>JAPWLS010001066.1:0-325399 GCA_028551675.1 Tineola bisselliella
AAGTGAAGAATCACTTTTTATTAAAATGTAGCGAGAACTTTCCTCTTTGCGAACATAAATATTACCATTGCGGATCCAAATAAACTTGTAGCCCCTTTCTTTAGCCCTCAATCTTGCTGCAGCATGTAGAGCCTTATAATGGGGAGACAGATGTTCCGAAACGTATATGGGCGTTCTGATGTCGGATAGTCCTAGAGATAGCGTGTTCAGTTTGTTGCCTTTGTTGGCTTTATTGTAGCGAATGACACCAGAAAGTACCTCATCTCTGCGCATCCTGCTACATAACTTTGCAATGATAGTCCGCGGTCTGTTACTGTCCTTATTCAGTTTGGCGACTCTTACACAGCTCACGAGGTCACTACTGGACAGATTAACAGCCACTGCTTCACACATTTTCTGAGTAATGGCATGTAGATTCTCGCCCTTTGTCTCCACTATGCCATGTATTTCGATATTACATTCTCTTAAATGCTGCTCGAGTCGATTGATCTTATCGTTCAGCTTGCAGACCTCAGAGTTTACAGAAAGATAGTTCTCTTTAAAACCAGCACTTTCAGTCTTGAGCTTTTGAAGTTCAATTGAAAAATCATCGTATTTTACACTGAGAAAATCCATCGAGGAACGCATCTCAGACAGTTGGGTCGTAATTGGAGATAGGGCAGCAAGAAGTTGTGCATTAATAATGCCAGGCAATTCAGTTCGTAGAAGTTCGGATACTTCCGACTTTATTAGACCAACCAAGTTGGAATCCATTTCCGACATTGCCTGTTGACCAGGGCTGCGAGGTCCGAGGTCGCTGACAGGCAATGTATTTCGGTCACCGCTGCGAGGAGTCGAGACGATACAGACAGGACATTTCCACTTGGAGCGAGCTGCTGGAGATACTCCCTCTGGACCAACGTTAACACACTCCGTATGATAAAGTCTAGGACAGGCAATACATTTGATGCGCTTCTGGGTAACAGAGAGTTGATTGTTGCAGCCAGAACAAGTGGACGGCATGTTGTCAGGTGTAAGGATTCAATTGTTGATTTATGTGTAGATAGATATTTATTTATCCACATATATATAAATACGTCAATAACTTCTCTGCTATCTTTAATATTGCGGTAATCCTATGAAATGTCACTTATGGCAATGGTAATAGATGTTCACTAAAAATTACATATTAAAACATAATAAGAATAAAACGGCAGAAGGTGTCTCTGAGAGGACAAAAAGAAATAGGTAAAAACACAGCGTAGCGCAAAGTATGTAATCTATGGTAGCAATGGGCAAAAGTTGTTAGGTGGGTAATAGAGTGCACGCGGCACGCCAATGTCCACCTTAAACGCCGCACTTAGAGTCCAATATCGACTGACGAACCTTTTTCAGAAACGATGACTCGCGCCGGTTTACGGAGGGTACCGGTGGTTTTAGATTTGTCTGAAACTGAAAATAAGGACAGCGAGACGTTGCCAGCGTGTGCGCAACAAGCTCGTGAAATTTCTCCCTCTCCTGAAAAAGGCAACACAGCGAATAAGGTTGTTATTATTTCAGACGAATTAGGCACTGGAGCAGGCGTAAAGATGTCTATGTTCTTAGATCAAAGTGTTACTAACTATTGTTACCAGGGAGCCTCACTCAATGTGATTACAAATAAAATATCAAGTCATGAGTTTGACATATATACGACATTAATTATATTACTTGGAAATAAAAATAAGACAAATAAACAGGACATAATAAAATTAATTTTAACACTAAAAAACATTGCAAACAAAGGTATCTCAAGAATCTATCTATGTGGGCTACCTTTTAGTAAGTCACTGCAGCTTAACAAAAGTATACATTTATATAATACATTATTATACAACGGTACATGTTATGAGAGGGACATATCATATTTTGATATCAACAGATTCAGCCAAACTATGTATTTTGCACATAATACGGTCAAATACATACTTAAGCTGATTGCTTACAATATTAAAAATACTAAACTTAATTCTAAACCTATACTAAACGAATATAAAACTAACAATTGTAATAGCAGTCTAATTTCAGAAAGTTTAAACTAGTCTCCAAGACAATGCATTTCACTGGGAATCAACCTACGCCCAGTGTCTGCAGCAACATTCACAATAAAAATAACAAGCATAGTAAACAAATATCTCACACTCTTAGCAGAAAAAACTTAATAAACAAATTTAATATTATGCATCAAAACATACAGGGTGTGTCAAATAAAATATTAGAAGTTAGTTTATTTCTTGAAAAGTATGATGTTCATCTAATGTGTCTCACTGAACACTGGCTTAAAAAACATGAATCCATAATATTACAAAATTATCACGTTATTAGTAATTTTTCAAGGGTTAAGGCCGCTCATGGGGGCTCGCTGATTTTAATAAAAAATGGTATCAAATGCAAAGAAAGGAGTGATATTAGTCGAATGTCTATTGAGCGTATCATAGAGGTATCATGTGTGGAAGTTGGGCAATTTATAGTCTTGTGTATGTATAGACCACCCTCTGGTGACTACAACACATTCGAAGCTGTCACAGAGGATATTCTTAATAAAGCTAGCAAATGTAATAAAAATATAATCGTGTGTGGTGATTTCAATATCAACATCTTAGACAGCACACCCTCAACGACAAGATTCCTTAGCCTGATGTCGTCATATAATTTAAATAATCTATTTTTCGAGCCAACTCGAGTAACATCGACAACGGGCACATGCCTTGATAATGTTTTTTGTGATTTTACACAAAATATAGTTAAATCAATAATGTATAATTTGACATCTGACCACTATGGACAACTAGTTAGCTTTGACATTAATACGGACATTTTTCATCAGAATCAATATATTACAATTCGACATATAAATAAAAATAAAATTAATAAATTCGTTACAAATGTAAGTTCCAAATTAAATGGACTAGTTTATCCTGGTGATAATCCGAATGTACTATATAATCAATTTTTCAAATGTATCAATGAGCAATTCTTGACAATATTCCCTAAGAGAACGGTTCAACTTAAAAACAAACCAAATTTCAATGATTGGGCAACGCCTGGCATATACATAAGCAGAGAGAAACTATACGAATTGTACGGCGAAAAATCTTATAATGTTACTAATACTTTTAAGGAATATGTTAAAAACTATTCCAAAATTTTTAAAAAGGTATGCAACTTAGCAAAATCTATTTACATAAGAAATAAAATAGAAAAATCTGAAAATAAAATAAAAGCTACTTGGACATTAATCAATAAAGAAAGTGGCAAAACAAAAAATAAAATAAATGGTTACAAGCTTACAATAGATGGAGTCAAAATAACGGGTGACCAAGAAGTGGCTGAGGAGTTTCAGCGTTTCTTCTCCAATATTGCTGCTGAAACAACCAAACATTTGTCTTCTTCTGTTGATCTAGCCGCATCGTTAATGGGGAATAATGTAAAACCACCAACATCTGTATTCAATTTTGAAAAAGTTGATGCGAGTTCTATTATTGCAGCCTTTAAATCTCTTTGCAAGAAATCAACCGAGGACCTCTGGGGAATATCAGTCAAAGTAATTGGTAACATTATACACACTTCAGCCCCATTCTTAGCTACTATCTTCAACAATAGTATTGGTCACGGCATTTTTCCTGACTTAATGAAGGCAAGCAAAGTTATTCCGATATTTAAAAAAGGTGAGGAATCAGACCCTGGTAATTTTCGACCGATATCTGTACTTCCTGCTTTCAGTAAATTATTTGAAAAGATCATTCTAAAGCAACTGATGCAATATTTCGCAAACAATAAAATATTACATAAATCTCAGTTTGGGTTCACTAAAGGCAAATCCACTGCTGACGCCGGAGTTGCATTAATGAAGATCGTGCTTGACGCCTGGGAGGATTCACAAGACGCCATTGGGGTGTTCTGTGATTTGTCCAAGGCGTTTGACTGTGTTAGGCACGACATTCTAATCAACAAATTACATTATTACGGAATACGAAATGTTGCTCTAGAATTGATGAAATCTTACCTGTCTTATCGAACCCAAAGGGTGGTGGTGAATGGAAAGCTATCATCAGATGGCTCTGTTTGCTCCCTGGCTGTGCCCCAAGGTTCTATTTTAGGTCCCTTCCTTTTTTTGATTTATATTAACGATCTCGCCTACATGGTCAATGATGTCTGTGATATAGTGTTATTCGCTGATGATACCTCATTGATATTTAAGGTCAAAAGAAATCAGGACGACTATAGTCATATCAATAGTGTATTAACCAATATATCACACTGGTTCAATTCAAATAATTTAAAATTAAATGCAGAGAAAACTAAATGTATTAAATTTTCACTTTTAAATAAAAATGTTGCTACAACATCAATAAGGTTAGGTGGCCAATGTTTGGAATTAGTATCTAATGCAACCTTCTTAGGGATCACACTTGACACGAAGTTTCAATGGGGCTCCCATATAATATCTTTGTCTTCTAGATTAAGCTCAGCAGCTTATGCTGTTAAAAGAATTAGGCAATTGACTGACATAGATACTGCCAGATTAGTGTACTTCGCGTATTTTCACTCGTTGATGTCCTATGGAATTTTGTTATGGGGCAACTGTGCTGATGTTAAAACCATCTTCATCTTGCAAAAGCGAGCTATAAGGTATATATATAAACTAGGGTCACGTACATCTCTGAGGGATAAATTTGCTCAATATAACATACTGACCACAGTCTCTCAATACATTTATGAGAACTTAATATACGTTCACAAAAATAAAGCTAACTTCATTAAAAATAGTGATATGTCTGCCAGAAATACTCGCAGCTCAAATAAGCTGCACACTCCTAATTTCCGTCTTCGTAAAACGAGTCGTTGTTTCATGGGGGTTGGCATAAAGTCATATAATAAGCTGCCCGATGATATTAGTAGCCTCCCTCTTTGTCAGTTCAAGAAAATCATAAAAAGCAAACTTATTCAAAAATCATATTACACGTTAGATGAATATCTTACTGATAAAAAAGCTTGGACATAATCTATGGCATATACCCTTAGGTATATAATATATAGGATGACATGAATATATAAATAGGATGACAATGCCCCTATACAGCAGCTATTCTTCTACATCATAGTAGATTTATTATATATTATTATGACATTAGTATGTAAGTGGACAATGCCAGTATACAGCAGCTAAATCAAATTGATAATTATTGAATTAATAAATTTATCTCATTTATATTTGTATATCTATTGTAAAAGCGCTCTATTGGAGCCCATTTGCTAAAAGTAAATAAAAAAAAAAAAAAAATAAAATTGATTATCAGGTTGTCGTTTTATTAACACTCTCCCTTAACATATGCGTCTTGGGCTTCCCCTATCTCCAATATATAATATATTCTGTGATAGCACTGTACTTAAAATCACAATGAGATTCCTCAGTAACACGATCGATCATACGAGTATACTGCCAAAATTTTTTTAGTAATTTACATAGTCTGAACTAACATTTTAGCAATTTTAGTTTTTCGTTGAAATAGCCTCCAAGTCATGAAAATCTGATATATTTTAAATGGTTTCTGAGATATTTAATACATCACTAAGAAACATACACTACACAATGAAACTATATACATTAACAACTTTAAATCTGTAAATATATATAAATCTATTTTAATAGGAACCGAAGATATTTCTAATATTATTATATTTATTTATTTACTTAAATTTTGCCTATAACAATAATAATATAAGATATTTTCCTATTAATTTACAATTCGAGTTTTTGTTTCAGCGTTATAACATCGAAATAATTAATCAAAAATTAAGAGAAATAAGTTATTAATCGGATTACAGTTTAAAATCTGATACAGAGCATCATTTAATCACAATTAACGTGAAAGGATTAAAATGAAAATTTCGTATAATTTACAAAGAAAATCGGCTTAAATACGCGGAGTCAAATACAAATTAATTGCACATATACATAGACGTACTAATTTAAGAAACTTTATTGCTTTTGTTTTGATTATTTTAAGCTTTACAAGCGATTCAATTGTTATTGAATCCCGTTTTCCTATCAAAATGCGTTCAGTGTTAAAGCAATCAGTATCGTGTTTAGGCGTTTATGTAATCGCAATGTCGTATCTCCTATGGGATATCCTTATTACAGGATCGTGTTGCAAGCTGCAGTTGCCTTTGGCCATGTAATACACAATTTGGCATCTATTACCATTGGTACGTCGTTTGATATACGACTCGCTATTATAACCTCCAAGTTGTTGATTTTATATATAGGTATGTATGTATAACTTACATTACGACTATATATAACATATTTTTGATATTGACTGAGTTAAATCTATAATAATCTATAATATTCTGTTTTCCCATGCTTAGAGGTAATAAAAATCATTTTAAAATATGTAATAGGATTGTCACTGTCTAATGCTCGCTCTTTAAAAAACTACTGTGAGCTGTCACAAGTGAAACGGATCCGTATGCAATCGGGATCATGAATTTTTACTAACGACTAACGAGCACCAGCAATCTATCAAATGAACGAAAGATCGAGACGTTCGAAAATTAACAAAAAGTATCTAAAATATTGTAGTTCCAAATTGCTGCTCAAATTTCCATACAAATCGGTTGAAGCGAACTCGGTTCGAAAGCCAGACTAAATTCGTGATAAGCCCACTGTTTGCATACCTATACAAGAACTCATGATATTCCTGACATCACACTTATATCGTATGTATGACTTTGTATGTCTGTTTGTGTATATGTATCTATGTAAATTATGTTACTGTTGTTATGTTTTTTATATATCTTATAGTAATCTTATTTATGTATCCCTCTCTTCACAATTTTATTCTTAATAAATATTTAAAAGTAGGCTGGTAGAAAATGTTAGCATTAAGCCCGCCTGGTACTGATGTACTAAGTTTTATATAAATAAATAATATGTAGTTTGAAATCGCGTTATATTAATTTATTTATCGTAATAATATAAATAGGTATGTAATGAATTTTAGCGCATAATCTTAATAAAGCCCAGCTTAATTGGCCTCACGAAGGGTTAGTTACAATCTCTCCAATGTTCTTGTGCGGCCGAATCATTATTTCAGAAGGGATTTATGTACGAATTGGCTGCGGGACGTGTGCGTTTTAATTAGTTCCGGATTAAAGGAATTTTGGAGGTGATGATTAATTGCTGATGCAATTTTAAGGACAACTAGAGTTTTGGGATTGTTGATATGACTTAATTACTGTTATAGTGGAATTTCAGATAGGATCAGTACATCCTCTGAATTAATTTTGTTTTAGGAGTATTTTGTATATTATTTTAACACGAACGTAGAAAACTATGCTGGTTAAACATATAACAATCAAATATATGTCCGAAGTTATTAGCGAACGTGAGATTTAAATAATCAAAATAAATGTGTCAATTACTTGTAATGAAATGAAATGAAAATAGTTTATTAGTATAGGTGATTCTTCACTCTACAATGACTTCGGAAAGGTGCATGACGAGAAGAAGACAAGAAACTCGTCATTCATAGCCTAATGTAAATTAATTGATCTATTTTAGTTTCAAGTCATCTAACTTCAACCACCAACCAACAACAAAGGGTCAACATAAATCAAAATCACAAGTTCACCTTTATCGCAGCAATCTGTACGGTCAGCAAAACCGCACTTCAAATGCACCGTCAATATCGCGCCTGTCAAATTTGGCAAAAGGCATGTCCACAAGTGGCCAGCGTTCGAGTGGGTACAAAGATTGGTTTTGACGCTTGAACGCCCCTGAATACTTTACCCCGATACTATGCTCCCTTTTGGTGATGAAATCTCTTTGTGAACTAATGTATGCAGAGTGGGTTTGGATTGTTTTGACAGTATGTTTCGAAGTGACATTTCCAATTGAAACACGTTTGTTACCGTTATACTTATATTAAGCTATTTTAATTCACGTAGATTTTAAATACTCGTAGATTTCATGTTACTTCATATCTCAATTCAGTTTTGTTATTTTAACTTGTCCAATTATTTTTAAAAGTCGACAAAGATGATTTTGATCAAATAGTAAATCAGAAAAAGTTAAATTAAAAGTACCTTCAAACGATGTGGATGCATGAAAAGAGTGATCTATTATCCATGATTGAGGCAAAAAAAGCCTCTGTCTACTTCCCTAAGAACATTGAGATGAGCAGAATTCCTTTTGATACTTGGAGCAACTGATCTATTGCTTAATACACTCTTTTTCATGGGCGTAGCCGGCCATGGTCTCAGGATGGGGCAGCAGTCTAAAATAATATGTAACTAGCAACTTATACCCGCAGTCTTACACCGGTAATTTTTTTTTGTATCGACTAACGACTGTCGAGTGTGAACTTTCTTACGGATATTAAGTATTGTAGTTAGTACCTAGATAATTAAGTTTTTTAGATTTGATTAGATACCTCAGAGCCAGGGTGGGGCGCCCCACCATAACCTACAAAGTACCTACAAAGGTGACTTTAAAACATAAGACATGTTGTTTCTATGAATTCAATACACTTAAACCGTTTTCTAACATCTTAAACAATTCACAACAATCATCATTGATCGAGTGGTATGTAAATTTCTATTGCTTACATGTTACTTGAGCTTGAAGTGACAATGTGATTTAGGACAAGTGGAGGTTAACTTGCATACCAAATAGGTGCGGGTATTGTGATCTATTGAAGACGTTTCGGTTTCGCGCCCTTATAACAATCAAATACATTACATACTATATAATGGGAGTTAGAACTAGTTTTGGAAAGAAAAGTATAATGGTGAAGGAGCGCAAATCTACAATGATTTGATGCTTAATGTTATTAACAATAAAAATACAGCTAAATTTAGCACGTATCTAACTATTGTAATGTCTCAATTAAGTGTTTTCTTTTTAGAAATTATTTTTGAGAATAAAACAATTTTTAAAACCTTAAATACATTCTGAATGTTTCAATTCTAAGAAGACAAATTTAGCATTTTTATATTTATTAAATTCGTTGCAATTTTTGTTTATTTTTTAAATTTTATGTGTATATTGTTTTTATAGTAAACCGTATTTTTAGTCTTTAACTCATGAGCGAAGACCACTGCTACAGAGTGAAGAATACTAGCAATACTCGCCTTTACTATACCGGCTTGAAACAAGGAGTGTACCTATACAGTCTTGATTGACAGGTCACATTCCTCTCGGCACTTCAAGCTAAAACGCGACTAAATTACTTACATTTTTAAACTAAAGGTATTACCATCAGTACGCCCACCACTCTTAAGTGTTAGTATTATAATATAAATTGTATATTTACTATGTTTTATAAACTATTGCATATAGGTGCTGTAATATTATATCTTGTGAATTATTTATTTAATGTTTTGAGAAGAGCTTCCAATCCCTTATTTGCGGGATTGGAAAGAAGCATGCACACGACCTCTCGTGTCGTAATTAACGTCATAAAAACTTATGTCAAGATTGAGTTTTTTTTTTAAATTTAGTATATATTATATGTTGTAGTTGATAGATTTTTGTTTTTTTTTTCGGTATTGTTTCTGTATCCTGTGATAAATAGACAGTGTAATTTGATAGATTGATCTCGTGCGAATAGTAAAAATAAATAGAGGGTTAAGTTGATTAATTAAATTTGATTAAAGTTGATGTTGTTGTTTAATTTGTCTTATATATATTCTATATGCGGAATCCCGCAAATATTCGTAGTCCCGTAAATACCGAGATTGAACACAGGCTGCGGGATTGGAAGCCCTAATTTTGAGTACTAAATTTTATTCCAGAAGTTGAGCGCCTGAGCTAAAAGATCTTTCGACATTTGCCTTAATATTTAAATCAACATCAAATAAACGAACACTTTCTCATAAACGTCAATTAATATATTTAAAAGCACACTTCAAATCGTGACGTCATACAATAAGAGACACGAGTTACAATTTGTCGCGGATTTCCAAATGTCACTCAAACTTGACACAGGCTGGTATTGTCTTCAAAAACCGGTACCGACCGTAACGGATTTTGACGAGATTTTAAAATTGAAATTTCGACTTGTATTAAACCCTTTGATTTGTGCAATTACAACTTTTTTTAGCGTGAGAAATATTTTTTTATCCTATGTATTAATATTTATCTGGTATTTTAGTACTAGAAATATTTTCAAAGTCCAAATGCTGTTGATGATTATTACTCCAGTCTTTTTAACACGCTTATATTAGCTTGGATTGTATGTATGTATGTAACAGAATCTTTGAGCATAATTTTCACCAATTTCCAGAAGTCTGATTAATTTGAAACTTTGCATACGTATTAAGGATCGATGACAATGCAATAATTTAATAACAGTTTCCCATTATCCTTATTAGGACCGCCAGGATTTATAAATTCTTTTATAGACCCTGTGTAGTGGAGTAAAAGAGATAAAGCTAGCGCGCGTTGTTTTTTAGTTTTTTAAACTATTTAATTTTTTAACCTTTTACCTTAAACTTGAATATAAACAAATACAGGTAAACGATTGTCATTTTTCTCATGAACACAACAGTCAATATAATAACAAAAAAATACGAAATTTATATTAACATGTATATTTTTTATTAAAATAATAATCGTTTTATTATATTTCGGGGAGAGAATTATTTTATGCGTTCTTCTGTAAATATAGTAAAGCTACTAATCGTTTATATTTTTATTTAAATTTCAATTGTTTAATGTCACCATCGTAAACGACCGTTTTAATAAGCTTTTTTGTTAATTTTATTTTTACGAGCTAATGTTTAAAAAAAGTAGTAAATGTCATATCATTATTTTTGGGTTATGAATAGTATTTTTTATGATTGCGATAATAGTATTTCATCTATTTACAAATGAACCGTTACAAATGATTGTTTATTGTAATTTGCATAATTTTTGGTAAATAAACACGCGTCATGTTAGCACAATGAAATTTTTATGACGCAGACCGATCAATCGTGCTAAAAGGTGTCAACGCTTATGTAAATTTCTTGAAATTAATTCATTAACTCTTTTTCCAAACAGCCAATAAAAAAAGCTATCATAAATTGCTATTTTATGACGTCATTAGATCCGTCAAGGGGCCGAGTTCAGCAATATCTTTCGCATGAATTCTTACGCGATTTTTAAAGCTATATTTTAATGGTATGTCAAATTAATGTCGATGTCTTTTGTGATCCATATTGACAATATGTCGATAGGGTCTCAAAGCGTGGTGTTGTCGGCTCCAACCCTTTAAAAATTTCATGCTTTTATTTTACAAATTGTATTTGCGACAATGGCTGCGTTTCCTTTTATTTTGTTAAGTTATTGGTGTGTTAGTTTAAAAATTTATTAGATGTGAATTGTTTTGGGGGGATTCAATATTAGGCATTGATTTTTTTAAATCAAATAATCTTTCTTTTCATTACAAATCGAGCTACACTTTTGTGATCCTTTTTATAGTATAGTAATTAATGTATATTATAATTTTTTTTTGTTTCAATCTGGAATCAATCTTATGATCTGTATGTAACATGCTTGTGTGTTAACCACTGCGTCCCAGTGGCCGTTGATACAAGCGTTGATATTACCATTCGTGCATTATCGTGCTGTTACTGGATGGAATTTAAAAATACGTCTATTCGTCAAAAGCAGTATTGTTGCTATGTGAATAACACAGTTTATAAACGCGTTTATTTTGATTAAATCAATTCGATATTTCAAAATTTTAAAGTCATCAGTCCTAGTAATTATGGTAGCTGTAAAGTTAAGTCACGTAAAGTAGAAACGTCACATTTAAATAATCAATATAGATGGAATAATAAGCCGCATAAACTCTTTCAATTTAGTTTCAGTATGTTCACGGACAGTCTTCAAATGTATTTATAAATACCTATTGTAAAAAAACACAATATAATATTTATATAAATATAATGTATATTAAAAAGGTACAGTAACATTGTGTAAACACTTCTCAATATGAAGAGAAAATGTAAGAAAAGCTTTCAATTAACTTTACCCGATCGCTGTTCAATGTATGAGTGAGTAAACATGCGAGATGGAACATAAATATCTACAATACATTGATGGAATAAATACTGAAGAAATATCAAAAATAAACATTTTCTTATATGAGTATCTTTAGAATAGGGTTGTACGCTTTATATTGAAATTATAAAATACTTTTTATTTATTTTTATAGCCGCCTGATGTTAAGCTAGAGTGCGGTCCATGAGCATAGACAACTGTTACCACAGGCATATGTTCGCGTGCAACAGTCGACTCCACTATGCCGGCTTGAGGAGACGAATGTGCTCTGTCCAAATTGACAGTGCACACTCCTCTCGTTATCCCGGCTACTTCCAAGCTGATCCCGAAACGCGACTAGGTCACTTCCGCTTGAAAGTGGTGGTACTACCCCGGCACGACATACTGGGCTAATGTCATCATCAGTCTGCTTTCTCATATAATGTACTATTTATTTATTCATTTGTTTAGCCTCTCTACAAAATTACAGTAATACAGTCTATATATATAAAAGGAAGTTGTGTTAGTTACACTAATTATAACTCGAGAACGGCCGAACCGATTTGGCTGAAAATTGGTGGGGAGGTAGCTTAGGGCTGGGGGAAGGCTTTAGGATACTTTTTATCCCGTTGGATATAAAGGAAAATCGTGTTAGTGGCACTATTTATAACTCAAGAACGGCTGAACCGATTTGGCTGAAAATTGGTGAGGAGGTAGCTTAGAACCAGGAAACGGAGATAGGATACTTTTTATACCGTTCGACCGGGTTCCCGTGTGGCGTGACATAATACGTCAAAGGGAATAAAAATTGTTACATAATTAAAATACAATTGTCACTTATGTCATTGTGGTTGAAAATAAACAGCTTTTCATGTTAAAACTGCATTTATATTTTATTCATAATGCAAATAACGATGTCGATCGGCAAGTTTAACTTCGATGTTTTCAACCCCTACAATGAAGATTGGGATTATTGTATTGAACAATTATTATGGCAAGAAAACGTACGTACTCTCGGAAAATGTGTGTTTTGTAAAAAGACATCGGGAAGAAAGTGAAACAATCTATCAGTTTTTTTTACAACTACGTAGCCTTGCTGGTTATTGCGAATTTGGGAACACCCTTGGAGACTATCACGATAATTTAGAGAAATGTCCAGCCAGAGGCAAACGCTGTAGGTTATGCGGGAAGAACAACCACTTCTCAAAAGTGTGCATTAGTAGCGGCAAAGCAATGCATAAATAGTTTCGAACGAGACGCCTAGCACGATACAACACGTCTAGCGAATCTAGCGACAATGAAAGCAACCAAACGTATCCAGTGAATAAAAAAGATTCGCCAACTAAGGTAATGATACCAACTAAGTGAAATGTTGTTTGGAAGATAAATGCGCACTACGTTTGATCTTCTTAAGGACGATCTTGAAAGAGCTGGGTTATTCCAGGAACTCAGGCCATCAGTTAGAGAAATACCTATATACAAATCTATTGGGAAAGGCTCTGAACCAGGAATTATATCAAAACGCACAGGGCCTTACTCCTATCAAGTTGAAATGAACAATGGATTGATCAAACGGAAACACTGATCAACTTAGACGAAGGGAAACTAACGATGAGAACAACGATGATAATGATGTCATTCGTAACGATAACAGTTCGGAAACGAAAAACGATAGATACTGTGAGTAACAACAAGAAGCCGAAGAATTATTCCTTTTATAGTCGTGGATCAAAACGAGGTAGGGGTGACGTCAATGATCATGTTTTACCGGACACGTTGACTTATCAACCTGGTGCCTCAACTCAAATTGCACAACAAAGTTTATCAAATGGACACGGAAACAAATCAGCTGGGTCTCCTAACGCTCAACAGCAGGATCTTGAACAGCGGGAGCGTCAACCCTCAACAAATATATATATCACAAAGTGCTTAACTAAAGAGTGCAAATATAAAATACTTGATTTTTTAATTTGTTTTTCCTAATAAAAAATTGAACTTAATAAAATCCAAAATCTGCTTATTTATTGTTTCTAAGGCGGAACAAAGTTCGCCGGGTCAGCTAGTATATTATAAAAAGGACTTCTATTATTACAAAGCTCAATATAATTGAAGATAATGTTAGTTTTAAAATGAAAATAACAATTGTATAGCATTCAACAAAATATTACTGATGAATACATCATTTTGATTTTATGACTTAAAAAAAAACAAACAATTATTAAGTGTTTCTTATATTTTGATATATTGTAGGAAAAAACATACCTATTGCTTGAGTTGTATATATTTTTAAATAATCCCCTAAGTGACTAATAATCACTCTGAATTTAAACTATAATGCATAAGTTTAGACTATTACTATAGAGAAATACTCACCTTCGCTATGCCGGCTTGGTGGTCTTGCGCAAAATTTAGGTTAATTAACTAATAAAATTTTCGCAAATTTTTCATTAATATATTTACGTATTTATCTATTAAAAATAAAGTGTTAACTGTATTGATACACACATAAAAATATATATTTATATAAAAAATATTTATTAAAAAACGATGGCGTATCATAAATAAATTTGCATATTCCAATCTATGGGAACTCTATAACATTAAACTCTCGATCTTCGAGATTGTGAAGTGGTACTTCGAACTCGAGTATGCGGGTGATCTGTGACTTTTAAAAGTACATTTTGACTGGAGTGTTGTGTAAGAATTTGCATAGTTCTTTTGTTAATAAAATTAAGTACTTATTATGTTGGTCGGTTATTTTACGTGACGGTTTATTTTGACGAAAATTTATTATAAAAATAGTGTCTTTAAATTTACTTTTTCGATTGGAGTATTAAAATAAAACAAATGAATAAATCTATTATATTAAAATGACAATTATAACAATATATATAATTAAATAAGAAAATTAATAGGTAAAAAACAAACAAACAATTTCAGTTAGATAAGTTACAGCGGCGCTCACAAAACTCGTAACAGACATAAAGGAGAAATTTTCGCAATAAAAACTAAAATGGAATTTTTCATAATTCCTTTCATTTTAATCTCTATTCCTCGAGCAATTAAACCAGTCGACATTATCCAAAGCTTTCGCTCGTAAAAATCCAGAAGGTTCTTTGTTTTACACTCCCTAAGGAACCATAACTATGAAAGAAAGGGTTTATGGTTCCGTCCGCACAAAGAAATAAAGATGTTTATGAAATACTCGTAATTTGATTGACGGATGTACAGTCAGCAACATTACTTACATTTTATAAAAGTTCTAATTATAATATTTGTTTTATACATAGAGCTAATAGTCAATGCACAAAAACACACTCACCTGCTATTGTTAAATCCATTGCCTTGCATTAGCGCTGAATTCAGAGCATGGTTACTTCAAATAATGTTATTTTTTTTAAATTTATTTATTTAAAAAAATCCGCTCTTCCTCAAAAACCGACAATTTGCCTATTTTTAATATAATAGCCTGGCATATGATTACATTCCTTCTGATGTTAAGCTAGGGTGTAGTCCTTGACCACTGTTACCACGGTCTGTTAGCTTCAGAAGACGAGTGTTCTCTGTCCAGGTTGAGAGGGCTCAGTCCTTTCACTATATCCGGTATACATAATTACAACCTTTCCCTTGTAACAATAATAAATATTATAACTAGAGATGTTCCGACTAGTCGGCCACTAGTCGGTAAAGCCGACTATCCGGCCACTATCGTAGTCGGCGACTAATCGGCAAAAAGCGCCGACTATCCGGCCTCTTACTTTGTGTCTATTTCTCAATAAAATGTATGTGTTACTTCCTTGTAAAGAAAATATATTGATGACATTTATCAAACAAAATTAGTATCTTAATTAAAAAACAAATCAACATAATATTTAATGACATATATTGCAATACTGCGTGACAATATTTGGAACAAAAAACTTTTTTTGTTATTTATATTTGTCCACATGTCAGTAGTGACTGAAATTGCAGCGAATCAGCTGTAAACGAAGCGTGACGGGAATCCCCTAAACCGTAGTCGGCTTGGCCGATTAGTCGGCCGACTAGTCGGCTTATTTACAACCGACTAATCGGCTAGTCGGCCAAAGTCATAATCGGCACATCTCTAATAAATACAGAAGTCCTATATGTCCTTGGATTAGTTCTGTAGATAGAGCAATAAAAGATAGGGCTTCTGTATTTGTGGAAATAAAGATTATTATTATTATCATTATTATTATTTAAACCATGAAGTTGAATGAAAGCCTTCAATCATACATATATATTGTAATATAGCTGAGATTCATTACTTTAACACGAATACAAATAATCAGGTTCAGTTCGTACTTCCAGTGCCGTGGTCCCCAAGCAGTCGGTTATAAACCACTGACAATTTCATTAACTTGCAAAACATTCAGTAAATACGAATTAAGTTGGCCAGATGTTTGGTCGGGGAGCATTATTCCTTTTTATGTTGTTTTATTGAGGTTAACTTAGCTTTTTAGTTACTACTGTTTGTATGGTACGATGCTATTAGAACTTATAAGGAAATTGGAGTCAATAGATTTAGGTTTAGCATGTGAATAGTTTTAAGAATTTATTACTACGACAGATAAATGCAACCAAAAGTTAATAACAGAATACTCTCATAGCTGTTTCTAAATTAATTTCATGAGTAGACTGGACTAATAATTATTTCCAGAGTAACTATCGCTTTTTAAAACAAGTATTTTAATAGTCGTCTGAGATGTGAAAGAATGGGGCTCATGAGTGAAGAGAACTGCTAAAATAGATAAATGTTTGCACGTAAAAGCTATGAGACTAGTTTCTTGTGGTTTTTTCGTCATACGCCTTTCCAAAGCCATGGTAGAGTCTAACTATGAGCAAGCGCACGCTTTTAGTGCCTATGCTAATAAACGATTTTCATTTCATTTCATTTCAGTCGCCTCCGCTATGCCGGTTTGAAGAGACGAATTCAAACCGCCTAGATTCTAATGAGCACGCAGAGGTAAGCAGAAACGCGTAAAATATGATTTGAATTTTTACTTGATAAAATAATGAACATTAAGTTGTAGTGATCATATTTCGTTTTTTTATGATTCATATTAAAGACAAGTGTGCTGATTTATTGCCTAGTAAAGAACGAGTTACCTAATTTTTGTGTTTCATGGCATATGCGGGTGACAAATCGTGATAATTACCTCAATACATTCCCCTTTGATAAACAAGATAGATTGCTACAATAATTATAAATGTGAGGGTTACGAAATATCTTTTTAATCTAATGTCAATTTGTACTATGAAAATAGTCATAGAAAATGTATTTCTATCTATCTTTTGTATGCTCTTGAACAAGATTTTAAAATTGGTGCGTAATATCGCATTACATTTGGTAAGTTTTGCAGCCATCGTTTATTAAGCTATCTTGATCATTTAAACTGTAAATGCAAAAGACTGCCTGTCGAGATCAGGCAGGCCTCCACAACAAACAGTTTTAAAAACATTCTCTATAAGCACTTCCTACATAAACAGAATAATAAGATCCTCTGACATAATTATTTAGTATATTTATATTGTCACTAGCTGACCTGGCGAACTTTGTTCCGCCTTAGAAGCAATAAATAAGCAGATTTTAGATTTTATTAATTCAATTTTTTATTAGGAAAAACAAATAAATAAAATCAAATATTTTAATGATTCTTTATTGTTCATGTATTTTGGTGCATAGATTGCACTCTTCTCTTCACTTTGTGATATACGACAACATTACTCCCTCCAAAAAGGAAAGCTCAATATCCAAAACGCGCAAGGGTTTACGTCGTCGTGAGGAACGACGTAGTGCCTCGTTTAATGCTGCAGATGTTGAGAGTTGAGTTGAGGCTATTCAAGATCCTGCTGTTGAGCGTTAGGAGGCCCAGCTGATTTGTCTCCGTGTCCATTTGATAAATTTTGTTGTGTGATTTGAGTTGATGCACCAGGTTGATACGTGAACGTGTCCGGTAAAACATGATCATTGACATCACCCCTACCTCGTTTTGATCCACGACTATAATAGGAATAATTCTTCGGCTTCTTGTTGTTACTCACAGTATCGTTTTTCGTTTCCAAACTGTTATCGTTACGAATGACATCATTATCATCGTTGTTCTCATCGTTAGTTTCTCTTCGCCTAAGTTGATCAGAGTGTTTCCGTTTGATTACTCCATTGTTCATTTCAACTTGATAGGAGTAAGTCTTGGTGCGTTTTGATATAATTCCTGGTTCAGAGCCTTTCCCTATAAATTTGTTAACCCAGACCATGTCTCCAATCGAATATTCTGGCGGAATAGTTTCTTTAACTGATGGCCTGAGTTCCTGGAATAACCTAACTCTGTCAAGATCTTCCTTGACGCTTGATTTAAGAAGATCAAACGTAGTGCGCATTTATCTTCCAAACAACATTTCGCTTAGTTGGTATCATTACCTTAGTTGGCGAATCTTTTTTATTCACTGGATATGTTTGGCTGCTTTCATTGTCGCTAGATTCGCTAGACGTGTTGTGTCGTGCTAGGCGTCTTGTTCGAAACTGTTTATGCGTTGCTTTGCCGCTACTAATGCACACTTTTGAGAAGTGGTTGTTCTTCCCGCATAACCTACAGCGTTTGCCTCTGACTGGACATTCTTCTAAATTATCGTGATAGTCTCCTCCGCAGAAGACACACATTTGATTGTTTCGTAGTTGACGTTTCTTCGATTTCAAAGTATCGTTACTTCTCGTTGTTCGTATAAAATGTTGCATTATTAATAAAATATAAATGCAGTTTTAACATGAAAAAGCTGTTTATTTTCAACCACAATGACATAAGTGACAATTGTTTTTTAATTATGTAACAACTTTATGTATCAGTTTATTGTTAATTATAAATTATTAAGACCATTACTCGAAATATAAGACTAGCTGACCTGGCGAACTTTGTTCCGCCTTAGAAGCAATAAATAAGCAGATTTTAGATTTTATTAATTCAATTTTTTATTAGGAAAAACAAATAAATAAAATCAAATATTTTAATGATTCTTTATTGTTCATGTATTTTGGTGCATAGATTGCACTCTTCTCTTCACTTTGTGATATACGACAACATTACTCCCTCCAAAAAGGAAAGCTCAATATCCAAAACGCGCAAGAGTTTACGTCGTCGTGAGGAACGACGTAGTGCCTCGTTTAATGCTGCAGATGTTGAGAGTTGAGTTGAGGCTATTCAAGATCCTGCTGTTGAGCGTTAGGAGGCCCAGCTGATTTGTCTCCGTGTACATTTGATAAATTTTGTTGTGTGATTTGAGTTGATGCACCAGGTTGATAAGTGAACGTGTCCGGTAAAACATGATCATTGACATCACCCTTACCTCGTTTTGATCCACGACTATAATAGGAATAATTCTTCGGCTTCTTGTTGTTACTCACAGTATCGTTTTTCGTTTCCAAACTGTTATCGTTACGAATGACATCATTATCATCGTTGTTCTCATCGTTAGTTTCTCTTCGCCTAAGTTGATCAGAGTGTTTCCGTTTGATTACTCCATTGTTCATTTCAACTTGATAGGAGTAAGTCTTGGTGCGTTTTGATATAATTCCTGGTTCAGAGCCTTTCCCTATAAATTTGTTAACCCAGACTATGTCTCCAATCGAATATTCTGGTGGAATAGTTTCTTTAACTGATGGCCTGAGTTCCTGGAATAACCTAACTCTGTCAAGATCTTCCTTGACGCTTGACTTAAGAAGATCAAACGTAGTGCGCATTTATCTTCCAAACAGCATTTCGCTTAGTTGGTATCATTACCTTAGTTGGCGAATCTTTTTTATTCACTGGATATGTTTGGCTGCTTTCATTGTCGCTAGATTCGCTAGACGTGTTGTGTCGTGCTAGGCGTCTCGTTCGAAACTATTTATGCATTGCTTTGCCGCTACTAATGCACACTTTTGAGAAGTGGTTGTTCTTCCCGCATAACCTACAGCGTTTGCCTCTGACTGGACATTCTTCTAAATTATCGTGATAGTCTCCTCCGCAGAAGACGCACATTTGATTGTTTCGTAGTTGACGTTTCTTCGATTTCAAAGTATCGTTACTTCTCGTTGTTCGTATAAAATGTTGCATTATTAATAAAATATAAATGCAGTTTTAACATGAAAAAGCTGTTTATTTTCAACCACAATGACATAAGTGACAATTGTATTTTATTTATGTAACAACTTTATGTATCAGTTTATTGTTAATTATAAATTATTAAGACCATTAATCGAAATATAAACTATCCTAATCATCGAAATCGGTTGACTTGGTGAAGAGTTCACTGGGAACATACATATGACACTGGATTTTTATATATTAAGATATTGGAAATTTGAGCAGCGCCACCGTGTGCGGATTTGGAACTACAATATTTTAGATACTTTTTGTTAATTTTCGAACGTCTCGATGTTTCGTTCATTTGATAGATTGCTGGTGCTCGTTAGTCGTTAGTAAAAATTCATGATCCCGATTGCTAACGGATCCGTTTTACTTGTGACAGCTCGATTCGAAAGTCAGACTAAATTCGTGATAAACCCACAGTTAACTGCGCACTAATAAACTCTGGAAAGGTCCGACAGAGGGCGCTGAGTTGTAAAAGTAAAACTATAGTGTTTAGTGTTAATAAATATTATTGTCAATGGCATAATACGTAAGTACTTATGGAGTGTGCAATGAATAATAAATTTTATGTTTGATAATTTTTTCTTTTATGTACACGTTGAGGTCAATAAAGCGAGACAAAAGGAAATATATTCAATTAATTTCTTATAGATTAATAACATTCTTTTGTTTAAAATTGTAATGTTTAATGTTTCTTATTATATTTTACTTATAAATTATTGTTAAAAAATAATATATGGTTTTAAATAAATAATAATATTTTTTTGCTGCTTACGCATTTATTTTGACATGTTATAGCTTGTATTTGTATGTATTTTCAAATGTATTTAGTTTGTTGTGTATAATGTATATCAGCCATTCTCAAAGTGTGTTCCGCGGAACCCTAGGGCTAAAATACTGCAAAAAATACCTACCAAAGGGAGATTATAAGGTTACATCTAAATATTACGTAATATTACATTGCAATATGATTATTCATAAATACATATATAAATCAGTTTTTTATAATTATATTAAGTTTGAGAACCGCTGATGTATATGTATATCGACATGTTGCGCTCAGAGTTGTTGTAAAGCTTTGGAAACATCTGATCAAAGTAAACGCGATAGGGAAAGTTGTATAAAATGTTTTATTTTAATTAAATAATGAAAACATTTGTTTCTATATGTACACTTTTATTATAAATTTACTTTTTAAGAGATATGTATTTATTTTAATAAATGCATGAGTCTGCAAACCGCATTCACAATTCCAGCCGGAAGTCGAGCCGCGGACGTTCGAAGTGATTTTGTAAGGTCGTAAAATTTTACGATAACATTCGCCGCACGTGTAAAACGCGGCGTCCATCCACCGTCCCTCAAAATGCAGACATTGATGGCTCATCATATTTATGACGTCATCCAAATATGAGAGGGGATCTCGACCATCGCACGCTACGATGAGATCCAATACGAAATGAGTGCGATTGTATTTTTAAATTAGAATCGAATTGGTTAATTATAATTAATAAGAGAACCTCGAATAAGTTCTCGCTGTTTCTTAAAAGATGGCATAGCGGCACTCTGTGCATGGAATTTCGTACGGTAACGCATCAGCTAAGTAGTCCTATATGTAACCTTTATTTTATAATGGCATAAATTTATTACATAGCTTTTAATTAATTTCAACGGAATACAAAGATTTTATTCGACTTGCTAACATGTTTAATTAGATTTTTTAAATCTGATATCAACGACAAAAATAGTTGTTTTAGAAATTCCGATATAAATTAATATAAGTTTCGTTTTGTTTATAAAAATAAAGATATTTTTTATCATAATAATGAAAAGATAGCGTGCATGTCAAAGTTAAACGAAACCCCACAAAATGGCGTCCCAGTAAGCGAGTGTTTATTTTATTAGAAAAGGTATATGTCTCCTAAATAATTCGTTGCTATCTCGTATAATGGAGGCAGACGAATATCGGTAACAATAACTGTGCCCGAACGCAAGCAGAAGGTGAGTGCTTGTGAGGGTGCTGCTGGAATAACGTGGATATTGCTTAACAATATTTTAACTAATTTAAAAAAAATAGGTACCTATACACTTACATAGCCATTAATTTTTTTTCATATTATATTACATTTTTTAATTACAATAGAAAATAAAATAAAAAATCGGATCAAACACACCGGTTAACTTTAAAGCCATTTAATAATCAGAATTTAAACAAAATATTTCACTATTCTAATTTCTAATATCTAAATTTCGTACGACCTGAAGAAATCACAAGAAACTCACCAATCATTGCTTCTACAATATAATTTTAGTTCAACAGTGTACCTATATGAAAACGCATTCACACAGATCTTTCACACTAGCCTGATTTTTATATTTACAAATAATTTTAATTAAAATACGTTTTTTACTTGAGTGACATGCACTGCATTAATTATGCAGAAGAAGAGCAAATAAATTTTACATTAAAAAAAGTAAATGTCTTATCCACGCATTTCTCCAACCGCTGTAAAAGGAAAAACTTCATCGCATAGCTAAGAAAATATTGTCGAGAGATTAGGCCATACAATTTTATTGAGTTTTCCACTATATTTATTTTACGTCTTCACTCGAACGATAACAGTTTTCGTGAAGAACGATGAAAGGACTTATCTAACACTGGAGAATAAATCTTTTTGTTTGTTAACACACATTTTTTGGCGGTAAATTTCGGTACAAATAAGTGCTCGGCCTTTTACCCGATAACGTCTTTTTTCAGTTGGATAAATTTATTACAGCGGCGTGGAAGCTTGAGATATCTTACACAATAGAAGGAGATATATTATATTTTTGATTTATATTAAGTACCTAATAAAAATAAAGATAAAAAATTTTTTTTTTTTAAATATCAAAATCTATTATTTTTTTTGACTTTATAATTAATAATAATTAATTAAATACAATTTCATTAAATTAAATTAAGATTAAAATAATCAAATAAACTGGCTAATTAAAATATAATAACTTTTTAATTTAACATAGTTTTAATTTTATAATTTGCTCCAGAACTGTTCCCACGAATTTCTGTAATAGAATGTTCGGCCACCAGTTTAACAATATCTATCACACGTTTACGAAATTAACCCTTTTAAAGTAAACGTCGGACTTGACCAATGGACGTATAATCCAATTTTCTGGTCATCCTATTTAGAGGTAACATAGTTTTGTGGGAATGCAGATTAACAAGGATTCGCATAGAAAATTAGATTATCTATGTGATTTTAGACTTAAAGTGTTTATAGTGGTTGGTTCTTAACGCATGCGTGGCGCCGAAGAATTCTGAAATATATATCATCGAATTCGGAAAGTGGTTTTCTGACATGAGGGTTAACCCCACGTGTGAATTAAAATTTTATAATTTCTTATTGAATACTCCAGAATTGTCTTTAATTGATATCTGTGGGCTTATCACGAATTTTAGTCTGGCTTTCGAACCGAGTTCGCTTCAAGCGATTTGTATGGAAATTTAGCAGCGCCACCGCGTGCGAATTTGGAACTACAATATTTTAGATACTTTTTGTTAATTTTCGAACGTCTCGATCTTTCGTTCATTTGATAGATTGCTGGTGCTCGTTAGTCGTTAGTAAAAATTCATGATCCCGATTGCTAACGGATCCGTTTTACTTGTGACAGCTCGATTCGAAAGCCAGACTAAATTCGTGATAAGCCCACTGAAGCCATTATTAAAAGAAGAAGTAGAATATATGTCATAAAACCTTGATTTAATTGTCAATAAAGCAAATTTCATTTGTTTGTTTCAAAGCGATGCTTCCATGGTCAGGGACCTTTATAGTAACATTATATTTATAATTAAATTAAATTACAGTGCAATATCTAACAAGCTATAAAAAGAAGACATTTGAAAAATGTATAATATACATATAAAATAGTAATAAAACTTAAGTAGTTTTCTCGGGTAAGCATCGAGTATTGGTATAATAAAAATTGAGTAAATAATACAAAAATACAATAAGTTGACAATATTGGTCGCAAAAGGCGTGTTCACATGTCATACGCGGACGTTATAAGGGCGTTTTCACACAGCACCGCGAGTCTTGATCGTAAAATTTACGACCGGGGAAATTAAACTGGGATGTGAAATGGTATCCTATTTTTGTTAGATAAATTGATAAAATACTCTTTGTTTATATAGTATATATATAGCCACTTACATATATATGTAGATATATGTACAATACACTTAATTAGAGTCTTCACTTCAGTTGTATTTCATATTAAGCGAAGATTTTATCGTAATCCAATACTTAATAATATTGTATCTATTGCTAAAACAGACAAGGCACTATTACAGTTGTTGCATATTATAAATTATTATTATTATTATTACGTGTCATTTTGCCAAATGAATCGGATGATATAAAAGAATAAAGTATATGATGATGAAGAATTCCATATTAACTTTAAATTTTAATACAATCCAGTTTATTGATTAACACTAGATTTACCAGCTTAAATATACCTATTTCTACCAAAACTAAAATAGTATATTGTAACAAAACAAATATATAATAATATAAAATTCATAAAACTAATTCTTCTGTTATAAATCAAAGAATTAGAAGAATTAAAGAAAATGTTACACGCAGTAGGAATTTTAATTTGATCTTGCAAGACCAGTCATTTTGACTGGTCTGATAAATCTAGTGTTAATCAAAGAACAAAATTACTCACATGCTATATGTGTTGGCTTTCACATAGATATTGTTTAATGTATTTTCTCTAAATTATTTATCTCAATGTGATTCTTATACGAAAAGCCCTTTTTGAGTTTTTGAATAAAATTGTATGTTGAGTACAATAAAACGAAAATTCATGAGAAACGTATAAAATCTTTCATCACACAATTCATCAAATATTAAATATCTTTCTGTCAATAAAAGTTACAATTTAAAATCATTAACAAGGGATTATATGTTTTGACAGACCATTAGGCTTCCGAACTCAAAAGGGACAATCAATCGGACTGTCAATTGACATTTATATTTTACAGTTGATGTCATTTTTATAAAGTTCCACGGTTTCTGTCACTAATGGACTTGCGCACTGTCATTTGTCAAAATCTATAAGTTAATTTTAATGATGGAATTCGAATTTTAAAATGTCGTTTATTTTATATGACTGAGGCAACCGCTGTCGAGACATACTTTTATAAGGTCTAACTATCTTGTAATATTTTAGATTTTTAGAGTTTTTGCTACATGTTTTTTTTATATCAGAACCATCGTCGGTTACGGGGAAACTAAAGTATACAATTAATCGTTTAAGCTTAAGGTGCGATCATATGGTTGAATACAATAAAAAAAAATATATCAAAACTTAACCATATTATGTTGTAAAACTAAATATTACTTAGATATATGTAGGAATTTGAACAAAATTTAATTAATGAAAAAAAAAACTACTTTTTTAAAAATATAATTTTCTTTTTTTCTTAATTTAATAATTAATAAAATTAAGCATACTGTCCGGTTAGATTGTTGTCAAATGTCATGTAAACGCCATGTCTCTGATGATAGCATCGTTTAGACCGCAAATTAATTAATTTTAATCACTCTTAACCCTTTCGTTGTAGCATCCATCATGACATGATTATTACGTAATAATAGTTTCACTAATTAATTGTATTTTAATGTAAGTGAAAACCTAAATAAAGGCCCACTATCCATTGAAACATAATCATGAATACATAAACCAAGACGTCAACAAAGATAGATAGATACATAAGTATTTATAGTTATTTTATAAATATGATATTTGTTTAATGTATTTATTATTATACTTGTTAAGTATTTTATATACATATTATTATATATTATAATATATAATATAGGTAGGCAGTTAACTCTTTATTTATAATTCCGTTAATCGCGTTAATCTCGGATAAAAAAAATAGGTATCAAAATTACCTGGAAATATATTATATAACCTAAAACTAAAACTTTCTATTTTGCATTCACGGATTATGTATTCCAGCATACAACATAAGGCGTTTATACTATACTTAAAAAAATAAATACGACAAACATATTTCATTTGTTTATTATTATTTACCTAAATTCAATATAAAATATTACATTTATCTAAATTAATTTTTTTAAGTCGCATAGGCCCTTTAGGCTTTTGCGGATAGTTATAACTTATAATCTACGAGGTTTTGGAAAGGCATAATTAGATGAAGAAATCACAAGAAACTTACCAATCATAACCTATAATATTAGTAGGTACCTACAATTCTTGCTTAAATATCTCAGTCACACTAATTTGTCATCAAAATATTCATCTATCTTATAATAAACATTTTTACTGAGCATGTTTAATACGCTCCTTTAATAAAGGCGTAGGCAGAATTGAATCATATTATCAAGCATAACGCTACTTGGTCAACTTACTACATTGTAACTGCCCAAATGAAATTTATTTAATCCGTTACATTCTATTCAATGTAATTGTAATACAGATTTGTTATGGCTATTTATTTTCCTCTTTATATTAGTGTTAATGTCTTTATTCAGTATAAATTTATTTTTGCCTTAAAGCCGATGTGTTAGATGCTTAAAAATAACAGCGTTCTTTAATTAAGAATTGTGTAACGATCTTCTGTTGTTTTCCTGTGGACCGTTTAAAGTCCACTTCATTAATGACTTAGCGTGAATAGAAAACAACAGGGAAACCTTTTAGAAAATATTAATGAATTATTGAACAAACTTAACTAATTAACCCAAAAAATCATTATCATATGTAGACAAATATTAATAAATCACACTGTATATCATATCATTTTATTTATTTATTTACTATTAGTAAATGGGCTCCAATACAAATACTCGTCAATACAAATGTAAATATAAATGAAATAAATTTATAAATTTAATAATTACCAATTTGATTTAGCTCCTGTATACTGGCATTGTCCACTTACATACTAAAGTCATAATAATATATAATAAATCTACTATGATGTAGAAGAATAGCTGCTGTATAGGGGCATTGTCATCCTATTGTATACCTAAGGGTAAACATAAAATGACATAGATAATATCCAAGCCTTTTTATCAGTAAGATATTTATCTAACGTGTAATATGATTTTTGAATAAGTTTGCAAACTATACTATAACACCACACACATAACAGGTATCATAATATTTTTTTTCAAACTAAAACAAAATAATAAATCAATTGTCTATTGCGTTTTTAATAACATTATTTTTAACCATTTTATTATAAATTTGTTAATATCAGTTAAAATATATAAATTCAAGTGTACACCCACATCTTAACGCTTATTATCAGAAAACACATAAACATGTCATTTTGGTGGACATACAAAGTAGCCTAAATTTTCAACACCCTTGACCCCTGACAACGTAGCAGTGTGACCAATTCGATCAAAATTTACACTTGATCCTAACAAAATATCCTTAAAAATACATTATCCGTGAATTGAATAGCCGATTGTCACAGATCATTGTCGGAATTTCGACAATGGACTCTTGCGGCTATTTTAAAGTGATTTATTTCATTCTACAGATGTGTGGAACAAAATTTTATGTCATTTCCTCTATTTTTAATATACTAATTGACTTTTATATTTTAGTTTGAATTTTAGAGTAATTCCTATCAATTTTTAAAGACTACTACTTGTGGCGGTCGATTCTACAAGCCGAAAATACTTATTTAAAAAGACTGTCGTTTTGACGTTTAGTCTGTCAGTGTCATCTTTCTTGTTTTCTTCTGATCTTTTGATTGCCACAATGCAATATTTTAGTTTGAATTTTAGAGTAATTCCTATCAATTTTTAAAGACTACTACTTGTGGCGGTCAATTCAACAAGCCGAAAATACTTATTTTAGAAGATTTGAGGTTTTGACGTTTAGTCTGTCAGTGTCAACTTTCTTGTTTTCTTCTGATCTTTTGATTGCCACAATGCAATATTTTAGTTTGAATTTTAGAGTAATTCCTATCAATTTTTAAAGACTACTACTAAAGCACTAAAAGCGATGAAAGTGACACTCGAAAGAAGTACTACACGTGTAGAAATATAATTGCAGAAGCGTGTGTAAATAATATATTTAAATAGATTACGCCGCTAGCCACAGAAGCGTTTGTGGCAATGGAAAGAATTAACGTAAACACATTTTGTTATTAACGATTGGAGAGAAAGTGAATAATAAAAATTGAAAGGGAGTGTCGCAATGCTTAAAGAATTCTAACAAAACAATAAATCATAGAACATTACAATTCGCGATCTAACCGCATACACTCGTAGAGAGCCAAAGACGATTAATCAAAGAAAAATAATATTAGAATAGTTAGTAATAATCAAACATTTGTGTGCATTGTGTGACAATTGGTAAAAAGATAAATGGGATTTCTATGTTCTATTATTCGAAATCGATCATTTGTGTAGAAGCTAAGGGGTTAGGTTTGGTGCCAATGACGTTAATGCCCGACACGGTTGAGAGGATACTGTCGGAGGGGTGCGTGACAGAAGCACTAAAAAAATGTTATTGTGTTCAACTTTATTGAATAAACGTTGGGTGATAGTGTGGTATGAATTTTTTTTACTAAAGATACTATCGAAATTGTTGTTTGTGAGGGAAATGGTGAAATAAAACAGTTTTTTTTATTTTGATGGGGACCTAATCATATTGCTTCTAAACGACGAGATTGAAAGTTAATGTTATGTTATTATTGTATTACTTTAATGGGATAAACATGTAGAAGAATTCAATAAATAGTTTCATTAATTTTTACATTCATTTTCATCTTCATGTAATTCTGACAATTTAGCAAAAGTACAATGAAAAATTCTTAAGAGTGTCGTCGACAGAAAAGAGGTTGCGGCGACGATGTTAATAGTTATTTTTATAAATAAAACTGTAAATTTTGAATTTGGAATGAAACAAAAGAGGAACGCGAGGGACGTGCGAATGAGGACTTGGATGTTGGTTGCGAATGGGAACGGATGTGTGTGCTTAGATTATAAGAGATTGGTAATATAGTGTAAATATAAATTTCAAGAGTTTTCATTGATACAGTCCACTTACTCTATTGGCTACCAACAGTAATAGAATAGGGGCGAAAATCAGTACTGAAATGAGTGGGTTTTGACACAACTCATAGATTCTAAACCTCGTAAAGTTAAATGGAGTGAACCGCGGACTCCGAACATGTGTAATGCGAACAATTGCTAATGGATTTAAAATTTATTATATCGACACTAAACGAGACCCACCCACTTTTTTAAACATATTTTTTTCATTTAAAACGTCACAAGTCACTTCACTATAATAAACATTTACAGTCTTTTTGCTAAAAGGAAATAAAGGCTACATTTGGTTACTAAATATTTCACACGAGTGAAAGTAGAAATATATTTATTGTTATGTTATCTGTTAGAAATAATGGAGCCACGTGTATTTTGACATATTGTGTTATTTGTACTTACGTTTTTTTATTTTGTAATCATATTATTAATTTTTATTTTAAATGTACCTTGTATTAAAATTCTAAGTCAATGTAACTTTATCTAGGTACTAACTTAGTAAAGGCATTTAAAAAAAAAATCACTTTGACAAATTCTAATAAGCTTTCAATACGAAATAAACAAGTAACCTCATAGTGTTACCACAAAATTATTCCTTGATTCTTAAGAATTTATATTCACCCTCTACTAATCTTGCATTTGCTAGAAGCAATGAGAGACAGCCAACAATGAGACACTCGACAATATGCCTTTGAATGCTGTCAGCTTAATTCGCAGGAAGTTTCTCGTAAAACTTTACGATATTGGGAATGCCTTCCGAAAAACGTGAAAGAGTAATCACGAGGACATGTTCTGGAGAAGGGTTCTAATTCGTTCAATTGTTACTGTTATTTATTTTTGGGTCTCGATGCCCTCAATCCTTCTAAGAATCTTATGCGTTATTTTTTTTTGTTTACGATTATAATTGAGGCGACATGCTAATGATAATTCAGAAACGTTTTTTTAAAGAAAAAAGTTACAATTTCAACAGTGTATTACAAGAGCTGTCTCGCCATGACGACAAAATAAAAAGCGAATGGTGAAAATAAAACAAAAAGCATACAAAACCATAAAAACGGTTCAAACAAATATGTCGTCGAGAGCGTTGCAGAAATTTCATTCATTTCATCTGGATCGCCCATTGACAGTTAACCCTTCAGAGCGGGCTTTTATAATTTCGTCACAATGTTTTGCCACAAAAAAAACCTACTTTAATAAAACATCAGTAAAATAAATTGTTCATTTCCTAAAACTCATTTATTTATTTATTATTCAGGAATAATAACAAATATGGTTTTCGATGGTCCCACACTAGGCAATAACTGTCACGTGGGACCCATCACTTACTATTACAAACTTTTAATGACTAACATTACATATAGATACATACATATTAACATTACTTTTTTAAAATAACTTTATAAAAATTAAATATGTCGAACATCTTGTTTGAAATTAAAAGTTTTTATTTTATAGAAAGATATAATGTGAAGCCAATTTGAGCAGTATGTATTTGTCTTCTTAAGTCGGTATAGTGGAAACGACATTTGTGTGTGCTTATGAACTCTAGTTTAACATCAGGTATGGTCATATGGCAGGTTACTCTAATGATTGTAGCCACCTCATTGTTTCAACGTCTTGAGTTTTTCTCACAATATGCATTTATAATCCTTACCTGTGACAAGTATGCTTGTACTGATCAAAGTTAACCCTTCGTAGCCCGCGAGTAATTGCAACGGACACCCCGGTTATAAAAATTTACAACTTTGCTTCCGTAAAGGAATCGTCTGCAATGCAATTGTGATGCAGATGGCTCTGTAAATCTCCAACAAATAGAAGGGTTAGGCGGATACGTAATACTATATCTACCGAAAAAAATAATCAAAAGAGAATTAGCATTTTTCCGTTTCTAATGATACGTAAATTTGAGAAGGATGAATTGGTGATTTTTATTGATAGACAGCTGAAACTAACAAATTATGATAAATTATAATTGTTATGCAGATGTTTTTTTATTAATATTGATTGATATATTGGTTTAAATGCAAAAATACATAAATATGATGAATAACAATATTTTAATGATAGCTAAAAATCGATTACAGAAACACTGACAGCACGCTTCGATTCTATCAACTTCTTTCTTTTGTTTTATAATAATTTAAACAAATGAATCAAAAAACGTTTACATATATCTCTTACTCAAAACATATACTTAGCTTGTAATCAAAGATTTATTGTCAGTCGATATAGATAGATAGCTACACACGAACGCTGAAACACGTCTCAGTTCAGTCTATTAGTATAGAAGATTAATACTAGCAAACAAATTAACCCCCTTGCGTATTGTTACCTATATTTGTAGAAATGTAGACATATTAAGGGAATTCTGTGTGGTGATCTGTAACAGTTGCTATCTCTTTCTTACATCCTCATCTCTCCCTTACTCATTAGATCTCATAATTTGTCATAAATTAGGTTAATTTTGTTTTGCTATCTGGAAAATTAATGCGATATATTACTATAAATGGATCATATTTTTAAAAATCTTCTGACCAAACATTTTATCTCAAAACAAAATATCTTTCAATTCTACTATTTATTTAATTCACTTATAACTTATCTTCTTAAATATATATGTATTTTAGTATATATTATTATTATTTATTATTTTATGTAATGTATGTATTGTGTAGATTTAGATATTATTTTTTTCATTGCACTGAATATCATTGCTCACACCGACAAAGGTTAGCTGGTAGATAATGCCGACAGCATTAAGCACGCCTATGTGAAAAATATTTTTTTTTGTAAAGAAGAATTTATTTATTTATAAATAAATATATTTAACTTAAGGTAAGTTAACAATGCATTTATTTTTAGTAGCAGTAAAGTTTTTGAAATTTCGATGATTAACAAAAACAAGACTTACGAAATACTGAAATTCTTTAATAGAAAATAAAGGTAAAGAATCGTATGGACCGTTGGTTTTGTTATTTATAAAACTATTCGACCAAACCACAATTGCATTCTGAACCTTACCATTATATCTCTGTCGACTAAATGCAGAGTACAACGTCAGTTGAATGCGTTAGAGTTAACGATGTCGATAAATACGACTAATGCCATTTTTAACGAACCCCGTGGAATTTTATCGTTTCGCTGAACGTCTGCTATTTTTAATGTATTTTCGCAATCGTATTATCGTTAGAGGGTTCATTTGTTTTTACTTTTAATTTTAAAATTGATTTTTTTACTGTTATAGATTTATGTATCATCCAAATTTGGATCAATCGCTACTGTGTCACTTTTAGTGATAACTTCTAAGTTTGTGTTTTGTATGTGCTAAATTGTAATACTTACTCTTTAAGCAATAAAGGATTCATTATTAAGTCGCGTAAAGAAAACCCAAGTATTAATAGCACAACGATTAAACCTATACGGTGGCAGAAATCACAGAACTAATATCACAAAATCAAACCTCAATATTCATACGAGCTTAACCCTAAATTCAAACCGTCCGCTAATAACGCCCAAAGATAAGTTGCCTGTTCAAATTGACCCACAGATTCAGCTCCGTGTGTTTGCATAAACGCGTCGCAATGGATTACTGTATCAGGGCCCAGATCTACGTCAGCGGATAAGCCTTCAGGCTTTGAAGTTTGCATAGAGATGCAAACTAAGCTTGCAGTCCACATTGAGTCAATCGTATACAGGAAATTGCTTGGTTTACTCAAATATATATGTATATAGATTTATTTGCATTTGTGTACGTTATATAAACTCACACGTGTCTTTTACTAAGATTTAGTAATAATTTGAATAGTTTTTATAATCAGTAATATATAAAAAGGACTGCTGGAGCTTTAACGATCTTGTAAGTGATACTTACCTCAACATTGCTCACTATTACAGCAGCACTGTTCTGAGTGTATAGTCAAAGAGCAGGAGATTCGTATATTTGAGGGTAAGAACTTTATATGTTTATATGTTCGAATTAAATGTTTGTTACAAAAAAAAAACAAAAAACAATCATTTTTGTCTAAATTTGAATAAAGAAATAACAATAGAAGTATTGGAGGCGAGTAAGTCGGTTAAACGTGTCTTATCACAATTTCATCTCATACTAAATATGTTTATCAGGCAAGAAAAGAAAAATAAATAAAACTGTTTTTGTTGTATAAAAAATATAGTTGAAGTTTGATTTATGATAAAAAAATTGTGAGTATTTTTGTAACTGAAATATATTTTGATATATTTTGGCATTTTAAAAGTATTTATTAAAAAAAATCTTAAGCAGTAAATTCTTCATTTTAACAATACGAAGTAAGTTTTGAAGAAAATATATACTTTTTGGTGGATTTATTCAAATTCAAATGTCTCTACAAACCTAAAATTTTTTAATGTCATATATTATTCAGTGTCAAATGTGACACCCGGTCTTGGCACAGCAATATAAATTAAAAATAATAATAATAATAACAATAATAATATAAATTAAATTTTTCGGTTAGATATTAATTGAAAGTTACCGAATGGGCAGTCGCTTCTACAAGCTGTAAATACTTATTTAAGAAGATTTTAGTTTTTGAGATTTGTTCTGTCACTGTCATCTTTTTTGTTTTTTCTTTTCCTTTTATTGCCACAATGCATTGTCATAATAATATTTTCAATCCATTTTAATCTGCATTATTATTACATATCAGTATTACTAAAGATTACAATAATTGCGAATAAAAAACATTGTATATAATACATTATACATTACTGAACATTAAATTACGATTATTGTAATATTATACTTGTCTTACTTTTTAGGTGTAAGCAAATTTTCCGAAACTCTTTAGTGTTATCAAATTATCGAATATCCTTCGAGCAATTCCCACAGGAACTCTCATTAGACACGTGTTCGTATGTCGTCAAAGCACTCGAAATTGAAGGAACAGGATGGTCCTTGACAAATATTGTTAAAGAGGTCACCCTACTTCAATGTTCACTGTGAATCACCACTGAATAATAATTAAAATTAATTTTATTGAATTATAGTTTTCGATTTACTGTTTTGTTAATTTATATACAATACACAATTTTTTATGTTAAAATTAGGGTTGTCAAAAATTATAAATGAGAAATTATACCAACTTAGTACCAACCCTGTCTTCGATCAGCGGGATTTAGAGATTAGATTAGAGAAGCTTCCTTGACAACTCTTTTGTTCAAGCCGGCATAGTGGAGGCGATTATTGTCTGCAAACATTTCTCTGTGGTAACAGTTATCTTTCTTCGCATTTAATCCGAATTTAGTCATAACAAAAAGGGGGTTAACTATGTATTCTGTTTCCTTTACCTATACTAATATAATAAAGAGGAAACATTTTATTGTTTGTATGTATTGAATAGGTTCCGAAACTACTGGACCGATTAAACAAATTCTTTCACCATTACAATCCTACATTATCCCTGATGAACATAGGTTATAGAACATTTTCAAAAACTTTAGGGATCTGTATGAAAACTTCAATAATGTAACCCAAAGTGTGAAAAATAATCATTATATTGCGTACGCTGCGGAAATTATTGACAATAGAGCAAAGTGATGTACTTTAGTTTTATAGAGGACATCAATATCTACAAAAATGTCAGCGACATCATATGTCTAACTATTACAGTTATGTCACAATAACTACTTTTTCATGTTAAAATTGATAGTACTTTATCTTATTATTATCTTCAATATTACGCGAACGAAGTCGCTGGCAACAGCTAGTCTTCTATAATTAAATACCTATAATACCAATGAGTAAATCTGTGCAATAATACCTTGTCAGTGTCATCGTTTAACAATACAAAACCAATAATCTGAGCCCCCATTTTAATTGTAATTGACATATTTCGTACTTTTCAAAGCAATTTGTCTGAGAATATTTGTTGAAAGGTCACGTGTCAGTTATTCTATACATGTTTGTTTTGATGTCCGCTCTTGTACGAACAAAAATCATTAGATTTTCTAGGGTTGTTATAAAGAAAATAATGAGCGATTATGATGTAGTTTACTGGTCAAGTATCGCTTTATATATAAACACACAAGTCCGAAACAAATATCTAAGTTTTTAAAAGAATTTTGTTTAGTTTACTAATTAATAACTATGGTCGTAATTACAATTAATTTAGTGTTGATTTAGAACTAATTGATGTGCATAAAAACGCTAAACATCGGATAAAAATATATAGGTACCAACTAAATAGGAGATTTTTTACCGTCAATTCCCACGCTCAAATACAGAAGCAATTCTCCATTCATTGCTTAGTCAATTGATTAACTTACAAATATTAACTTCTATTTTAATAAATAGATCGGCACGCGATAGCCTCAGGCGTATTTACAATACGTTACAATAATTGTTATAAAAACACACAATGAATGAATAAAACATTAACAAATTAAGGGTTGAAGTGGTTACGTTCTTTTTTAAGTTGATTCATATTGTGGGATATTGCCTTTAGCGTTTTAGAATTAAATTTGCGGAAATAATTAACAAACAAAAGTCATTACATGGTTTGTTTATTTCCGCCAAGTCGCCTAAAATATAAACTAAATTACCACAGTTCTACACTTATCTTGATAATGATAGATCGAGATATGATGTTCTGGGTGAATAACTTGGAAAAGCCTTCTTTTTGGTCATATGGAACATATATAATAATTACAGAGTAACCTTAATATAACGATTTCCTCGATTTACCGAATTTTTCGTAATCCCCTAGAACTGCCCGTAAGAGCTAATGCAAAATATACCTTTACATTGTAAATACATTTATTAAAAAAAACTTTTTATAACGAATTTTCAATCTTTGCAAAATATAAAAAGAAAGTATTATTTACCTCTATTTAACGAAATCGTTCGCTATTCGGGAAAGTAGAGAGTAGTAGAGAGTAGACATAAAGCCGAGTTTAATAATATTTTTAAACCTTGTTAAAACGAATCGTAGACCAACCTAACCTCTGTATAACGAACCTCATTGTAACAAATTACTTGATATAACGAATTATTTTCAGATTCCTTTCAGTATCGCTATATCAAAGTTGCACTGTGTCATTAATTCCTCATTTAAAAGACAGTTAATCAACTCAATTTTCCTATTTAAACAAAAAAAAAAACAAATCAAACTAAAATTACAGTACATGCACGTGCTCATTGGACATTCCTAATAACCAGTTTTAATTCATATTATTCAACAATATGCTATTTAATTCCTAAACCGTCTATTAGGCGAGCGTTCATGGAACTGCCTCCGGGCTTTAGGAATAGTAGGTAATTGTAGTTTATTATTACCAGACAGCGTTTTTGGCGTCCCGCAAGGCGGGGCTTATTATTGAAAAAACATGTGCAATAAATGAAGTACCATATCGGAGGCGTAACGTCATAGACGCGTATAAGTTGATAGAAAAATTAAACCCAAAATATATCACAAGATATATTACGTATATCAAATTTTTTTTATCAAATTACCGTTAAGTTTATTTTTGATTATTTTAGTTCAATAGACATTCTAAAGCCTGGTTGCAAATTTTTCAAAACATGTAATTAAAGTAGCTTTTGAAAACCGTATTAAACCTTTTCTTTTCTTTTTTTATTGTCGCCTGTGTACAAAATACATACATATAACAAAAGTTACATTAGCAGCAGTCTCAGTACCAAAAGCTTAAAATAAATATGCGTAAATAATTGTTTTATAGTATGACTCGAAATCTTAATAAATAAAACAAATTACTTACCCTTGATATACGATTCAGTGATTATGAACATAGTATTGGCTACCCCATCCACTTAATATTTGAATATGGTTTTATTTCAATTGACTTCACTTTTTTTAAATCAATACGACGTAAGTACAAAAACATATACCCAATTTTCATCTTTAACTCTATTCAATTAACGGTTATTGTTGAATAATTTTAAATATAAATTAATTGAGTTTTTTATTGTAAAATAACGTAATGATTGTCACCAACACTTAAAAGGCCACATGTCGATGTAAGTACTATTGACATTTTGTCAATATTTTACATTTCCATTGAAAATTATACAGTAATACCCCGCTTTACGCGACCCCGTTATGCACGGTTTCACTATAATGCGAAATTCAAATTTCGCGCTCAATTGCCCCGCATTACGCGAAAGAGTGCGTATAAACATAATGTAGTCATCAATTTCTCTATGGTCGCGGGAATTTCAGTTTTTTCCGGAACGTATCCCTCGCGTAAAGCGGGGCATTACTGTATGTTACAAACGCTTGTCATAATTAATACTAATTCTTGTTTTAATTATTGTTGTTATTTTAAAAAATATATCACATAACAAAATTAATATCAAAACAAATAATAATTCCCACGATACCCCTTTAAAAATCAAAATCAAAATCTTTATATCAATTATAATACAAATATGAGACGATACGACACGTCAAAACCGAGACACGCTCCGTCAAAACAAAAATAGATAATAAAAATAACGTGTAAAAAGTCAAAATAACAAAACACTGTCAGTCACAAATTTAATCACAATAGGAAAACATCGAAACGTGCGCTGGCGAGAGGGATATCATATATTTTGATTTTGGTCACACAACACACACACGCATACATGCACACACACAAAGATTACAAGAGAAATACACTAAGTAGTATTATGATTATTTTTTTCTTTTGATAGGATGACTTGGCGTGTTTTCCGCTAATACGCTAACACATTCGAAAAAACGTAACAATACAATATTTATTTTTAAATGCGTTTGTCAATTATTTTAATTTACATTTGATAACGATCCACTACCCAGCTAAGTCAGCCTATCCTAAATTAACAGATTAAATATGTAACCTAAAAACTCTTAAACTATGTCCACGACCACTGCATCAATTTTACGGTACCCCCGTCACAGACCAACACGCGGCCCTCCGTGTCACGTGGCGGTCACGTGACTTAGGCCCCTCTGCTTGCGCGTGCGTGCTTTTCGAGACGCTAAAATCTCTCTCATTGTTTCTCTGTTCGTCAATTTTTGATTTTCATAGTATATGCTTGAAATATAGAGTAGTTAATGTGTTTATATATGCGTTATTGTCATGAATTGTTTAGATATATAAAATTAATTATTAGTATTATATAATTATTGAAGTTTAAACTATACTTCTTTTAATTAAAAATATTATATTGTTTTTCTTTTATTTAAAATTAAAAAAATCTGGTTTTGGTTAATCTGAATTAATATTTTACTATGATTCTTCAAACAATACATCTAGTTATCAGAGACGCCCTCTATATTGTCAAATAGTAATTATTTGTGATCCAAAACCATTTATTTGCAGTGTTTTGTTTACACAAATTAGTTTAGTTTGGGATTTAACGGACTTTTGTGGTTTGTGTTCTGATTTCGTGCGTAAAATTGTCGCCGGAAGATGGAATTTAATATACATGAAAACATCGTTTAATTAATGAAAATAAACGGAGATTGTGTTTTGTAATGTTTTGTGCGAACATGTTTTAAACACATACAAATATTAATAATTTACAGCACTTTTTTAAATTTTAATTATAATTTTGAATTATAGCAGCGTTTAGAAAATCTTAGTTCTTTTAAGTTTCTGAGTTTAAAATTTTTTTCCTTTTTTATTTTTTCTTTCTTTAATCAAGTTCAGAATGTCAACTAATTTTAAAACCTTCTTGTATTTTTGTGCAACTTAAAAAAAAATACACGTCTAATGTTCGACGTACAATATTTATTACTTTACAATAATAAATAAAATTCTCACTTAGGTATTTTATTTAAAAGGTACGGGATTTTCATTGGAATTTATTTGTAAATAAAATAGCTATTCGGACCGCGAAATTCGTTCGGACACGAAACAAAACTTAAAATAATTACATCCCACTACGCTTCACCGATCGCCATCACCCCGTGTTACGTTTAGTTAGAAAAAATATTTTTGATACTTTATTTATTTATTTATTTAAAATAAATGTTTTATTATATACTAGTTTTTACCTGCGGCTTCGCTCGCATTTAAGTCATTAAATAAATATCAAAGATCATTTCAATAGAAATGAATCAATATGATTCCAAACAGCTGAAACTATAGTCAATTGGAAACTATAGTAAAAAAAAATATATATATATTTTTTAATAAAAAGTATCCTATGTTACTTCTAGTACCTCCAAAAATATGTGTACAAAGTTTCATGATGATCGGTTAAGTAATTGTTGCGTGAAAACGTAACAAACAAACTCACATTCACATTTATAATATTAGTAGGTAGGGATTATTATTATATTTACTGCATTCTCTTACTGCCAATACATCATTACATTATATTTATCCTTAAAGACTCCCTTCTGTATTTGTCCATCGTAATCACAAAAACTACAGTAGGAATGTTTATCTAATAAAAAAACGGTTTAAACTTGATAATGTCAAAGCGTTATTAAAGTTAAGAAATCACTTATTGTTTATTTCATTATAAATATATGAATTACATTTATATTTAGTTATCATATGATATACGTTTATATGTTTAATGAGGACTACAATTGTTTTTTAAAATATTTTAATTACTCCATTGATCAAAACTAAATAATTGTACTATAATATATCAAGAGAAAGAGTTATACATATCCAGAACAGGCTGACGAGAATCGGTCATTAACTAATACAAATAAATTAGATTTACGACAAAAAATAGAAACGCTGGTCCGACGTGCCACAGTAAATACCTCCCTTGGGTATCGTGAAATACTGATGGTAACCTTCCTTCTATATAGGCTGATTTTATTCAAAATTTTTCTTTTAGAAAATCCGTCTACGTTAATTAAATTTGTGTATCAATATGTTAACATCGATTTTCAAATGTCACGCATAAATGGAGACAATTAACGAGGGTTTATTAGTCGACCAAAATGGACGGGATTGTAGCTTAAAAAGCAGTAAATAATTAGCAATAAATCCGGCAATTTTCACGGGGGTCATCCCATGTGACGGCCTGTTTTTTAGCGTTTTTTTAGGATTTTTTTTCTACGACCAGTAAATAGATAGAGCTTTAAGTTTATTATCATTTATTAACATATATTTTGACAGTATAAATATAAATTTTAAGCTAAAAATATTGTGTAGAACATGAGTTACAGCGTTCTGAACAACCCCGCCTCGAAAAAATGGGCTCGCACTTCCTCCACGATTCCGGCTGAATGGCTTATCTGAAACAAAAAAAATTAGCGGCGTTTTAATCTGTAAACCTGAATGCACGGAATGAACTATCATCAAATGAATATACCAAAAATTGGATTTTTGGTAGACATTTGAAAAAAAAATTGCGAATTTTGCGTTTTTTTTGTTTGTTTTTTGCTATAAAAAAATATAAATTGTGGGAATTTTTGATTGATAATAGTTCATTCCATGCGTTTACATGTGCTGAGTGTAGCCTACAAATTTCAAGTCATTCGGTCAAGCCGTTTTTGAGATACGATGGAGGAAAGTTTGAAAAACACAGTTTTGAGAAAAACGCGTTTAAAGTTTCAAGTCCGCTTAAAACTATGAAAATCTTAACTTACCCTCAATCGGTGATGCCTGGTCCATAGAGTATTTCTTCCTCTTCCACTTGAAACTCTTTCAAAGCAGATTGTTCAGCTCTTGAGTCAATCCTGGCTTGTTTAACGATATCACTTACGCGCCGCTCATAACGTGAGTTTCGCTTTTCATCACGTTTCTCAGCATAAGTATGGGCTTCGCAGCCAATGGGGCATCCCATAACCGACATTTATTTATAAAACACCTTCAAAACCTTCATTGAAGATGATAACTGATAAGTAGCTAGCAATTTCAACTACCTTGGGGCCAGAATGGAGATGCTTAGGAGCAAAAGTCCAAATCAACGAATTCAAAGATTTTGCGTGCTGCTGCTCCTAAACAACGAATTAATAATTTGTCTTTCGATAAATCTTCGAAAACAGGTTTGATAGCTACTTGTACTTCTGGCACTAAAGATGATTTATCGTGATGAAATTGGTCGAGCTCATTCTTAGCTTCTGCCTTACGCCATTTACACCAACTGTGTTCGCCTTCTGGACAAAATTGATGTTGAGGATTTTCATCTGAAGAATATTTGTGATAATACGTTGCTCAAACTTCCTTTTTCATATCTTCAAGCGAATCTGGATGACGTCGAATAGCTAATCCGTAGAATTTCGTTGTTTCTTGAATAACTTTATCAGTAAGTTTACTAGGTCCTTTGCGCTCTTCAAAGTTAAACCAAGACTAAAATAACTTCAGTAAAATATATAATAGTTATAGAAATTCCTTTTTAAGCCTGTAGAAACTTGAATACGCGTGTATTTGTATAAAAGGGAGCCAGGAGGCTGTACACAATACGCCCGGACTCCACTTGCCAACTCAGCACTCCGACACAGCTCCTTCTTCTAACTGCTGTATCTTTTAAACCAGTTCGAATTTTTCAAAATCACTTTACTAGCGTATTCTAGACATGTTAAGAAAGCAATTTATGAAAGAAAAAAAAAGAGCCCAAAAAAAATCTCGAGCGCTTGTTTTATGCATGGTGTCATATAATTTGCACTTATGACGCTAAACAATGACCTTTCAGGGGTTACAAACCATTTGTAACTATCACCTTTTGAGTAATTAATTTTTATTTATTTGCTACTAATTACAATAAACGTTCGTCCTATATTATATGTTATTTAAGGCGTGCTATATACAATATGTCCGAGTATACAATTATAATAAGAAAATAATAAAATATATATATAAAAAAATTATCATGTCAGTAATAATAATAAATAATAATAGCATAATTAAAATCATAAATTAATTGATGAATTTTATATTATTGTACCAATTGTTTTTCTAGCTCAGTCAATTGAAACCCATTATTTATTTAAATTCTTTTACCATAAGAATCGTAAAAAATCCCTGATGAACATAGGCTATATAATATTTTCAATTGTTTTTTTTTAAGAAATATTACATTTTAAGTTCACACAATTCGATGTCTATGCCTAATTTTTCAATTGTTTTTAAAGATATATATCTTTTTTTTTTTCATTTTAAGTCAAAGGTATTTCATTTTATTTTAAGACCACACAATTCGATGTCTATGCCTAATTTTGGCGGTAAATGTGCTGTCAGTTTTTCGATTGTTTTTTAAGATATATTTCATTTTATTTTAAGTTCAGACAATTCGATGTCTATGCCTAATTTTGGCGGTCAGACGTGTTGTTTGTTTTTTGTTTTTTTTTTAAGAAATATTACGTTTTAAGTTCACATTGTAATTCATATCTAATTCAATGAATATAAAAGCGAAAGTTCTCTCGAAATCCGCTTGACATACAAAGATGAAATTTGACAGGGAGGTAGTTTATAGTTAGTTGTCGTCTGCAAAGAACGGATTTTGCAACGGGACCAGATTAAGGAGTTGTAAGGGCCCTCGCAGGTTTGTATAATTTTTTTGCTACAAACTAGAAATTTGACGGAGAGGCAGTTAGTAGATTTTGCAACAGAGGTGTGGAAGGCATTTTCTGTTGACTGAAATATGAAACATCATTAAACTTCATGGTACTCTATATCTTCATTATTACGCAGACGTAGTCGCGGGCAACTGCTAGTTATATAATAATATTATTCATCTTATTTATTTATATTTTGAACTTTTTTTCAGATGTTATTCACTTGTCGTGAGTAAAAGACGTTTTTAGAAAGTAGCCCGTATAATTCCGGCTTAATTAAAAAAATATTCCTTATTTCAGCTCAAACACTACACATTTTCTTCTTTTCATAAAATTGGATTTACACAAACTATATATCTCTAGGCTATGATTGACGAGTTTCTTGTGGTATTCTTCTCGTATGCCTTTCCGAAGTCACGGTAGAGTCTAATGAAGAGCAAGTGCACGCTTTTAGTGCCTATGCTAATAAACGATTTTCATTAATTTCATTTCAAACCTTCCCTTTTCCAGTCTCTTTTTCAAATCTAAAAATATTTCTTATATTATAAAACAAACGACGGAAGTGACATATTAATTACTAATAATGATTTTAATAAATTCAAAAAAAGAAAATGTTTATAATATCTACTATAACACTGCTACGTATGCTTATTAATATCTTCTAGTACGTAATAAAATATACAAAATTATTGTTACAAACGCCATTGCATGGGTATTACTCGCATTTCTACAGAATGTTTATTTTTAATTTTGTTGTCACGCGATGTACTGTGGTTCCCTTTCAATTATGTAGATGATAGCGACTCTATGTAATATGAGTTCTATTGTTTTATATGTTTTTGATGTTTTAAAATTTACGTGGCAATAAAGAACGGTGGCTAGACTGATGATGTGTTAACTAGGGCTTCTCGATCGTTTGAGATGTCGGTATTGCTGCGGGATTACGGGTGCGTTATTTGCGGAATTGCGGGATTAGAAAGAAGCATGCACACGACCTCTCGCGTCGTAATTAACGTCATAAAAACTTCTGTCAATATTCAGTTTTTTTAAAATTTAGCATATATTATATTTTGCAGTTGATAGATTTTTGATTTTTCGGTATTGTCCTGTGATAAATAGACAGTGTAATTTGGTTGACTAGACATTGTTTTTGCTTATGGACATGCCAGGCTAAGCAAATTTTTGTGTCATATAACGAGTTACAATTAATAAATAATCGTTACAGTAGTTGCTATTTTTCAAGCCTGTCCACCCCTGTCTACATTTAAACCGTGAGTCGAGCACACTTAAAGAGAGGTGGAGTAACAAAAATTAAAATTACAAAGTATCAAACATCATTTGTAGTAATATAAAAACAATTGTAAATACATTTAATAAATTAACGGCGTGTTGTCGTCCCCATATGAGAGCATCTGCGATGACATTTGTCACGTGATCCGAGTTAATTTGACGGCCATTAGTCAAATTACAGATGCACCAAACACACAATTATTGAATTAAAAATGTATTCCCCAAAAATTGTTTACGATCTAATTTTAAATTGTATTATTGTTACGGTAATTTTGTGTGTAGCAATTGTTTTTTTAAACATTTTTTTAGTACAAGTATTATACAGTTAGTAATGTATGCAATAATGTACATTTTATTGCTCTAAAAGAATTGTATTGAGAAATATATTTTACAAAGACACGAACAGGTCGCAATAATTATTTCTAGCTGTAAGGGTTTTAAGTTGGAAGTTGAATTTACAAAAATGTTTATCAAATTAATTCAATTGTTTTAAAGACTTAAATGAATAAATAATATCGCATAAAATCGTTTTATATATTTACTTACCCCAAATAAATAAATAAAATTTATTTAACAAAGTTTGATGGGAGACTGTATGTATTATTAAAATATGTATATGTAAAATTATTAATTAGACATTCTAATATAAACTTTAACTAAATATTCTACCCAAGTTTAAAAGCATCTTCTCCTTTCTTAAAGTTAATTGGTACCAAATTAGCAACTTCTTTGCCAAGAAAATATTATCCAAGTAAACAGTCTCGTTTTGGTCAATTGTAGCTGTTACACGTTATTTTTAATCCTTATAGTAAGCTGAATAAAGTTGAAATTCATATAGTAGTTGATGATAATGTATAACCATATTTGCAGGGCTGGTTTTTCAAATATTTAAGCTAAATTATTTTATAATAGATTATTTTCTAATAAAATCGATTTAGTAATTTATTCATTCTGTGTCTCTTACTAATACCAGATAAATATAGAAATGGGTTTGAGTGATTAGATGATTGTACATTTTTATTGCGTATATTTAAACTTAGTTAAGTCCTCTTGAAAAACCAGCCCTGAGTCGTTCTTATTAAAGACAAAGAACAAGGCGTTCACAGGTTGTTTGGTAAATAAACGTTTGTAAAGGAAATATATTGGACACTTCAACTATCTCACGAACAGACGACTACATCTTTTAATTACGTTTGTTTTACGTGTCTACGTTCATTTTACGTGATCTACTTTTATATATGAAAAAAAAACCTATTATATTACATTTTTTTCTTGCGTAATACTTATACTCATAATTTGATATATATTATAATGTTGGTGTCGCTAATAACGTTTCAAATATTTACCATAATTTTAAAACTATTTTTTAGATTACGAATATTTATTACCCCTACACTTGGGAAATTGAATTGATAATTTACTGACAACACCTAATACAATTATTAAATTTTAAGAATAATATTAATTGTTTGTAAGAAAAATACAAATAAGTCGTTTTCATAAAACCTGCATTGGTTTTTTAATTTGTATAATTAAATATTTATAATATATAGGGTAAAACGAGGTAATACCGGTCACTTAAGCAAAAGAAGACACTACTCAGTGAAAACTCAACCTTTTATTTTAATTTTTTAAGAAAACATAACTTCAACTATTATTCTAGGATAATCATTAACAATGAGATCGATATTTATAAAGAATTTGGCACAATAATCGTTTAAAAAAAAAGTGGATTTGACCGGTATTGCCAGCCATAGCACATAATGCCGGTCAGCTGGTTGACAATACCGGTCAAACTTTTAACACTTATCGCAAACGCGGGACTCTTGTTTAGTGCATTTCTTTTCTTTCTTCTTTTCTCTGTTATTCTCCTCTGTTCTCTTTCTATCAAAATTTCTTTATTAAGAATGCTAGTGAGAGCTTTTGCATGCTGTTTTCAAGAGGCGTTTTTGACCTTTCTCAGTTACAAATTTACTTGAGTTTTGAACTGAGGAGATGCCAATTTCATCGACATTATAAGCATATCTTGGTAGAAACTTATGTTTTTCTATTATTTCCCCAAGCAGCTTAAAAATACATCAACTTCATCCTTGTTAAAAGCAGTTATCAGATTTAAACTCTTGCCGTGAGCTTTACCAATTTCTTCCACCCATTCCAAGATTTTCGTTAATGTTGTGCTTCACATTATTATTAACAGGATACTCATAAGCCTTTCTTCTTATTTGAATTGAAATGGAGCCAATAGATTTCTTTCCGAGGAATTTTACTTGGTCTGTCATTTCTACTTCCTGTTCCTTCGTGAAGACTGGGTTATTTTTTAAAGTATTTCTTGAAGGGTTGAAAATAGGATACCAGTAGAACGTGCTGCTTCTCTTATTAGTGTCCCTTTATCGACAAGTTTAATACCCTGGTTAAATTGCTTTGGTTCAATTTTACGTTCAATCCTTGGCTCATATTCCGAGTTTTGACATTCTAAAATTGAAAATAAATATGAATACAATACACAAAATACAAATGCAACAAACATAAACAGAAACTAATTATTAAGTCTAAAAAATAACATCTACTAGTATATGTAACTTGCGGCTAATGCCGGTCACAGTGACCGACGTTAGCCGCATGTGCACGCTTGAGGTTAATAATCAATAAAAAAAAAACTTGTTGCAAATTGCTTGGAATCTACATTCAAATAGATAGTTAGATAACTGATTGACAAAAATTATTACAGGCAATAAATGAAATATGAATATTAAAATACTCACCTCTTATTTTCTGCGACCAAAAAATTATAAGAAAACTTCCCGAAACAAACATTCGCCTCGTTCTGAGTGACGCGTGATTGTAACTTATTGAAGATCGATGTGTCAGCATGGGGAACAATCACCCCATCCTATGTGCATGTCAAAGTGCACATATACAAAATACTTTGTAAGATATTTGGGTGACCGGAATTATGAACTGACCGGTATTACCTCGTTTTACCCTACATAGTACCTATACAAATGGAAATAAATTTCAAAATAAATCTACAATATAGGTACACATGTTTAAAAAAACTTAACGAAAAATAAACATCACATATCAAAACGTCTTCAGTAAACGATACCAATTCGTTAACAAAACAACTAAAGCAATTTAAAAATAGACTTACAAAAAAAAGAGATACTATTACAAAACAACCAACAGAACAGATGTCCCGAAATGTCTTCAACAAGAATTAATCTCAACTAGTCATATTAAAAGATATATAATCCCTTTTTTTAACAGACACTTGTCAACGGATTCACTCATCCGAACACCACAATTCGAAAATCAAATTTCTAACCTAAAAGCGCTTACATCGCTTTGTAAAACTAACAAGCTAAGAGTGAGTCTCTGACGACTTCATTTGTTTTTATTATTTTTAACTACATATACCTAATACTAAATAATATGTATTTACTCCATGACAACTGGAACTAGACTCCGTCTAGATAGATAGAATTACTTTCATAATGCGGTAAATGAAATCTAAAAATCGTTAATTTAAATAAAACAAATTAGAAAATGCACTATAAAGCGCTGCAGCGGTTGAATGGTAACAAAAATTTTGAATAGCGAACCAATAAACTATTTTTTCGCTCGGTGACGTTTCAACAAAAGAGATCGTCTGATTGACACACCCTGTGTACAGAGCACTTGTAGCGAGTGTTAAAATGATCGTAGTGTATTAGAAATTGTATATTTCTGTAATTAGAATAGGGGACTAATTTTTTTACAAGTATTTACAAATGCAATTGGTACTAATCGCTGAACGTCCAATTTTATTTTTATAAAAATAGTAAGCAGAGACTACGAGGCCAGTTTGACGTCTCGGGGAAGTACCACCCATAAGTGAACCATGACAGTACACAGTACACACTCGTCTCTTCAGCCGGCATAACGAAGGCGACATTTGCCTGAAGACATTTCTACGTGGTGACAGCTCTAACTAAGGCTAATGTTAGCTAATATAATAAAAAAGATTAATATAGATTTTCCGATAATAAAAATGGATTTGTGTTCGATCCTCCTGAATGTTTATGTGCAAACGAAATGCTATTAGAAATATTGTTTCAGATCGTTCATCTCGATAATGTTCCTCGCATTATATTCTCGAAGTTTCTTTCCAATAAATCTAGCGTTTTTTTGGCAATAAATCTTTAAGGATTATCTCGTCCAAGGAAGTGGTTACGTTTGTTGAATAAGTAAATAGTTTGTTTTAGTTTAGTATTTATACGTGTTTCATTTCGTACTTTATGCAAGTAGCGACAATGTCCGACTAGTTAGTTGGAAAATAATAAATATATGTATTAAAATTTATTCTACGATTGTGACAACATTTTTAATCCTTCGTTTTAACATAAAATATTTTAATGTAAGTAGTTAAGTAGTAGAAAACGCTTCAGTGTTGGACGTTGTTGGTTTATCCCGCTAGATGGCACTGCAAAGCGCGCTCAACTTTAAATATCGAAATGACTAGCAGCTCTTTTATATTTTATTATATTTCATATAACATAGTAGGAAGGTACTTATACTGTTATATTCACTTAGTCCTTAAATTCAAAGTTCACTCTTAAGATATGTTTCTTGCCATCTATCTGAACATTCTATCGAAACCTGTGGGCTTATCACGAATTTTAGTCTGGTTTTCGAACCGAGTTCGCTTCAAGGGATTTGTATGGAAATTTGAGCAGCGCCACCGCGTGCGAATTTGGAACTACAATATTTTACTAATAATAATACTACTTGTTGTTAATTTTCGAACGTCTCGATCTTTCGTTCATTTGATAGATTGCTGGTGCTCGTTAGTCATTAGTAAAAATTCATGATCCCGATTGCTAACGGATCCGTTTTACTTGTGACAGCTCGATTCGAAAGCCAGACTAAATTCGTGATAAGCCCACTGACTTCTTCGACGAAACATTTGTTCTATATACACGTGTTTGCATATTCTAATAAGAAACATACATAATTTACACATTTTAAACAAAATTACAACCTATAAGAAAACTATAACACTAACAAATTAAAACACACATCTTCACGACAATCATAAAGGGATGAAAACGTGTATTAAAATTGGACGCTTTATAACTTAACTGCAAATGGATGGAAGATATTGAAGCTTACAATGTTAGAAGACAAAGACCTGATCCTCAGTTTAAAAGGTTATGATTCTAGAGCTATGACTTAAGTTAACAGCCAACGGGGTGCTGTTAACATGAATTCAATTATAACTTCATGACTGGTTCAGACATTTAATAATATATTTATGTAGCACTGTTATATTTTTGAAGGCGGCTTGGAATACATGATTAAACGGTGATACGCATTTCTTTTCTTCGCAATATATCTATTGTATTGTTAAGATAAAGACGACGTCAGATTACATTAGTACAGTGTTTCTCAACCTTTTTTTGTTACGACACACAAAAGTGCCTCGGCACAGTAGTTGGGAATCACTGTATTAGTAAAGGAAATTATTTAAAATTATTTTGCTTATAATTCCCGCTACATTAGGTGGATGAAGGAAAATAACCTCCACCAACATTCAATAACTTGTCTCGATGCGTTTCGCCACTTCCCGTGGCATCATCAGGATACGTGTGGTCGCTTTGGCTTCGCTTCGACGACACAAGCTTCGCTTCGAGACAAGTTATTGAATGTTGGTGGAGGTTATTTTCCTTCATCGACCTAATATAGCGGGTTTTATAAGCAAAATAATTTTAAATAATTTCCTTTAATATGGATTTCCTCAAAATAACTCCTGAAACAACCAATTATTCTGTATTAGTTGATAGCGAGCGCGATAGCAACCCGCAAAAAGTCTCAACCAATTAAATAATAATCGCGAATAACCGAAGTTAATAGATTATATATAGACATATAATTATTGTTTATCATTTCTGTAACTAACTCATTTATGTTGTGAGAATGCACTGGGTTGACTCATAACGTGCATTGGATCGTTTCCGTTAAGTTTGCGATGCGGTTTCCTTACAGTTAATTGCGCGTTCAAGATGTAAATTACAGTATTGATTCACGGTGAAACGACTGTAAACTGGAAATGAAGTGTGGACGGGTCATTGAACTTTAGTTGTCGGTGATAGTGAGTTATATACAATACGTTTCAATTTTCTTAATAAATGTTGTCGCTTAGGCTCTTCTTATACATAAAAAAGATTATCCCCAATTCGATTCCAAGTTGAAACGAATATTTTTTATTAAGATATTAATAAAAAATCAAATTAGTTTCAGGTTTAGGCGTTGTATATTTATATGGTCCCATATTACAGGGCATTGTATGTATCTGTATTTATTATTATTGAAATCAGAATGAACAGTTCCAAAGTAATGTTTATATGATGATTATAATTTATAATATAATATGTAGTTTATCAGTAAAGCGTTTTTTTCTTTTTGTGTACGTGTTTTTATACTTCGTTGCCGTTAAAGACAGTTATGTATCAAAAATGACAATTATATTAAAAACAAAGTAAAAGCATAAATAACAAAGAGTTCGTAGGTAAAAATAAAAAACAATTATAATTTAACAATAAAATATCTTTATCTACCTTCTATACGTTTATGGGTATTTTAAACCTTTTTCTATTTTGATACGTTTAGTACTATATATTAAACATAATTGCTGAAAAAAAATAATTGATATATATTGTTTCTCAGCTGAAGAAAAAATATTTTTCATAATTAATTTTTATTTATTTTTTATTTTAGAATGTAACGGGCAATTAATACAAAACGAAATAATATCTACTATTATATATGGTCTTCATTTGAAATTAGAAAATAACACATAAGTCTATTTCAATAATACAATTTACCTGTATGCAGTTAACAAGGAAGGAAGTAGAAAAAAACGCTGCGGGCATTTCACAATAATTGTATACATTAATATTGTAAAGAGTCTGTATTGTACTTGCAGAGAATTAGAGCGTACACCTCGCTCGTTGTATGAGTCATGCAAAGAACGGACTCTGCGACCGTACGTAAGGGAGTAGAGATGGGAAACATTTTATTATTATGATTTATTTAAACTTGTCCAAATGAAAAATACAACGATTAATATACACGCAAATCTGAAATAAATATATTCTTTTGTTTTTTATATATTATAATATAATAACTAGCTTTTACCCGAGGCTTCGCTCGCATTTAATTAAATAAGTATCAGAGATCATTTCAATAGATGATTCCAAACAGCTGAAACTATAGTCAGTTGGAAACTACAGTAAAAAATATATTATTTTTTTAACATAAAGTATCCTATGTTACTTCTAGTACCTCCAAAAATATGTGTACAAAGTTTCATGATGATTGGTTAAGTAGTTGTTGCGTGAAAACGTAACAAACAAACTCACATTCCATTTATAATATTAGTAGGGATAATAAATCCGTTATTGCTTTAAAAAAAATTACAGCTGAACACATACGAAACATAAATTGAAAACAATTGGCGATCTTATGACTAAAAATAATTTCTTCCAGCCTTTAATTAATTCCAGCATTAATTCAACCAATTTATTATAGGAAAAACGATGTGATGCAATTTAGGGTGACTCCATTTTATAATTAAGACATAGATTTACATACATATTATAAAGAAAAATCTAATCTGGGCATTTTATGTCATTTCCACAAAATATTATTCGGGTTTCTTTAATCTACATTCTAATATGAAAAATCAAATAAGATTATAATATTATAAATTTAATTCTATCGCTAACATTATCTACAACACTATCAACTTTGCTGTAGTAAATACCGGTAAAGGGTGACCATCACTCTATATTGTGTTAGTCACTGAGGGTCATTACAAATTAATTAGGGTTGTCTATTTTTTACAACTTAACAAATAAATTCTTAATTAAATATCAACGAAAATTACAATTTACTTAGCAGTTGTTATGGGTGGTGGTAGGTATTGATGGCGGTCACCGTGGAACAGTGACTAGCTCCAATGTGGATAGTTCGATTTCCGGTTCGGGTTTGAATTCTGGTTAAAACAAATATACATTAGTACGTACTATAAATATGATTTATTATTAACTGTCTTAAGTAGGATTTTGTTTCGAGTCTGGGTGTTATACCTATATGTATATATATTCTCGAAAAATCTATTACTGGTCATCTGACCGTTTAGAGATGACTAGTGTATTTGTATCCCACAATAATACTAAACAAACTAATAATTTATACCTATTTAAAATGCATGTAATTAATATTTGGGTAACCAAATGTAATCTGAAGAAACCTAATGACCTAGATGCGTTTTGGGATTAGTTTGTACGTTCTATCAATTTGGTTGAAGTATATCTCTGCAGTTACAATTAAAAAAATAATTAAAAATTGATCAACCCTAGATAGTGGTAAAATCTTTAAAGGGGAGAAATATTCTATGAATAGAGGGGACCTTTTGCCTATTCGTCTGTACAGACCTAACAAACAAACCTTATATATGTGGTTTATTCTAATAAGAATAAAATGAGATTTCTGACTAAATTCTAGTTTTAAAAAAGTATGTTTGCTTCAAAATATTTCACCCTAACATATTGGTAGTTTGTGCTATTTTATTACACGACGGTCTCAGGTTCGAATAATATTTGAAATAATATAATATATATGTTTAGAGTGTGTAAGCTGTAGCTTATAGTATCTTAGTTTGTGATCAAGGATTTGTATGTGTATGTTACATAAAATATTGTAAATTAGGTAACAAATCCCATTCCACAAACCCCTATAATAAAGAAGAACATTTACCAGAAATTACCTATAAAAATAACAAGAGAAAAATACCAAATGTGGAATGTACAAATAGCCGTTTCACCGTCAACGGAACGATCTTCAGGGAACAGTGGTATTTCAATTAGTCCACATTTATCTTAGATTACGTCCACAAACTCTACGTAATTGTTTTTCATTACAAAAATAAACAATTCTTTTTTTTTTCTCTATGACAATACGAAAAACAAATGAAGGTACTTAGTCGTAGTCTATCTTCAATAGTGCCACCACTTTCACTGGTGAACTGTTGGTTGGTAAGCTAAGTTAGTGCCTTCAACTGATATGCATCTATGAGATGATTAATAGACGTGGCGAAGGTTAAAGTTCAATCCATGGTCTGCTTACCCTACTCACCTAACTTTTGAAGCGGTTTATTTTCACAGAAGAACAGTATTATTGAACAAAAATCAGTTACAAAATAAACATAATTTTGTTTGATTTTCACATATAAATATCAAAGTTTATTTAAACCTAAATTACTCAGTATAGTCATTCTAGCTGATAAATTCCTTCAAGATGTCAAAGTTCAAATTGGGGTAAGCATGCACAATAGAGGGTTACCTGTATTGTGCTATTACCTTTCAGATGGTATCTAACAAATATTAATTAAATCATATAGTTCTTTTTTCAAATTAATTACAGGAAGTCAAAATATCATTTCCTGTTAGTGTTTTAAAAAAAAATATTCCTAAATTTTCGGTAATTAAGAGAGAATCTATTGTCGCTTTTATTAAACCACGATGACCATGTTTCGAAACAAAAGTAAAAGAAAGTATTTTAAATTAGTTTCATATTCGCAAATAACATATTTCATTTTTTATCAATTTGCTGGGTCCATACATAGTTGAGACTAATATTTTGGTAATTTTCATTATTTTATTGAAATAGCTACAAAATATAATTCTCCATTTTATGAAAAAAAAAAGAAAAAAATACTATTTTTAGTGATTTCTGAGATACTCAATACAACGACGAAGAATCTAAACAAACAAAATATGCAAAATAACAACTTTATATCGCTCTATTCTAACATTGGGATTTTATAGATGTTAAAAGGACTTGGTGATATATTATACATGTACAACTGCCCTAATACTTCTCCGTAACGGTCAAATACATTAAGAATAATTTGCAATAACTAACAGGCCTAATAGCTTAATTATAACTTGAAAAAAAATATATACAACAGAGGTATGAGAAAATAATAATGTAAAAACATATTGTTCCCATTCAAATGACAATTGCGAATTTTAATGAAATATTACTTACTTTTAGCATAAGAAATACATCTTAACCCTTCCATTGTCGTGTTAAGGTATAAAAGACCGGAACCCTACTTTTATACGAAGTGGATAAACATGTGTATTCTGCCTTATCTATTATTTATGGTCAATTATGTCCTGCGCTTGGACCTTCTGTGTTACGGACGTTTATTTAGGGAACACTACTCATTTAGGACCGGATCATTTAAATATAATTGCCTTGATCTATTTGAGAAGTAATGGATACCATTTTATATAAAATTATACTTACTAGATTGAAAATAAATGAAAATTAAAAATCTTTATTTTTCATAGGCTCTTGCACATAGTCATAGTCTACGAAATTTCGTAAAGACTTATGTCGAGAAGGATCACAAGAATCACAAGAAACTCGTCAATCATAACCTGTATAAATATTTGTATTTTCATTCAAAATTCGAATTGTAAATTAATTAATTTAAATATCAATAAAAAAAATGTTAAAACTTATTTATCGATATCAGATATAATATAAGCAAAATGGAAACGTGTAAAGTTAAAAACTCTTTCGTAATAAAACTTAATATAAAAGTCTCTATAGCTTTCACAGACGAAATAGTCGCTTTAAAAATTAGAACTCGTAAGTCAGCAACATTGTCAGAAATAAATTGAAACACCGTCACACGCATAATGTCCAAGATGAACCGTGTCGCATTTTTATAGGACCGGATTTAGGTACATAAATTCGCTACTTTATGACCTAGAATTAATGCCACCGGCTCATTATGGAGTATTCTTAGACGACATAGTAGCAGTGTTTGTTTATGGGTCAGGGAAGAATTATTGTGTGAATTCGTGACGTGACTTTTGAAGGGTTAAGCAAAGGGTGTTTGCAACGGGTACCTGTCTATGTTTTGGTTAGATTAGGGTTGAGTTTTTTTTACTAATTTCTTATGGTTGTTTAATGTTAATTCGTAAAAGATATTTCTTTTAATATATATGTCAGTGCATTATTAAGTTCACCTGAAACGTGCTAATCAAAATCAATTTATTTGTATGCATCTCATAATATCATAATCCTGATTTAAGATCGATCAGACTAATGTTTTCAAATTCACAAATATATGCTGTATTTAAAAAATATATATACTTTTATATAATATATAATTATTACTAGGTATTGTGTCTCATCTGTTTGTTCACTACTCTATGAACATGAGTGGTTAAGCTTGATATTTTGTATGTTGTCTATATATTGCTTCGCTCGCATTTAAGTCATTAAATAAGTATCAGAGATCATTTCAATAGAAATGAATCAATATGATCTAACCTCAAAAATTGAAATAGTTTTATACTGCATATAAAAATGACAGACGGAAATAAAAATAAATATAGAAAAATTCCAAACAGCTGAAACTTTAGTAAAAAATATATTTTTTTAAATAAAAAGTATCCTATGTTACTTCTAGTACCTCCAAAAATATGTGTACAAAGTTTCATGATGATCGGTTAAGTAATTGTTGCGTGAAAACGTAACAAACAAACTCACATTCACATTTTTAATATTAGTAGGGATGACGTTATTATTTTTAAAAAAATAGATATTTGTTTCAGGACTGGATGGTATTAACCTAGTCCTGATTTCTATAGTATAGAACTTTGTATATGTTAAAAAAATCAAGGTTACTCGTTGTTCTTTATGACGTTTAGAAAAATAACAAAGATCATCAAACAAAATCCCACGATATCAACTCTTACTGTAACATATAAACAATCTCTTACAACAATACAGTGGTTCATTACATTATAACAACCACTTCATCTCAGATCTAATCTCAAATTTAATGACACATCCATAAATACACGTCCACTCATTTAGGCCTAAAACGTCACATCGCGTCAATGGGACCGATTTTTTTTGAAACCATTTCCAACATATAAAATCTAAAGCACTTTAAAAGATCGAGATATTTCTCATCAACGAACTATTTCTTTGTTTAGTGACTCCCTTATTCTTAATAATAGAACCACACACAATGAATATTTTGAATACATTACGACCTGTGAACTATGGTGGCATGAGGTCCTTTATCGTCGCACATTATGAAGTGAAAAAAAAAGAATTTACCAGTACGTGCTCCGATCTTCTAAAAAGGTCGTAGACCTCAAGATTTCTTTGAGATAAAATGATGCGTATGAGTCAGTTATGATTATTCACTATCTTGATATTAAAGTATTTTGGTTTTATATTTATTCCTGGTCTATTTCTTTAATTAACAGCTACATGTAAAGGCACTACGTGACCAAAGAGTACATTTCAATGTATTGCATAGTATTATATAATAATGTAATAATTTTAAATCATATAATGTAACGCAGTATGTATATAATTTTTGGATCACACCAATAAAATAAAATGCAATTATTATCTTTATATATACCTACTTAGGTATGAATGCTTTTTTGGTTTAAATATAATGTTAGTTTATCATTTATTAGAAGTGTAGTATCTATCCCTTTATCACCTTGAGCATGCCGTGCTATCCTATAATTAAAATTTCATTTAGTTTATATAGTAGTAGTCCTTTTTACAATATGTAGTTCTAACGTAATTTTGTAGGTAGGCTTTATAAATAAATAAATCTGTGTGTAACAATTAAATCTATTTATTTGATGCAAGACATGTGTATATTTTGTTAGTGGATTTTCATATAAGAGTTTATTATATGACCCTTATCTGTCAGTAAGATCTAACAATGAAATTCCACAATAAGATAAGCTCTAAATATTATTATAGTTGATATTAATGAACTCTCGCGTCACCTTTCATCTGACAATGTTAACAATAGTTCCCTTACACGCATAACTATGAGATATTGCTTTGAAATTATGTCATGGATAATTAACATTAGCGCGTCTTCCCTAAGGGTTATTATTACATGAAGATTATTCAGTTCATTCTATTCTTAAGGGATGTTTATTCACGGTCATTATTTTGACCATTGTCATTGTTTGACATTCGAAATTTAAAAGTTAATGATGTCGGAATCGTTTTGTTATGAAATGAGATTGGATTATTGCTAACGGACCTTTTTTCGGGATCTCTTTGATTTATTACTAAATTAAAAATATAGTATTTATTTGAAGTATTAATATTGTAATAATTTCTTCAAAGTTTATATGATATTAAATTGAAAAAAAATTGTCTGTATTCATTGCTTAATAATATTGCACAGTGCAGTCTTTTGGCGGTCTTTTTTTTAAAATAGCTCGTCATATGATCGTATTTTGCTTGTTGTTAAGCCAGAAAGCGGTCTATAAGCGACTACAGAAATAATAATAAGAAATATTATAAACAATTTAGTGCTAATTTAAAGTCGAATAAAGTTTCATTTTAAAATGACAGAGTAAGTTACATTAAGGTAATTAACTTCCTGAAAATCGTTAATTTTTAATGTTCAATAGCAATAACAAAACGTTAAGTTGTTTTCATTGAAAATTTTTATTAAAACTTATTGCGAAACTTCTCACAGCAATAAAACGCTATCATCTATTGAATTGTATACTTTCAGCTTTACAACCGGAGTTTAAAATTTAACCAATATTTTAACTGCGTGTTCACACTGTTTAAAAATACTCATAAACCGTTCTAATTTAACTACAAGTAGTCCGAGTTGTTATTCTATTATGCTTAAAGCTATTAAAAATTATTTCTTTGTTAGTTTTTTTACTTATGCTCTTAGGTACGTTGCGTTTGTCATGTTGACTATTTGGACACAAGTTTGAATGTGCATTTTCGTCATATATATGGTAAACAGACACATGGCAAAGAGTGGTAGGCAGACTGATGATGGCATTAGCCCAGTATGCCGTCCTGGGGAAGTGCCACCACTTTCAAGCGGAGCACCTGTGAAGTGTCCTAGTCGCGTTTCGGGATCAGCTTGGAAGTAGCCGGGATAACGAGAGGAGGGTGCCCTGTCAATTTGAACAGAGCACATTCGTGAAGTAGACTGTTGCACGCGGATATCTGTCTGTAGTAACAGTTGTCTATGCTCATTGCTCATGGACCGCACTCTAGCTTAACAGCTAGCCGTCACGAGATAACGAGTACCATATAAAAGTATTTTCAGGCAAAAGTAGCCTCCGTTATGATGAAATAATTATATAACGTTCACAGTTGTTATACTTTGACATGGTGAATTATTTCGTTTATATATTTATATATATTGTATCATTAAAACTGTGTCAAAGTTACAATAGGTCAAAATTACAATAATATTTGAGACAAGTTTTTGTATGAGCTTGTGTTACAATTTCGTCCCTTCACTCTCGAGGGGCTCAAAGGTGGCTGTTTAATTGTCCAACAAAACTGGTTTTCGATACAAAGTCGCAATGTTTATTAAACAAGCCTATAAGATAATCATTGCGATTTTTTGCTTTCATATCTTTTTTATACTATTGTACGAGTTTACTTTGAATTTAATGACGGACGTGAATTATTAAAATTATGATTAATTTTAATATCACATGAGAACTATTATTTATATGAAAACTTTATGCATGTAATAGAAACTTGGCTTAAACTGATTAACTACTACACTATAATATTTATTCTTAGTCATCGTAACCTAACTTATTTCATCAACATAAAATACGTAACAATAGATTTATTTTTTTCAATTTAGTAAAATTTCAATGGGCTATAAAAGGATGCAATATACTGCAAAGTATTTTATTAGGCACCTCCAGAGGTGTTGTTGACCTATTTTATGTCACGAACTGCAACTTACAACTTCTTATTACTTATTTTAATTTCTACAAACAACGAAATGCATGGAGACGAATTTACAATTTTATTATTATTATATCATATTATGCGAATTATTTGTCGATTTAAGAATTGTTTTAGACTTTTACACAGCTGAAAAAATCTAAAGCAGGGATTCCCAAACTTTTTTGGCGAAGGAAAAAGCCTTAATATAATTATAAAAACCTGATTTACATGTATTTATGAATAATCATATTGCAATGTAACATTACGTAATATTTAGTTGGAATATTTAGATGTAACCTTATAATCTTCCTTTGGTAGGTATTTTTTGCAGTATTTTAGCCCTAGGGTTCCGCCGAACACACTTTGAGAATGGCTGATCTAAAGTATTTTAGAACAATGTTAGTTAATTATATATGTATTGAAAACTTGGTAGCAATTCTCACTACTCAAAAACTTAAAGCTGTAAGGTCATGTAACAGGTTACTATAAAAAAAAGTAATTTATTCAAAAATTTAATAAATAATAATTGATTTTAATTACAATACAATTAGAAATTGTAATGTGATTTTTTAAATCGATTTTAGTAATATGGTTTTTAATAATAATAATAATCTTTTTTTAACCAACAGATGTATATGAACGAAAACAAAACTTTTGAGACTTTTTCTTCCTTCCAATACACTGTATCTAAAAGGACGTAATTTTGATATATATTGCTAGTATATGTATATTTAAAAATATAAATCACGTTTAGAGAAATCAAATAATCCTTTTAAAATCAAAATACTGTATTTTAAGTGACAGTGAATTGGTTTCACACGCCAGAAAAAAACGAAAATATAATAAAGGGAAAACATATATAGGTATATATAATAAAAATATAAACTTAATTGAAACGTCTCCAATCGTTTATTCTACGATGCACGTATGACTCACCAGTTCGTTGACTCAGTGACTCACTTGTGGTGCATTCCTAGTGAGCGACGATTCGCTGATGGATGACGAACGCTGACCTATTGCAACATAATCATCGAATTGTATCATATTTATTATATATACATACCAACTTTTATTTTATTAATTGTACAATTACTAATATTATATTTTTTATAATTATTGCTATTTATTTATTTATTTATTGGGTCCACAAACAGGGCTCTACAATTAGACTTGGAATCAACATGAGAGATAATTAGTGAACAGTATTAATTAATTTTAAAGATTAAGTGGCTTGTTATGAGTTTATATGATTCTAATCTGACTTTTAAAGGCATTGCACCCATTATACGTATTGGTTACGGCAATATATTTATGAAAAATCTAAAAAAAAATTGTTCCAAACAAATGTTAGTCTGAACAGTACTTTTGATGAAGCCAGTATAGCAAAGGCGATTAGTATATAAAAAACGTAGGTAATTATTTTTATTTATAATACATAAATAATAAATCCTCCTAAGATGTTATTCTTTACTTTAAACACAAATATGTGCAACAAAGGAAAGCAGACAATAGTTTGGGATTGCGTTAAATTCACGTACAATGTATAGTTTGTACCAATACAAATTGCAAAACTTCATAATATATTTCGACTTTAATTGAATAAATACTTTGAATCTGAAGAACGAATAATGGTAAGTAACTACACCAGCCAACCTTTGAGATAGTCAGAATTGTTTAAGGGAACTTATAAGGAAGGAAATAAAATAAATTACATATAGAACATATTGTTGTATAGATTTGTCATTGCCTACCTATACCATATTGTGTTTATAGTACAAATATGTGTTATAGTAAATAATATAGTCCATAGGTTTTAATGTGATGTTAGATGGTAACTATTACTTAACAGCTTAGATTTAACCGGCTATAACGAGATAAATATGTAAGTATACAGCTATATGCATGCATAAAAGATTGTTATTTATTTTAGCAAATACATTTTACGTGAACTCTGCCCGTATTTTCTCCGTACATTTTCCTCATATAAACTATTATTTCTTTCCTCTAACAATGCAATATTCTTAAAGCAAAGGAATATAATTTATGTGAACGTGAAATAAATGTCTTGTATTTCAGTTCTGTTATATATTTGCAGGGTAAATATTATACGTGTTACGTAGATAAACTACGGAGTTAATTATCGTAGACTCGAGTTCGTAGCAGACTACGAGAATCGTAGGTAATGTTAGAAATTAATTCAAATTGAGAATGTACGTAGCCATTCCTCTTTCTTTTAACCAGCCCGTTTACTAATAAGGTTTTTGGTATACCAGTTCGATGTTAATCCATAAGTAGAAACAATTGGTACCACCATGTCAAAAAGCAATGGTTACCTTCAGTATAGTTTATATAACTTATAATATAAGGTATAGCTTCTTTCAAGCTAATCTTGAAATTTGATTACATTTGAAAGTGACTATCCCAAGGCAGAAGACAAGGAACCATCTTCAAGCTGTGTAAGAGGTTTTAAATTTATACAGTCATTATAAATGAATACAACAATGTAAATCTTCAAAATACAAAACGATTTTATGTAAAATTGATTTAATTAGCATGTTTATCATTTACGTATTTTATTATTAAAATTGAAATTAACAATGAAGCCATCTCGTATGCAAAACTATAAAAGCATTAACATCCCTTCAATATATTTTCATTTAATTACACTGAAAATCACCGCCTCAACCGAGCAGAATTTACGTACTTGTCCCACTAGTAACAATACTTTTAAAATCAATTTACACCTTTATTGTTTAAAAAATAAAGTTAAAAATCCGAATAATGGTAATACTAGAACAGTGGTCCAAATTCATGTTAAAACTGGACAAAAAGCGGAGAGAGAAATAAAATTTTACAATCCCCGCGTAATGAAAACTATCACAGTGCGAGTTAATAAGTAAAACCACACATTTTACCGACAATGTTGCCGTAACAAAAAGTTGTATCGAAAAATTAAATTAGCACAGACACGATGGGGCGATAAAGTCCACACGGGCATTCATAAACCTAGCTTTTTACAGTTTTACATGTTCACTGCACTGTGTTCCTCTTTGTGTTTATAACAAACAAAATATTTATATATATATATAAATATTATATCGTACGTAACTTAGGTTTGTTAAATAAAATTACCCAGGTTAAGTTAAAAATTATACGAAAGAGCAAAAAAGATTTTTAAAACTTTGAATAAAGTAAATGAAGAACTTGGTTTGAATTTAGAGCGTATACTACTATTCATGCTTCTGACAATATACACATTTTTTAAATAAATAAATCTCTAAATACTCTAAAACTCTTTCTTCATCATACATTTTCTCTTCTCACATCTTCTCTTTCCTTGCTCACACACTGAGGACACTTTTTAGTGTAATATTTATCTTGTATGCATATTAATTCACTTATTTTTATTTATTTAATTCTTTTTTAAATTTAACTTCACAATATAAATTGATTGTAGAAAGCACATCAAGTTTTACAGTACGAGACAAACAATAAAGATAAAAGTAACGTCCAATCAAGTCAAGTGCATGACCTATCCCAACACAGAGGAATATATCCCAAAAACACGCATAACGCACACATTTTTATAGTTTCGCGGTAATAAAAATATTACTAGCTTTGCTCAGCTTTGAACACTATGTTGATCCATTGTGTAGTCGTACAACCACGTAAAAAGGTTTCCTTCAACATTGTAACGGGAGTGCATGGGCGACAGTTAAAAACCTGTTTCGCTGAGCTCGAATTTAATATGAAAAGTAATAAAGTAGTGGTGGAAAAGATTTTCATTACAGGAGGACATCGCTTAAATAAGCTATTTTGATGCGAACGAGAGTGGGTTATACGTTTTAAATATTACAATCTTCATAACATTGTTTCGCAACAATGTTGCATTAACAGTGTCTTCATTTTACTGTCATTTTAAAATAAAACATCGTTTTTTTTTTACTTTTTCATGTCTTTTTTCATAGCTTAGCTCCTTTTTATTTTCAGTAAAGCGGTTGTAATTTCTCCTAAAATTTTCAATTAAATAAAATAGAATATGTTTGGAAACCAAAAATCAATCCTAGTATCTGATATACTTTTTTTAATTATAAATAAACAATTTAAAGTTTAATACCTTAGAATTAAACTTAAAGGTACAGACGGAAATGGCGGAATCAGCTCGATAATATGGCCAACTAATAAAGCTAACAAAAAGTTGACAGATATTGATAGGACGGAAGAAAACCTTTGCTTAGCATTGGAACCTTCATAGCCGTATTATTATTTTATTATCAAATAAAAAAGAAAGACGAAATTTATGTGAATATTATTATTATATGAGAATTTTTAATAATAAGAAATAATAATTATGTTTTGAAAATAATTTACCAATGGTTATAAGGAAGAATAATAAAGCAAATAAAAGTGTCATTTTTGACAAGAGCAGCTCAAAATTGTGATTTGGGAAAAATTAATTATATTCAAACGTTCGTATAATCGTATTTAATCGTTTCAAAATAATGATTTTGTATCAGAAAACATTGTGTTCAAGCGTTACGTAGCAATTAGAATAAAATGAGGAAGATTGACTCGAGAGACTTTGAAGAAAGATTCAATGGATGTTTTGTTGACTTTGGCTTAAAAACAGGTAAAATTTTCATTCAGTAATAACGTAAGACAAGAAACTGATTAAGGTAACGCTTTAGTAAAGGACCTCAGGAATTACTAAATGTAAAAATGTTTTATTTGTGCCAATTTAAAAAAAAAGACAATAAATTATATATATATATATATACTAGCTGTTGCCCGCGGCTTCGCTCCCGTTAAGAAGTATTATTATTAATTAGGTATAGTTTTCGCGGCTTTGTTTTTGTTTAGTAAAAACGTCTTCATCACATACCTTTAATTTCATTCAATCACTGTTTTCTTATAAATAAATATTCGTTAACATTATGGCAATCAAACTCAGTGGTTTGTAGCGTTGATGATCACGTTAACCATTTGAGTTTTATATATATATATATATATATATATATAGTCTTAATTAATCTTTAATTAGAATATAACATACCTTATTACACTGTTTTCTTATAAAAAAATATTTCTTTCTTATGGCAATCAAACTCAATGTAGCTGACAACATGTGAATACAGAGGCTTTAGTTAAATAAATAAATAAATTCTTTATTAGGCGAGCTTAATGCCGTCGGCTAACCTTTGTCGGTGTGAGCGGTGATATTTGGTGCAATGAAAAGAAAATAATAACTAAATCTACACAATACATACATTACATAAAATAATAAATAATAATATATACATACATATTATTTACATAGTATTAAATACATACATATTTATGAAGAAAGGTTATGCCTAAGTTAGTTGATTCAGTAACAAACTAAATATAAAGTACTAAATAATATCAACAAGGTCTATACCGAGCACAAATTTCTTTTTTTTCAGTAGTCGGAACTATCATGGGTGCAATGTTGGGCGGTTTCTTTCTGGGTGGCCGAAGATGGCCGACAATCCTAGGTGGTGCATTAGGCTTCGGTATGGCGTACACGAATTGTGAAAATGCTCTGAACACTTTCCTTCTGTCTAAAGATCCAAAAATATGTCAAATTAAGTAAGTATTTTTTTGTTTATAAATTGATACATTATAATAAGGAACAGGATGTAAAAGTACAATCCAAAAACATGTCTCGACAATCAATCGACCACCCGTTGTTAAAAAATAAACAACATTCAAACAAAATTGCCAAAATTCAAAGCATAACGAATTTGTAATTTCAATACTCGGCCCCAAATTGAGCACAAAGAAGCATTCGTCTTTATCTATTGGGTCGAATTATTAACAGTTTTTTTATCGACCAATTAAGGTCTGAAAGCGACAGAGAAAAATGAGACTAATTGCGTCCATAAAACTTTTAACCCCATAAACGGACAAAAGCCAGTTTGACTACTATAGTGGCATCAACTTACCCGACAATGATCACCGAGGAAGCAAAGAGATCATTGTGATATGCGAATAAAAAGAAATTATTTTTGTGCATATTTGTCCTGAAATTTGTGACCCAAAAATTTTATAATGACCCAATTTTTTAAAACTATATATCATGCCTTGGCTAGTAGTTGCCTTACTTTCTTCCTGATGAGTTGATAAATTTACTCGTAATATTTTTACTTTGCATAATTGACATTTAAGCATATAATCATGTACTATCTGGGACGCAAATTTGTAGTCAAATGGGACTAAAGACGAACGTCCCATAGCATCATTGTTAGTTAGTTTTGGCTCCTCACAATATTTAGAAAATGGACATCGCACGCTTTAATAGCCGCTGGTCCCCTTTCTTAACAATCAGCGGGATATTTCCTTCTTTGTTATCAAAAGGTCAGTTACGTCTTCTTTATGAATGTTATCTTTTCTATTTATTTTACCGGCTATTTATGGTTTTGTACACGCCCAGTTTTTCGATAATTGTTTGGTGTTTGTCCAACGTACCGCCTTGAAATGGAACGAAAGAACCACCCACGGATTTTTGTCTCTTATGGATTTATTATTTTATTGAATTGTTAAAACTTTTGCTGTTAGATTTTTTTCAATTACAATTATTACTCTCAATGTGCAATTGTATTATTAATATTGAAAAGGAAAACGTATTTAATATCCCACTCCTAGGAAAAACATATCTGTCCTATTTTACAGCTAATGGTAGAGTTAATGTTGTTTTTGTAGTCTAAAGTTCGTTTTCTATTTTGTCATTGTAATAATAAAATGTATCTTAGAGACTAATAAATTCAAAACAAACCCTTTTCTGTTTCAAACCAAATTTTTACACAATGCAAAGGAAATAAATAAGGAATTTTGAGAGCGAATTTGAGTTGTGTTAGATTCTAGATTTATTCTAATAGTACTTACTTTCTTTAAATTCTAATAGTTCTTTGTTGTTTAATTCATAGATCTAGTTCGATAACTGTGTGTTTGTACCTAGTACAGGGGCCCTTGCTAGTTTTATAAAATAAAATTTTTACAAAATAAACTATATTATTTTATTTAATAAATTAATTGTCGGTCAATTAAAACACTGACGGAACCCATAACTGTTTCAAACGCAAACCGATTTTTTAAAATTCCATATTGTTATTTTGTCAATGGCGTTTGTGAGTCATATCGCCGCCAGCTCGTTCCGCTTTGTTGTGGACTTTCAATAGATTTTTTCAATTTAAAACTCGAGAAATTTAAACGAAGTGTCAATTACATTTGCGCTCCAGGTATCGGTATTCAAAACTGGGGTGGACACGCATGGTCATTGTCTTTGTACCGCGGTCAAAATAAAAATGTCTCTATGCGTTTGTATTGATAATTTTGTTTTTTGAATACGTTTATTATACCGGCTATTATATATTTTGTATCCTTAAAAATTAAATCTCAAGTTTTTTCATCTCATTTCAACATCATATTGAGTAATAGTTTTGATAAAATACATTGTAATTATAAATAACTAAACAATGTAAGTAATTTATTTTTCTTTATTTTTCAGGAAAAAACCATAAAAGGTGCCTCTATCGAAAACTCCGTTGTTTATATTTCGATTAATTTTTCGTATATAAATTTTAAATTAAATACATTCCTAAATCTATATCTTGAGTGATTATTTATAACAATAACCAACATATAATAATTTGGAGCTGATATCCCTTGAAGCTCAAATACGAGTACCATATCATGTCCGTTGTAAGGCATGCAACCAATTAAGACCCAAACTCCAGGCATTCTAGGATTTTGAGGTAATTTTCCCATTCGACTATTTTTATTCATCCCATGGGACTAATATCGAAGTTCTTACTAACTTTATAAATTATGAACATTACATTTGAATTGAATTGAATTAAAAAAACACATTTTATTTTATAACTAGCTTTAAATTTGAATTATACACATCTACAGCATAAACATTTCAAAAACTATTAAATTGAACTGGGACGATAAACTGGTTCAATATTCTAATTTCGGCCCATGGGTCGAAAGAAAAAGGGCTAATTAATAAATATTGGATATTGTGTAGAGAGGCTTTACAGTCGACTCAGTTCGATGTAATCCGCTCAAGGGCAATTAGCTTCCCCAATTATATTTTCAATTAGTATTAAGGTTGGTTTAATTATATTGTATTATCACATAACACTACATATTATTATTATTATTGTTATTAAATAAAATATTACTATGAAATGTGATTAAAAAGGAATTAATAATATTGTAATTATTATTATTACAATTTAGATAAAAAACGCGATAGTAAGCCACATAAGCTCTTTTATTAATACCAAATACAGTTGCACAATGTATCTACACGTATATGTCATGTCAATTAATTTAGTCTCGACTAATTAACACAGAATTTGTCTCTAGACAAAGCTAAAACTAAAACCATTAGGCAGTCGACTAATTGTATCCAGATTTGTGACAATCTCAATCTCCAACTAGCAGCAGATAATCTCATCTACATGTCTTATCAAAGGGTAACTGATAACGAAGTTTCTACTACTCGCAGGTTTAATACCAATACTTCACAAAAATTCGGACCATCGGACGAATTGCATATATAATAAAAAATATATTTATTTACGATTTAAAAAGAAAATAGTTTTAGTTAATGACAAATCGTATAATAATTTTTTTAAATTCGTCCTATGGGTCGAATTTGATGAACCTAAGTATGCACCATTATAGATTCGATACATCATTAAACATGTAACCAATATTAACCTTATAACAACAGCAATAAAGGCTAATATTTCAATTGTATAACATGAATTGTGACCATATAGATTGGTAGTGATTGATTGTGCAAACGGAATGCGCAATCAGAACGTGAGTAAGGATCCATTCTGAAGGACGAATATTAAGTTTTCGATAGACTGTATTGAGATTTGCATATGAGATATACAACTGAGTGAGATGCATTAACGACCTTTTGGAGATAAATAGAATTTATGAGTGCTACGTGTTGGAAATACTACAACCTTTAATAATTTCCTGAAATTTCAACTAGAACCTTCATGCCTATATAATTATATACTCGTTCAATGTACTGAGTTAATTTTTACATACAATTTTATAGCAATCTAATATTTAATCAGCCTGAAGTTAAAATTTAGACTCCAGTAATCATCACAAAAAAAAAACTTATGTATTTTAGAGTTAATAATCCCCATCAAAACGCAGGTTGAGAGTACGAAAATGCTACTTAAAATTCTAATCATCTTATTCAAGTATTTAATAAAGTCCGCGCTCCATTTTGGAAGGCTTAAGCCTAATGAGCGATTTAAATTCAACTGACCACTTTCACATGTGTTTAGCCCTTTATGAAGCGAGTATGTGGAATTTTTAATTTGTAAAATTCGCCCTCGTTAATTCTTTGGTAGGTGTGTATATATATATACTCACGCTCTATCCCAAGTTAAGGGTATGGTTTTAGTTGGAAGGTAAGCAATGAAAGAGCGAAACATATGAAATAATAAAGAAAATTATTTAAAATTATTTTGCTTATAATTCCCGCTACAAGATTCAATAACTTGTCACGACGCGTTTCGCCACTTCACGTGGGATCATCAGGATACGTGAAGTGGCGAAACGCGTCGAGACAAGTTATTGAATGTTGTAGCGGGAATTATAAGCAAAATAATTTTAAATAATTTCCTTTAATATGGATTTCCGCAAAGTAACGCCTGAAACAACCAAATTATATATGAAATAATAGCAATACGTCTACATTGTGGGTTTTAATGAAGTAGTTTTTTGAATATATCTATAATCCATGTGGACATTAAAAACAATTGATATAAAAATAGGTATATGAATAATAAAACGCCTAAAATAAATACCTTAAGATTATTTCTATATTTATATATTTTTTGTATCAGTTTTATTGTTTTAATCTTTCAAAGTTTGGCTTATAGAAAATGCCTAATGGTATCAAGTTCGTTATTGTATGTTTACAATTTTTTAATAAATTTAGCGCATACCATTCTGGCTGAACCGGCATCGGATGTGTGTTGGGATTTCTGCAAGATAGTTCATCAGCAGCTCACTCTCCTTTAATTTAAAATTTTGTAGAATTTGGTAAGGCACGATGGGGCTGATATATAATAATAATAATAATAAATTAAAAATAATAATAATAAAAAAAAGGCGAACTTAATGCCTTTAGGAATTTTCTACCGGTTAACCTTTGGGAGATGTGAGCGGTATTGATGTAAATCGTGCAGAAAAATAAAATAAATACAAAATAATACACAAATAATTTCGGTTATTTATTTACTTACACTAATATTGTTTTGACTGATAAAAGGCCCAAATTAAAAAAATAATAATAATAAAGTAATAAATAGATTTTTTAAATTATTTTTGTTAATAATACCATAATCTTCAAAGATTAAACTAAGTACAATTCAAGGAATAACAATAAAAAGTGCTGAAATCGCCTAAATAACCCGTTACGAAGAGAAAAGATATTTTAATTTAGATTTTCTTTGTTGAAATTTCGTTGCCAGAACGCGTGTCCTTTAATGTGCCGCTTAATTGTGAACACATGTATTTAACTGACGGGGACGAATGACGAATTTTGGGACGAAAATAGATTTAACAATTGGAAATAATTTTGTGACAGTTATTAAATGTTTTCGTGTGACAAATTCATTAAAAATTCTTTCATAAGACTATTATTATAGACCAAGTTTTGGTAGAATTTAAGCGCTTATTTTATATTAATGTTAATTTTAATTTATATAAAAGTGCCAGAAATGGTATCAAAATTAACCCATCTACACAGTACAGCTCTTCCGAACAAGAGTGTACTCGGTATAGGGCGCATATTTGATCATCTACCTAGAGTTATAAGAGACATTGATGGCCTTAATACATTCAAAAAGAATCTCAATGTATTTCTAATAAATAAGTGCTATTATGCAATTGGAAAATTTATGACAGACATTTCGTAGTTTAATTTGACATTATTTAATACTAGCTGTTGCCCGCGACTGCATAACAATGAAGATATAAAGTACTATGAAGTTTAAAGATGTTTGATATTTCAGTCAACTGACAATGCCTATCACACTTCTGTAATAAAGTGGCATCTAACCACAAGAATGACACCTAACCTCAAAAATTCCAATAGTTTTATAATGCATATATAAAAATGACAGACGGAAATAAAAATAAATATAAAAAATATAGAAACTACTGTAAAAAATAATTTATTAATTTTTTAATAAAAAGTATCCTATGTTACATCTAGTACCTTCAAAAATATGTGTACAAAGTTTTATGATGATTGGTTAAGTAGCTGTTGCGTGAAAACGTAACAAACAAACTCACATTCACATTTATAATGTATAGGGATAGGGATTAAAGGTTGACATAGTAAATTTTGATTGTATTGAATTATTTGCATGCCATATAAAATGTGTAAAATATGTGATACTACTAACATTACTTTAAGACCTATGTTACCATATTTATGGCAAACAAATGAATTTAGAATTTTAACATCAAGTAAATCGGCGGGTCCTGTTAACGTGATAGAATCTACAAAATCACAAATTTACCTCATGTAGCGATTTCAAATTGTTATATCTTAAAATCCATAGAGAATTTTAATTTTCATTTCATGAGTTTGAGATTATATTTTGAAAATATTTTAATAACAAAAAAGAAGCCACAATGTTAGTTGCGACTACACTTTAAGTTTTATTTATAATTTAATATAGAACATATAGATACTAATATGAGGTAATGTTCAGGATAATGGGAAACTGTTATTAAATTATTGCATTGTCATCGATCCTTAATACGTACGCAAAGTTTCAAATTAATCAGACTTCTGGAAATTGGTGAAAACTATGCTCAAAGTTTCCGTTACATACATACAATTTTAAGCTAATAAAAGCGTGTTAAAAAAGCCACAATGTTAGCTACTACTATGCTTTAAGTTTTATTTACAATTTAATATAGAACATATAGATACTAATATGAGGTAATGTTCAGAAACGTTTCAACTAATGCTTTTCTTTAAGTACAATCGGTTTACTTTCCCGTATAGTTCTATTTTTTAGTGGTCAGACATACATCGTTGTTAAGTATGAATGTTGTTTTATTTTTGTATGACTCTATGTAGGTATATGGAATTATATTAGAAGTAGTGTAGACCCCCAGTTTCATACGATTAATAGTACTGAAGCTATACAGGATTTTAAATCTTCTATTATTTCCCCTTAAAACAATAATAATTATAATCCACGAAGTACGCGACCCTTTATGCATTATCATTTAACTAATTGTCATTTCACCCCGAGGCTATTTGCGATATCTTGAAAACAGTTTGTTTATATTAAAAATATATTTTCATTTCAAAGTAACGTCGGATCAAAGTCAATTTGGGGGTCGTAAATAAACGTATTAATGGGAAGGCACTTTGATGGATGATTTCGCATAAAATTAGCGACTGTTTTCGAAGTTATTAGGGAATTAACTCATTTGCATAAGCTGTCTATTTTGCTTTCTATTCTCTATTTATATTAATCTTTTTTAAGTTTAAAGATTAATTTTGAACAATATTTATATTAAAATGTCTACTGCAATTATAAATATAAATTGTCGAAACTTTATCACCGCTCTCACTGACAAAAGATAGGTGGTAGATAATTCCAATGGTATTATAATTTATTATAATTATTAAAACTCTAAAACGAATTACGTAATAAAATTACATTAGAAGAGTATTTGCTTGATGCTGAAATATAAACCAACTATATATTCAAGTATACATTTTTAAATACCAAAACTACTGTGAAAATCTATATATAGGTACATATCTAAGATCTCTGTCTAACACGTGCTTAATGCAATAAGTGAAAAGAAGAAGGATTGATTTATTATAGACGTTAGGAAAGAATAACAAAAGAATAGACTCAATTAAGTGTGTTCTTTTATAACATACAATTATCAAGTAAACGCCTAATTTTGTGCTTAAGCTGACAAAACGTAAACCTTATCTTGCAACCTGTAAGATCAGGAGCAAATCTGTAATTTTATTACACAATCTCATCCGCAACAAAATCGGGGAGCCTATCCTTGTTAACGAATTCGATATATCTAAACAGAATTTATGCGGCTTACTATTCCGATTATTTTAATTAATTTTAGTATATTAAAATACGATAATAAATAGAAATAATATTAAATTAATATTTGACTAAAATTATGGACCTAGCCACGGTGTGGCGGGGTGGGGCGCTTACCCCACCTTGGCTCTGACCTGTATGGTACCTAATCAAATCTAAAAAACTCGCAGTTTTTTAATATAATTAATTTCTATACATGTATCATTTAAATTATTATCAATTTGTGTTAATATACTCGACAGTCATCAGTCGACACAAAAAAAATTAACCGGGGTAAGACCGCAGGTATAGTTTGCTAGTTACATATTATTTTAGACTGCTGCCCCACCCTGATCCCATGGCTGGTTACGCCCATGACTTACTTATTATAAAAATATTTTGTTTATTTGACTATATTAGAAGACTCAATATATTGATTGACACATGAACATATGTATGTATAAATTATGAATGAAATATGATATGTGGCGGTCAATTCAACAAGCCGAAAATACTTATTTAAGAAGATTTGAGGTTTTGACGTTTAGTCTGTCAGTGTCATCTTTTTTGTTTCTTCTGATCTTTTTATTGTCACAATGCATTGTGATAATTATGTTTTTAAATCCATTTAAATCAGCAATATTATTTCACACAAGTGTCTCTAAAGATATATTTATAATTATATTGTTATAATTATGGAAGAAATAGAATGAGAATAGGGTCGCACTAGGATTAAAGAGCAAAATGCATAGGTAGTAAATTTTATGACTATGCAAATGTTAGAGTGAATGGCATAGTAAAATGTAAGCCTCAGATATATTGTGTAGGCGTGCAGAGTGCCAGATTAACTCTCGTAAAAACGTGTGCGAGTTTCGGAGACGAATTACATCGTGACGTCACTTTATAGACACAAAATCTTTGCATATAAATGTTCGGATGTATTTGCTAATTTCACGAGTTTTTATGTAAGTATTCCTTTTATAGTTTCATTAAATTATTTACTTCATTAATCCTTTACATTATATATAGGTACTAACATTAATTAGCTCAGTATAATACCAGATGAATTATTATTTGCGATATTTTTTGTCCTGAAATGTATGTATGTATTCCGTATTAATTTTCTTTAAAGATGCTTGCTAATTTCAAGACTATAAAGTCTGTTCATATATACGCGTGTTATGCGTCTTCTTGCCACAAATTACTCGCGCATATGAATGAAATGAAATGGAAATCGTTTATTAGCATAGGCACTAAAGGCGTGCACTTGTTCATCGTTAGACTCTACCGTGACTTCGGAAAGGCGAGAAGAATACCACAATAAACTCGTTCTACATATGTGAACGTCGTATATGTGATCTGAAATTACATAAACAAAAATATTAATTCAACTTCCCTCTTTCGGTAATATCTTGGCTAATAAAAGTAATGTCAAATAAACTTGTTTATTTCGACAGGATTAAAAAGTTGATCGTAAACGGTTTCGCGAGTTATTTAGGGGATGTTTGTATTATGCTTGAGTGTTGAGGGTAGAGGGATGATCTTGTAAAATTTTACTTGTTACATTTACGATTTCTTTATAATTATTTTTTAGGTATAAGAATGAAAAGTTTGAGGACTGAGATTGGAACCGGAGAATTTTTAAACACAGTGTTTTGATTTGATATAAATAATGAAAAAAAAAATATGAAAAAAAACTCACGCCTACATTAGCTACATAGTTTTTGTAAGACTAATAGGTATATTATAATAAAATAATCAAAATTAAAATTGTACACAATTGTTGTTTGAAATTAATTTTATTTCTACAGCACTATAGATAAAATTTACTGTGTGTGTGTGTGTTTCTTTTTTAAATTAAAATTCAGTTTTTTTTAATTATTATTTTATGTGTAGGCTATGATTGACGAGTTTCTTGTGGTATTCTTCACGTCATACGCCTTTCCGAAGCCATGGTAGAGTCTAACGATGAGCAAGCGCACGCCTTTAGTGCCTAGTTATGCTAACAAATGATTTTTTTTCATTTCATTTCAAAACAAATTATTACATTTGACAGGAAATTGTATAATAGAAACTTAGTATCAATAGCACTTAAATGTCAACCCTTTATTTAAAATTTCCCATACTAAACATCGCCGATGTCACCGCATTACAATAAAGAATTACCTTAAAACATTCACAAATCAAACACAACAAAATCAACCAAACTATTAATTAGGTAACCTACAATTACTGCACAGTGTTCAATTGTACAAACATCATGGACCTATAATTAAAAAGCATCAAAACCAATAAACATCGCACAGTGGAATAAACCTATCATCAAAACTGGACACAATAACGTGTAAAAGCTCAGGTGCGTAACAAACTAATTAATTTGAATGCCCGCATTTGATTACACAAATCAAATGGGTTATTGTGTTGAGGGGTAGAGTGAGAAATCGCTAAGAAATTTCGTTCGTCACGTTCTGGCTTGTTTCCGGTGTTTTTTTGTTTTGTTTGTGACGGCTCATTATTTCGCCCCGTGTGCGGGTGATTTTGTAGAGTAATACGTATTTTTAAATCCTAAATTTAATGTTTAAAAAAACATCTATTATGATTCATAAAAGAAAATCAGAATATTTTCCTTGTTTTTGTAAACATTTACCGAAATTATTAAATTTCATAGAATTAAGATAGTAGGGTATTATTTTGAAATTGCCACAAACAAAATCTAAAGAAATTGCCCGTTATTACTGACTTTTGCCTCTAGTGTGTGCCTGCTCTATAATGAACTGTTAGCGGAGGCGCCCCCTCACTATCACCACTATGTCGCAGGTGTCGCCGCTTCACACGATCCACTCTTTATGACTATAGTAATTTATAACTTTTTTGTCCGCAAATGTTGGCTTTATTAAACCACAGTGCATTTTGGTATTGTAAATATTAAATACTAGGTATTCACCCGCGATGTTTGCATGAATAAATATTATACTATTTTTAAATTGTAGCTTCCATTATACGAGCCCTTTTTTACATAATATATTTATTATTTATATGTTATATTTAAAGTACGAATGTTTAGAGAAACTGATGTGAAATAATAGTGTAGATTAAAATGGATTAAAAATATAATTATCACAATGCATTGTGGTAATCAAAAGATCAGAAGAAAACAAGAAAGATGACACTGACAGACTAAACGTGAAAACCTCAAATCTTTTTACCGACCGCCACAAATGCAAGACAGTACTAAATTACTAAATATATAATATATAAATGGATAATTTTAGAACAATTTGTCGACATTTAATGCATGTGAAAAAGGGTCGAAAATGATTGCGGTAATATTAATTAAAATGAAAGATAGACCTTTTATAGATAAGAACCACAATGAAATAGTGAATCATCAAAAATATTATACGCAATAATTTTATTACCACGATACATTTTTTTGTGCGTGAGAATTCACGCAACTATTTTTGATGAAAAGCATACGTTTTGTGGTTAAATATATATATTTTTTAATTAATTTTGCTTAGATTTTTTCTTTTGGGGGTAATAATTAATAAAATGCCCCTTTTTATTTCAGAAATATATTCTTCCCTATTTATTACTAAAGTATGGTTTTCCTTTTGAAATTATTCAAGCTGAAGTCTAGCTGAAGTAAATTGAAATAGTGCTATCCTTTAGCAATATTTTTATTAACACTAGAAAGACTGAAACTTAGTATATACTTAGTATATATTACAATTATTAATAAACGCATTTATATGTTGTACAAAAATTCACAAAATTCTAAGAAATTTTGTCATTATATAGTTATTTTTCTAATTGAAATTAAAAAGCAGTCAAATTCTACCATTACTACTACTAGCGTTACTATTTTTATACTCCAGTTTTTCTTCGAGCTAATCCCACGCTTTGCCACTGGTACTTACTAAATATAATGCTTCTTGAAATAATAGCCAATGATTAATATTGTCTGTGAAAAAACAAGTGGGCGATGTAGTATTGCCGTGTTATATTGTAAATAATCTGGCTGTCTGTCCGTGGATCGAAGTTTCATATCATGCGGGCGGCTTACGGTACGGATTTGCTATGACGGTTCAAATACTAATATTTTTATTATAAACGATTATAATGTACTGTATTATTGGGTTTTGTATTATTTTAAATTCTATAGAAAGGCTTTTTTATTATTATTATTTATTTTAATTTGAGGCTTTTATCTGTTAAAACTTATCAGTCCCACAGTGCCTTACATGCATACTTGTAGAAATTCCAACACATATCCGATGCCGGTTAAGCCAGAATGTGGTTTACAATTGTGTTTATTTTGAATATTTTTTAGAATAGTCCAGTAGACCAGTCTTTAAATTTAGTAGCATATAGCCCGCACCTTCATAGGGGAAGTGTTTTATTATAGCTTTTATCTTCCAAATCTCTATTTTTTCCGTCTATTTTTGGTATCGTCATTAATATCGCAACTGCGACTAATTAATTAAATTAAAGCATAACATAATGCTTTATGCGTTCCTCTTCCACATTGCACACTGTTCTACATGTAACCATTTATAAACACTTTTAACAGGTTGTATTAATTTGAAGGTCTAACATGTGGGAAAGTTTTGTTTTGTTTTCTGTTCAAATAGATAATTATATTGTAAATGTTAGATTGATTAATATTTAAATTAAGAATATATGTCGTATAGAGGGCAATATTAGACCAGAGCGTTCGTGAAGTCTGAACATGGATACATGTCAATTGGTTTTTGATATAATCACTTAATAATTGTTATTATTATTATTTTAAAATTATTTTCTTATATTATATTCCCGCCACAACATTCAGTAATTAGTCTGATGACGTCGTTGAAGCGAAGCCGAAGCGACCGCCCGTATCCTGATGATGTCACGTGAAGTTCGACATTTGATTGCACTCCGCCTGATTTTAATGTTACCTAAATAAATAATAATAACATATATAAGCTCCACCATTGTTAATATGATTTTTTTAATATGGATTTGAGCAAAACTGTAACGCCTGAAACAACCAATTATGATTTTATCTCCAAAAATATGTATTATTAAGTTTAAACATATACAAATCTAGGTTTGCTTATCATTAAATACATTTAAAAATAAATGCTGAAGAAACAAAAGGAACGGTATAATGAGTTTGTTCATCGACAGATGAACAAACGCAATCAAAGAAAATATTAAAAAGCAAATACGTATTTACGATTTTGTATTTATATATATGTTGTATCTTTGATATATCTGTGTATATAAAAAACAATAATACACAGAAAACAAGTGAATTTATTATAATTACATTGAATGTTTTTTTGTCTATATAAATCGCAACTTAATCACAGTGCATACGCTAAACGGGCGCCTAATGGGGTCTCGGTATAAAATTCCAACAAAGGCTTTCCAAAAACCACCCTCTAAATAAATAATTTCCAGTAGAAAGTCAATAGCGTCGTGTCATCCAATCATTATGTCGTTTGCATACATTTTCTTGTCACTAGAAATTATTTACATTAAAAAATTGGTTCTTTAAATTGGTGCTACGATTAATTTTTTCATTCGCACTAATTTTTCGATTATTCTAATATTCATAAACGTACAGGGGGTCTACTCAAGCGCGCGGACTTCGGACGAAAATGTTTCCTACTCATTCACGAAATTACGGATTTGACAATAATGTCACTACTGTGTGGCTACTCGTTGCTTATTTTACGGACATTTGACAGGACTATTTACGGGGTTACAAGTCAAAATTAACGTAAGCTACAGAATAGCTAATAGAATGAAATGCCTGAGTAGCTCCCCAGTTTACTGTAATTATTGACTTCTATGTATTTTATTTATTTATTGTGTGAACTAATTGAATCGGACTGTTTTGTAGTCACTTTGACAGTGATAAGAAAATATAAAAGTACAGGTGTAATAAGCAGAAATTGGATCGGATTTCTTCGAAGACTAATTGTTAGTCGCCACTAAACTGGCAATAAAAAATTAGACGGTGTAATTTTTTTTGTCATTCAAAATTTATTATAATTAATTCCTTTTATAAATTACAAATACGTTTATCTAATTTATGCATCAATCAACACTTGTTACTTCTCACACAAACAAATGTCACTTTTTTACGTACATTTCAGAATAAATTTACATATTATAGTTTGTTAATTAAATCAAATTTAATTAATTTAATGTCAATAATATTTATATTTACATTAAATAAAGGCATAAAAACAAATGGCAAATCAAGTGCAATATACTATGTAAATATATTCACATGCGCGGTTTCACTATAACGCGAAATTCAAATTTCGAAAGAGTGTGTATAAACATAATATAGTCATCAACTTCTCTAAAGTCGCGGGAATTTCAGTTTTTTTGATAAGGGCATTACTGTATGTACAAGGATAACCTTCGGGAATCAAAAATAAAATTCTTTTTTTTTTGTAAATTATTTTATGTAGGTACAGGTGAATGACGAGTTTCTTATTGTCTTCTTCTCGTCGTACGCCTTTCCGAAGTCATGGTAGAGTCTAACGATGAGCAAGCGCACGCCTTTAGTGTCTATGCTAATAAACGATTTTCATTTCATTTCAATTATAAGTCGCTCCATATTAATGGACTAATATGGGGAAATAAACTATCAAACCTAACGGTATGAAATAAATCTCTAAAAGTAATATTAGCATAAATTATAATGATCGATCAATATTAAGTGGTTAATACAGGCAGTATGTTTTATTTTGTTATAACCATACCTACCGAATTACTCTTTCAATTTAAGAGGATTATTACTGGTTTTTAAAATATCTTCTCTATAACAGATTTGATGTACGGTGTGAATGCTGCTTTAAAAATATTCAAATTAAATTGTATTAAAGAAGTAATTTCTAATATTTAAGTATGAGATTATGTTATGTTTATAAAGTTCAGTGAAGTCTGCCTGCTGATGTGAAATAATAATGCGGATTAAAATAGATTAAAAATACAATTATAACAATATATTGTGAACAGTAAAAACAAAAGAAAAACAAGGAAGACAGTCACTGACAGAACAAACGTCAAAACCTAAAATTTTCTTAAATTAGTATTTTTTTTTGCCTCTCGTACACAAAATGGTATCATCCACAGCGTGTCTCAAACAGCTCGAAAGCACCATATGGCGTTGACATACGCAAACGAGTGTTAATTTATTAAAAATTAAGCTTAAAAACTCACACAAGACGTATTTGTACAAGACAACAATTTCTCCAATGACAGCGAGCATTTATTTGACAGCGCCAAAATAACTTACGTGTTCAGTTTATTTGTGGTTCCGTGTGTTTAACATCACATTTTAGTATTGCTCATTATTTAGATTCTATTAATAATATCCAATATTTAATCTTGTACTGTAAATTTTTATATTAAAGATAAAATAAAACACACGCATACAATTTTCTGGGGAACAATACAAGCATTTCATAAATTTTAATTAGTTTGGTAGAAACAGCCCTGTTCGGATTAATTTAGGCAAAATAAATAATAACATAATAATAATAATATATTATACATTTATTTATTAAACATAAAATAAAATACTGTTCAAATTTCAAAACTGAAAACAATTTTAAAAGTCTTTACACGCCTTATTATTGTGTTTATTTTAATTAATTTGGTGGAAATAGCCTCTTCGAATTAATTTAGACAAAATAAGCGCGATAGTAAGCTACAATTATCATCGTGAAAAACCTTAGCTACAAAATATTAATAACAAATAAATATTAGTTTTTCGAACGCGGGAACTCCCATTACAAGGATCGACGAAAACCCTAATTGAATTATAAAATGACAAAAATTGTTGTATGTTTTTAAAATCAGATTTGATTGCTCGCTGTACTTTGTTTCCACGTTTTTAAAGCAAATTGATCATTAAATTATTAACTGTACAAGTAATGTGTATGTACGAGTAATTCATAATATTATTTTGCATGAAATCGACTCGCATCGTCGATTAAAAAGGTCAAACATGACAAAGAATGATATTAAATTTGTCTTTAAAAAACCAACATATTTGAGTACTTATTTAGGCGAACCTTTTCATTTTGCCTTAAATAACGGTATAAAAGTGAAAATAAATTAATTTTGCAGTCGGATTGTGTCATTGGAATGATTAATTTTATAATGGGATCTAATGGCATTTTAACTGCGAGCAGTAATCCCTCCCTTGTGGGAGTTGCTGGTCTTCTATCAGTGGTAGATAGGGAGTCTAGGATACCAGCTTGAGATGTCCGACGCGAAACCAGCAGGGTGGGTTTGCTCTTCTCATCACGCTCTGCTTACGAAGTTGACTTTAGTTGAATAACCAACTTTTAACGCATGTTGTAATACACCATGATATATGTCTTATATTCTACTACCTAGTTAATACTACGTATATCTATATTAGGCAATTCCACGTAAAAAAACAACGAACCACAAAAATAAATTCCCCCCAGTTTGAGCAATTCCCTTCAATTACCCGATGATTCAAAGTAGCGATTACCGTGTGACTAAACATATGTTTTTGAGATACTAAACGCTGTATAATACGTTTGAAATGCTAATTATCTTTAACAGCACAAATTAATTAGCATATTCGAGTATTATTCTTTTGTTTGTATGAGTGACTAAGGTAGTGTCTAAAGGGTAGACAGTTTTATTTAGGTAAACTAGTAGGTAGGTCCGTATTACAACGAGATGTCAGATGAATTTAATATTTTTACGCAGAGTCGTTCAGCCATCAAGAAACTAGCATTAACATAACTATTGTTTTTTCTATTTCTTATTTCTATATATTTTGTGATTGACTTTAATAGGATTATAAGTTTATGTTTGTTTTGTCTTTTTTTGTATTATTTAGCTTGTAATCTGTAGTCTTTCCCATTTCTAATAAAATAAAAATAATTAGAGGACTTACTGTCTCGTTTATTTAGGCCAGCGGTTCTCAAACTTTTTTGGCGAAGGAAAAAGCCTTAATATAATTATAAAAAACTGATTTATATAGTATATGTATTTATGAACAATCATATTGCAATGTAATACTACGTAATATTTAGTTGGAATATTTAGATGTTACCTTATAATCTCCCTTTTGTAGGTATTTTTTGCAGTATTTTAGCCCTAGGGTTCCGTGGAACACACTTTGAGAATGGCTGGTTTAGGCTAATTTAATACGGCATTTCTAAACTTTTACAACTATTGTTATGTTAGGGTAAGTCTTGGAAATATCGGAACAAAACAATTGAATTATTTACATGGAAGAAGTATCACACTAGCAGTCATAAAGATCGTAAATAAATTAAAATTATTACATGAACATAAAAAACACAATGAGGTAATTAATACTTTTTACAACTGCAACATTCTAACATTAGTGACGTGAATAAACCAAGTAATAAAATGGACACAAATCCTATGGATTATTGGCAAATAAAGTCTCAATTTTAATTTATATTGGCTCGTATATGTCCACGTTTTTATGGCGGACTAATTTGAAAGCGTCAATGAATGGAGTTGTCACGTACATTGTCATTTGTTGGTATCAGACTGGGATAAACAGATAAGTTTTTTTAATTCTTAGACAGTAATGCCCCGCTTTACGCGAGAGATACGTTCCGGAAAAAATCGCGTTAACTGAAATTCCCGCGACCATAGAGAAGTTGAAGACTACATTATGTTTATACGCACCCTTTCGCGTAATGCGGGGCAATTTAGCGCGAAATTTGAATAGTGAAACCGCGCATAACGGGGTCGCGTAAAGTGGGGTATTATTGTACCTAAGTACATTGGGTACTGGTTATACTAGCTAAATTGTTACACCTTCCAGTGCCGCTTTCTTTACCCAAAAAGTAAGTATACATATAGATAAATCACCACAAAGAACTGTACCGACTACAAAAAATGAAAACTTAGATGAAGATGCTGACGTATGCTAGTCCTTTGAACCTATCAATAATGATACCTATTTATAAATATCAATCCTCTATCCCTTCGTCGTTGTTTATTGTAATAATTTAAAGATGTATTATACATAGAAAATACATTAGCATATTATTACACGCAGAAATAACAATTGTTAAAGCGACAAAGTGTAGCCGTCTGTCTACACATGCGACAACAAAAGTCATTGTCTCCCATACAGTCACGGTCAATATATAAATTTACGAGCGCCATTGTCCAATTGCGATATTACAACTTTATCGGTAGATTTTTAACTAAAAAAAAAACCTTTGTGCGTGGTCTAGTTATTGTTAGACTTTCCCCTGTAATAAAAGTTGATTATGGCTTTTGAACTAAATTTTAGAATTTGCTCGGAAACACCACTGCTTTGCTGACTATTGCCTTTTTATCCTGAAAGGTTTCTACATATATCGCGTGATCTTACGTTCCTATTCGAAACCGTATTAATAAGACAAGGCACCGTGTGTTGAGTTTTACACGCGGCTTCGCTCGCATTTAAGCCGTTAAATTAGTATCAGAGATCATTTCAATAGAAATGAATTAATATTATTCCAAACAGCTGAAACTATAGCCAGTTGGAAACTAGGTATAGTAAAAAATAATATTTTTTTAGTAAAAAGTATCTATGTTACTTGTAGTACCTCCAAAAATATGTGTACAAAGTTTCATGATGATCGGTTAAGTAGTTGTTGCGTGAAAACGTAACAAACAAACTCACATTTATAATATTAGTAGGGATTACTTGGCTAGTATTGTCTTGTACAATTCATTATCCGTCAATGGATGTGATTATTATAGATGTTACTATTATTGTAAATCGTGTCTACTAGTATTACTACCGTTGAACTTAACTAGGCACTTGCCACAAGTAGGTAATCCTTTAATTCTTTAAAACGTAACACAATTCTGCACATGTGCTCTACTTCACCCTCAGATGAGTCAATACAATAAAAAAATTAAACTTTTTTTTAAATCCGCAAATGTTAGTGAAAAGGAATTCCAACCCCATATTTTTACCCTCCGCTGAATCCAATTGAATGGGCAATCGTCGATAATACTTGGTGGCTTTTAAATGCTAAATTTATCAAAACTGACATGTATATTTTTACACTGTGGTTACACTAACTTGTTAGTTTGGGTAAAGAAACTTTGTTAGGCATCCCTAGGGATGTTTTGTTCGGTTAAAAAGTAACGTACATTTTTCTTGAGAATATTTATTTATTGGGCCTCCAACAAAATTACTTTTAAACATTTTATGAATAAATAGTTGCTATTATTATAAACTACAGTAATACCCCGCTTTACGCGACCTCGTTATGCGCGGTTTCTCTATAACGCCAAATTCAAATTTTATTATTAAATTACGCAAAAGAGTGCGTATAAACACAATGTAGTCATCAACTTCTCTATGGTCGCAGGAATTTCAGTTTTTTCCTCGCGTAAAGCGGGGCATTACTGTAAATGAAATTTCAGTTATAATATAGGACAGTGTACTCAAGATTGTAAAGACAATGTTAAGTTTCAAGAATTAATCAAAAAGATTATTATAAAATGACAAGCGTTAGTCAAATTAATTAATTATTAATTAAAAAGAGAGTTAGACAGTCTGTTAAAAGTATGGCCCGAGGCAGTGTCATAACTTGTAGTACGAGACGAGAAGTCTCTCGAGTTTCAGGATTGTCTTGGAAGTTGGAAGCATGAAAAGAAATTAACTTAGAGATTTTTGTTTATTTCAATTCGATCCATAGTGGTCCCAGAAACTTTCGTCGGACTAAAATAATCAAAAATATATGTGATAGTAGGATGGTAATTTTTTTTTCACTATTCATATTTGGTTCTATATAAATAAGCCTTTATAATATTACATAAATAGATATAAATGCAACATTGTAATGGGAGAACTTCTCGCCCAAACTAATGTCGATAGATAGCAAATGTTATACATAGTTAGAATCATGATGATTTTGCAAATATTACCCACTTTTAGGGGCTTTCGTGGGCTCATGCATTTATACCCACGAATAACTGATTTTAAGACTTATGCTGGTTCCTGTATTTTGCGAATTTTATGCCATTGATGTAAGAAAATTATTTGTAATTATATTCAATTATTTGTTAAATAATATAATAGGGTCAAATTGAAAAATACATTTAATTGATTTTTTTAACGTAACCTATACCATATGTGTGGTCCACCTGATGTTAAGCTAGAGTTCGGTCCATGAGCGGAGATAACTGTACCCACCTTCACTATGCCGACTTGTGGAGACAAATGTGCTCCACCCAATTTGTCAGAACAAATTCCTCTAGTTTGAAAATTGAAAAACTTCGTGGTTTTCGAAATTCGTAATTTTTTCAATATTAAACCGCATCCAAATAGTTTTGTAAATGAAAAATATAAGTAACAGTGATAAATTAGGTATGGATTATGAAGACTAATTCTTTAAGTGAATTAGGGGTAGGCAGTAAGTATACGGAAACGGAAGAAAAATGATGAGGACCAATGACTTTGCGATATACCGACTTAATGTCAGTAAATGAAGGAGAGTCTGACAAAATTAAGGTATTGGGGAGAAATATCAAATAAATTTATTTGCTACAATAATACTTTTTTTATTTTTTATTGATAGCCCAGCATATGACCACACTCCGCCTGATGTTAAGCTAGAGTGCGGTCCATGAGCATAGACAACTGTTACCACAGACATATGTCCGCGTGCAACAGTCGACTCCACTATGATAGCTTAAGGAGAGGAATGTGCTCTGTCCAAATCAACAGGGCACACTCCTCTCGTTATTCCGGCTACTTCCAAGCTGATCCCAAAACACGACTAGGTCACTTCACGGGTGTTCCGCAATACAAATACTGATATCTTATTTTTTAAATAAAAAAAACTAGTTGTTAAAATTTGATTACCTATATAAATTTCATATTTCAACGACCTACACGTCACAATACACATATGATAATAAATTATCGGAATTGATTGCTTAAATTACACAACAGATGGCGTCGTATTGCAAATTAGCGTAAGTAATCTGTAATGAGCTCACCTGCGCTATTGCATTACACAATTGAAGCTATACAGTTAAGCTATTATAGTGTTTATAAGTATATATTTAAGGTAGTATAATTTGAGTGAATAATAATGTGCTTTATAAATTTTATGACAATGAGTGATTTTGTGTGTTATTATGTTTAAAAATATAACTATAAAGGGTTAAAAGAGTTTGTTAATACCGGGATCCCGCGGGATTGTAAATTCCTACTCACGTAAATACCGAGACTGAACACAGGCTGCGGGATTGGAAGCCCTAATACATAATAATATATACCTACATTATTTAACATAAAACAAAGCGATAGTCGATTCGGACGTCTGCGAAATACAATTCTATAATTTCGAAACAACAACGACACGCGACAAAATGATTCATTCACATAAATCATAACTTTATATGGAAAAATGCTATCTAATAAACTAATCGGACTAACATACGGCAAGGTTATACGACGTCGTTCACCGGTCAACCGTGAAATGTCTACAATAAAACGCGAACATACGAAATTATGAACCATTTGACATATGACACCGCGAATATTCAAATTAATGCATTACAGATACACGTGAACTACACTCGACAGAAGGGTGTGGTTCATAACACTTCAAGCATGCATTGTTTTACCGTAAATTACACGGCACAGACTAAACAAATTACAACAACAAAAAATCAGTATATAAAAAATGTAGTTATAATAACTTTAGTCTGTAACGCGAAGAAGAGGGGAGATTCTTGTAAAAGTGTACTCGGAGCATGACACGTAATTTACGCGTAAATCAAATTTGACCGGTGGGCGTTAACTGTCGAGCGCATATGGCGCGTTTTCTGGAGCAATCCGATGATTGCTCAGTTTTCTAAGTATATTTTGATGTTGGCGTGACGGTTCAATGATTTCACGAATTGGAGACACAATTATCATGGATAATGGTAGCTTTGTATGTAGGTATTATAATTTAGATGAGTTGTACAATCGGAAGCATATGGTTATAATTTGTATTGATTTATGTTATTATACGAAAAAATAACACTTGTAACTGGGTATTAATACAAAACCTGAGCCAGCCAACCGTCTTTAAAAGGTTTAACACACAAAATAAACATAACAATGGCGACCAAAAAATAGTAACAAGTGCGAGACGTGTTTATTTAAAAGCCCAAAGACTTATAGATCCTTTAAACAAAATACTCGACGCCCGTTGTGTGATTTTAAAAACAATAATTCTTCATTATAAACACAAGTTGGGGGTGCGTATTGTTTCTACTAAAATACGGTGCAACTTTTTGAACTAATACAATCATATTAACATAATTAATTGTTTCAGGCGTTACTTTGCGGAAATCCATATTAAAGGAAATTATTTAAAATTATTTTGCTACATTCCCGCTACATTAGGTCGATAAAGGAAAATAACCTCCACCAACATTCAATAACTTGTCTCGACGCGTTTCGCCACATTCGCAACTTTCATATTAACAACTGTATTCTCGAAAACGAAACGTTGACTTTTTACGTTTGGTCGATGAAAGATAATATTCGCTCTAAAAAAATATTTACCTAGCATTTATTAGTCGAGAGATAGTATTAGTAAAACCAATGATAAGCAAGCAAGTACTATGTGTAATAAATCATTCCGACACGCGACTATGTACCACGTTATTGATATATCAGTGCCTAATTGAAAATACAACATAGGGTTCGTAATGTTAGGCTACTGTTGCATAAGTTAATGTTTACAAGAATAAGTCTTTATTCATTTTTTCAGTGACGTCATTATCTCAAAACAAATGAATATAACACAAATATTGTAATCTCTCTTTGTAATATTTATCAATAAGTTGTTTTTAGTTTTAATTGACATTTTCATTAGGTTTTAAAACTTAACACTGTCTTCTGTTATCTTAAGTTCTTCTATTCTGTAATTAAAATTTAATTAGGTTATATAGGGGTTCTTTTTATAATATATTGGTTTAAAGTAATTAGGTAGGCTTGATAAATAAATAAATACGAAATTAGTTGAGCTTTCATCTTCAAATTTTTTGTAGATAAAAATCTTAGACAATCGTGCATTCTAATTATGTAAATTAGCTAAAATCTTTTCAAGTTTCCCACAATCAAAGTAGCTTATCTGCAAACTCATTGACAAAGCCACTCGAGTTTTGATTGATCATACTCAATCAGGTTTATTTGAGTTATGATTTAATATATAATATTGTTATCTAATTATTTATGTTTAGTAGCTGAAGGGTTGTCAGATAACTTACTAAATGGTACTGATTTCTCGTTTACATTTTGTTATTTTTTTATTTATTTTATGATATTATAGAATGTGGGAAGGTTCACCGTGTCAATGCTTTTAATGCTATACAAATTTATTTATTTATAAAACCTACCTACATAACTACATTATGACTATCTATACTATTATATAAAGAGGAAACATTTGATTGTTTGTATGTATTGAATAGGCTCCGAAACTACTGGACCGATTTGAAAAATTCTTTTACCATTAGAATCGTAAAAAATCCCTGATGAACATAGGCTATAAAATTATTTTCAATTGTTTTTTTTTAAAGAAATATTACATTTTAAGTTCACTCAATTCGATTTCTATGCCTAATTTTGGCGGGCAAATGTGCTGTCAGTTTTTCAATTGTTTTTTAAGATATATTTCTTTTTTTGTTCCATTTTAAGGGAAAGGGATCGAGCCCATACAGCCAGATATATTTCATTTTATTTTAAGTTCACACAATTCGAAGTCTGTGCCTAATTTTGGCGGGCAAATGTGCTGTCAGTTTTTCAATTGTTTTTAAGATATATTTCATTTTATTTTAAGTTCACATTGTAATTCATATCTAATTCAATGAAAATAAAAGCGAAAGTTCTCTCGAAATCCGCTTGACATACAAAGATGAAATTTGACAGGGACGTAGTTTATAGTTAGTGGACGTCTGCAAAGAACGGATTTTGCAACGGGGCCAGATTAAGGAGTTGTAAGGACTCTCGCAGGTTTGTATATTTTTTGCTACAAACTAGAAATTTGACGGAGAGGCAGTTAGTAGATATTGCAACAGGGGTGTGGAAAGCATTTTTTGTTGAGTGAAATATGAAACATCATTAAACTTCACAGTACTTTATATCTTCATTATTACGCAGACGTAGTCGCGGGCAACTGCTAGTATATTATAAAAAGGAGTACTATTATATAAACTAAATTAATTGAATTTCAATTATAGGATAGGACGGCATGCTCAAGGTGATAGATGGATATATTATACTACACTTCTAATAAAATTACGAAAATACATAATTTAGATGTTACATAATAATGAAAAAATAAAACTGGTAAGAAAATAAAAATAGCACATTCTTTTAGCAACAAAACTATAATCACAAAACAGTGAATACACTACCATATTGTACAAGTTATCAGGGAATCGTGCAGGTGTACAAGCCATTGACGTATCTGTTATACATTTCTTCGATTTTAGCTAAAGTATTTTGGTATTTAACACGGAGAATATAAGAATCAAGTTGTGTTTTTAGGCAACTGTATAGTTTGTTGTGCGTTTTAAATTGTTAGGGTGGATTATACAATTAGGGGTCATAAGAGTGAGCGTAAAATAGGAACTGACTTAATAAGTACTTATTTGGCATAATCGGTACAAAAAGTTGAAATTTACTTTTGGTCTATTATAAGTAACAATATGGCAAATATTGTAAATGATCTTTGGCATTTGTTTAAATGTCGCTTTTGTTTTGTTTTCAATAGACGTTCATATAATCAGTATAATACGCAATATAACTAAATATAATATAATATAATATAATATAATATAATAAAATATAAATATAAATAATAAATCGGAATAAACCGCGTATGCTTCACGTGATCTCAATAGTGCTGGCTTTATGCGTAGTGTGGTAACGAATTTTAATGCAATTAATTATTAAATCGGATACAAAAAATAAATAAACTTTAATTATAAAATAAATTAATTAAAATGTTATGATTCATATGAGTCACGTGTTTAGATTTAGTTGAAGGTGAGTATTGTAACATAAGGTTTATGAATAAAATCAGCGTGAAATTATTATGTTAATAGTATTTGAATCGTAAATAGGCACTTTTACCCCACTTCACCCTATTTTTTTTTGTCTTATCACAATGAGATCTCGAGTTTATCAAATTAGCTAGTTCTTTTACGATTCCGTTTTTTTTTTTGAGGGTAATTGTAACAAATGTTATTTTTATTTGGAATGCTTAATTATCAATTGATTTATTAGGTTATTATTATTTCAAAATTGAAAATGTCTTATTATAAACTATTTATAGGCAGGTCTATATGTATAAAAGTTTAGCTATGGCGACGCGTCTAGACATGATTATAAATTATTATTATTTTTTATTTATTTACTCCAATAGAGCGATTTTACTCGTCAGTACAAATACAAATATAAATGAAATAAATTTATTAATCTAATAATTATCAATTTAATTTAGCTACTGTATACTGGCATTGTCCACTTACATACTAATGTCATAATAATATATAATAAATCTACTATGATGTAGAAGAATAGCTGCTGTATAGGGGCATTGTCGTCCTATTTGTATAACTAAGGGTAAACATAAAATGACATAGATTATGTCCAAGCTTTTTTATCAGTAGATATTCATCTTATTATTATTCCCTAATATGATTTTATTATAAATAAGAAACAGAAATTACATGCCTAAAGTAATATATATTCATTTATATAAAGACGTAACAAGATAGAATGTCCGAGCATTATCTGGAATGACTTGTGTTTACCGCCCTCTTAAGTGTCAGTCTTCAATATAAATCATTGTTAATACTTACTGCGAATTTTAGCTTTTCCACATCATCCTCTGCGCACTTCATTTTTACTTTGGATATTACTTATGTTCAAAAAAAAGTAGAAAAAAATATTTATAAAGCCTACCTACAAAATTACATTAGGACTACCATATTATACAAATTAAATGAAATTTTAATTATAGGACAGGGGGACGGCAAGCTCAAGATGATAAAGGGATAGATAACACTTCTAATAAAGTTAGGTACAAAAATACATAGTTGAGATGTTACACAATAATAATAATAAAAAAAAACAAATAGCTTTAAGGAAGAAAGAAAATAATCAATAAGTCAATGTGCCCTATCAACCTGGTTGGAGCTCATTCGTCTTCTCAAGCCGGCATAGTGGAGACGACAGTTGTAGCTAAACATCAGGCAGAGTTCGGTCATAAAAAATATAGCATCTTGTTAAATTTAAGATATAATGATAAAGTTTCTTAAGATTTTTCTCAAACAACTAAATTAATGTAACGTTTCTAATTTATTTTTATTTAAAAATGCCTTATTTATAAATTAGTTTGATATATTATAGGTACTACTTATAATAAATACACAAACAATGTCCTAACCTCAAACTTGGATATTGTACTAAGGGTATCAATGAATCCCTTAAAGAAATGTTTATTTCTCTTTAATAATATCTCAAGTACTATGAATAAATATTTGTTTTAACTAGGAGTCGAACCTGAGACCGTCAAAAGTAAGTATATTTATTATAATTTCTTGATCTTCCCTTTGAAAAATACGACTATTGCTATCTAAAAATCTCTGAAGAGCACAAGTGCCAAAGTGTTTCATAAAACATCGCCTGAAGCCACGTACTTCATCGAATTTTCTGATCGAAAAAACTCAATTAAACCTCGTAAGATAATCGCAGACATAAACATATGATATAGACATAACTCAATAACAAACGTTTTGAGCGTGAAGATAGTTGCACCAATGCGTTTTAATCGTGAAATATCACTTAGTGATGAGCAAAGCAAGACCAAGACCAAGACTTGGACAATCTTGGTCTTGGTCTTGATCTTGGTCTTGGTCTTGCGTATCAAGTCTTGGTCTTGATACTTTTTTTTTCAAACTTTGGTAAAGTTTCTTTGTTTTTCAATGTAACGTTAAAATCTAGAAAACAAACTGACAATTCGATATGCCAACTATATCGTTCCGAAAAAACCATATATCGACGATGTTGGAAATATCTTATCTCATATAAGCACTGTGAGTAAGAATTTTCGGTCGAGTCTTGCATATTTGGTCTTGGTCTTGCATAATCGGTCTTGGTATTGGTCTTGTTCTTGTTGATGCTGTCTTGGTCTTGGTCTTGCTAGTCTTAGGATAGTATTGGTCTTGCGAAAAAGCAAGACCAAGACCAATTTTGCTCATCTCTAATATCACTAGGTTTGAGAAGATGAACGTGCATCGTCCAAATTGACAATTCTCCTTATTATTTATTTAAAAAATTTGGCTTAAAACATCCTATAGGATTCCGCTAAATAAAAATCTCCTTCCATTTCCAAGTCAATTAAAGTATTAACGATATTTAAAAAAAAATTTAAATAAAAACATTTATTTTTGGAAAAATTCGTTTGAATACATAACCCCCTATTTCCCATACAGTATATAATATATCTAGTGGTATATGAATTAATATATAGGCATAACATATGAAGTACCAATGCAGTGTTAATCCCAAAAGGCAAATTAAGCAATAAATAATAATATTAATAAAATTATATTATAATATAGTCATAGTTAAGTGATGGATCCCACATGAGTCGTGGCAGGCATTGCCTAGTGTGGGGCCATCGAAAAGCATTATGTTATTTTACTTTAAAAATAAATAAATAGGTAGTCCCACTAGCGTAACGCCCACGCCTACGGGTAGATGGCGTGCATTAGTTAACCAAACAAACTGCAGTTTGAGTATGCGTTAATCTACCCTCTGCAATTATGGGCAGCGATGGAAGCGATTTTCATTTAAGCCATACTGTAAATACTAGCATTTTTATATCTATTTATTAAAGGATAAGGGACCAGTTTGGATTTTAAAAGAAATTACATAAAATTATGATAGTTATTATTAGTCTAGTAATATTGGCAGTGTGTTGAAAAGGATCTGGAAGTAACAGATTGTTCATCTATCTAATTACTAGAGATGTGCCGATTATGACTTTGCCGACTAGCCGATTAGTCGGTTGTAAATAAGCCGACTAGTCGGCCGACTAATCGGCCAAGCCGACTACGCTTTAGGGAATTCCCGTGACGCTTCGTTTACAGCTGATTCGCTGCAATTTCAGTCACTACTGACATGTGGACAAATATAAATAACAAAAAAAGTTTTTTGAGTTTTACAACTCACTAGTTTGACGATAGTTTCAAATATTATCACACAGTATTGCAATATATGTCATTAAATATTATGTTAATTTGTTTTTTAATTATGATACTAATTTTGTTTGATAAATGTCATCAATATATTTTCTTTACATGGAAGTAACACATACAATTTATTGAGAAATAGACACAAAGTAAGAAGCCGGATAGTCGACGCTTTTTACCGATTAGTCGCCGACTAGTCGGAACATCTCTACTAATTACATGTCACATACACACATACATTATGTCATATCTAAACATTGCTCGTGATATCAATTGCCTCTTATAAAACAGTGAAGGAACACGTTTTTCCAAATTTTTGAATTTAGAATTTATGAATTTTAACGCTGTAGTAAGTTTAATCGTATAAATAAAAGATTAGTAGTATGTCATAGTAAAATTATTAAATATTTAACGCAGTTTAATAAATAATACAGTCTAATTGTAGAATTTTAGTCTTTAAGTCCATACTGGTCATAGGGTAAGTAAAGTTTTGTGTACTTTATCATAATAGGGCCGACAAATGAACTGTTTTTGTGCGGAAAAGTATAGTTGCTATACTTTTTTATGACGATATATTATATTGAAATAGTGCAAAATTAATACCGGGTGATTCAGTTGAACGTTACTGTTTTGCGTATGGCGTACGAGCCAAAGCCCACTTTCATATTTGTTTGATGGCTTACAATATGTGCTTCTATGAATAGGTTTACTCCCAGTTTAACCATTTCACGTGGCTTTGAGTGTTGTCATATTCTCTCGTATAGAGTCGATCGGTTTACTACGGATTTACCTTCTCGAAATGCGAGTCAAATTAGACAGTCGAAGTGGGAATAGCCCGTGATTTTTGAGTGTGTTTGAGGTTATTCTCTAGTTTGTTAAGACCGGTTTAATACGAAACCTTTTGGAGGTCTAAAGGTTTTAGCTCGAAAGGAGTTGAGAGGTCTAGCTACCGTATTACCTTGGTTATAATTATTTGTTTTATGTAAAGCAACTATATCTATACTAAGTCGAATAAAGTCATTTAAATTAGTTCAAGAAACATTACTTCAATCATTGATGTCAGATTGAGGTAGACAGCTCTTATAAATGAGTTAATATATTGGCATACTAAATTATAATATATATGTAGTTTATATATTATACTAAATTTAAAATTGTTAATTAATATCATTCAACTTTGAAACCCAAAACGTGAGGTTTAGCTCTACACTAAGCACGTAATAACAAAAAAAAGTAAAACAAATGAAAAAAACCTAACATATGTTTTTACTTAACAAAACAAAACCTTCCGTTTACATATGGCACAAATCAGTATTACGTGACAAAATTAAATATTGTTAAGTTTGAATAAATACATAAATTTGTATAAAAAAATTTGGGTTCTTACCTACTACCAACAAGAATCTAGTGATAGGCAACTTGGTTGTACTAGTTGCTTACCATAACTATATCACCAAAACGACGGTAAAAGATGGCGGATGGCAACTATCTCACACAGTGTTTCCCAACATTTTTTGTGGCCCTTCCTTAGCCTAAACACCCAGTTGATACCTAATAATTGTTTATCGCAATTATTTAAGAATTTGTTTTTTTCATTAAATTTGGCACCGAATCTAGCATTGCATTTAAACTAGTGTCGAATTGGCCCCCTTAACAATGAAATTGCCCCTCTGTGAGGCGTGGGCTCCACGTTGGGAAACACTGATCTAACACTTAAAATCCAACACAAACCGACACTAAAATATTTCGTCTGGTTTATTTCACGCACTTTTAACATTAAGGCGTGGGTCACACGGACTACTATAAATATATCATTTGTTTATAAGTATTGCATAACTGCATAGGAACTCGGTTCTGTACACAAATCACCTCTGACGCGTGACTTCGTGACCGGTCTAGGGATTAATGTGTAGGTATCTATCACGTAGCTTCTTACATTGCGTCAATTATTACGCATTTTAAAATTGTTGTGTATTTTAATAAAGCACGCAATGTAATAGCATTATCCAGTTATTTTATAAAACAAATTAATGTCAAAATAATGTGAAAGATAGATATTAGGTAAGTTATTCTAGTAAATACGATAGATAATACTATAGTCCCGGGTTCAACTAAACTAATACTTATAAAAATACATAAGAATTTATATCTAAATCTGTTTTGTCCATGTACCCACAGCAAAAGGTACCTATATAGTATTTAGTTTAAAATCACTTAAAGTTGTTGACTACAAAGCTTTCAAAATTATTTTAGTCATCTCAAATATTCGTACAAATAATTCAATATCTAAATGTAAAAAAAAAATAAGTCTAAACCAGCCATTCTCAAAGTGTGTTCCGCGGAACCCTAGGGCCAAAATACTGCAAAAAATACGTACCAAAGGGAGACTATAAGGTTACATCTAAATATTCCAACTAAATATTACGTAATATTACATTGCAATATGATTATTCATAAATATATATAAATCAGTTTTTTGTAATTATATTAAGGCTTTTTCCTTCGCTAAAAAAGTTTGAGAACCGTGTAAACATAGGTTACTTCTATATAAATTATAACACAAAAATAAAACGCCTAAAACAATCAGAACGTGAAATATTTATATAATATTTTGATCTCACAAAATACAATAAAACTATAATAATATAATCAAATGAATCCATCCATATCTAATAGGACACGCTCTAACACCCAATGTCAAATAGTTAAGAACAAAATAACCGAAACTTCTAAGTTTTTTTTACTCTAATCATACAGCACGAAACCCTCGACTTAGCTTTGACCCTCTGATTGGAACACGAAATTAAAAAGATTGGATTACATGGTCCCGTTAAAAAAAATTATGTACCATATATTTTGTTTTAATCTTTGAGTTCTGAGTTTTTCATAATTTAATTTAAAAAGTCACGTTAATTGGCGTCTTAATTGGCTTGCCTTTAAAGGCTTCAATATTAGTTTTTATTTCAATATGTATATGTATATATATATAGACGTAAATCGTTCATAATGTATTGGAAAATAATCATCAACCGTTGTCCAGTAATTTTATGAGTATGACCAATTATCCTTGTTACTGTTAATTTTTGCTCTTTGTTCAACGTCAATCTTTTCATGTAAGCCAACCCTTAATGGATTGAGTTGAAAAAATCCAAATCATTTTCGATTTCGCGGTTACAATTTTTTTCTATCATTTACCCCAAAATTAGGGTTTTTTTGCGGATGGGTTTGAACCCATAAATATATCGATGTATTTTTTTGCCGATGGGTAAAGTTTGACATTAAATGTCAAATTATTTTATAGCAATAGTGATGTGCGTGCGACAGTAATGGCGTGGGAATTGCATTTTTACGGAAATGATGACTTCGCTGTTTCTTCTGTTTGTGTTTTTATAGCAAAATTTCACAGGATTAAATTTATGTGATATTTAAGGTAATAAAACATATTGCATGTTATTATTTCATTATATAAATAGTAACGCTTTAGTTGAGGACCTCAGGATTTTTTCTAAATGTAAAAATGAAATGTGTTTTACACAATTTAGAATGAAAGACAAGCTATATAGTCGTACTTAGTACATGGCATACTCTAACCAAACCTTTTCGTTATTCGTACAGTCTTGGGGTCCTCAACTAAAGCCAAGCCGGTTATATATCATAATTGATTTTTGTGTAAAGGAGTTTCCTTATCTGTCTTGTATGAGAAGAGGAATAAATGTGGTCAAAGCCAAAGTTACCTATTAAGGAGTTGCTGGAGCTCCATAGCCTCCCTGATAGGGAAGTAACCGTGAGATAAGTAGATGCAAATTGTTTCATAGCAGTCACAACTGAAATTTGCTACATTAATTATATTAAATGTTACTTTAAATAATTTAAAAAACTTGTAGATAGTAATCATTATGAAATGAAAAGACATATACTTGCATACATATATATTCATATACTAATGTTAACACAAAATTGAATAACAATAAACGATAACGTATCTCGTTTGAAACTCAAAACAAAACGCAATACAAACTTCTAAACAACGTAATTTCATTCGTATATTAAATAACTTTAGTACAATACGTCTAATTGAAGAGGCAACCCGACGTAGTCCATTCAGAAAACAATTACATACATAATGGAATAAATAGGGTAATCAGGCCACTTCAGTTCGTGGCTTGGAGTCTGTAGTCGATGTGTTTGTACAAGACATACGACTAATTAATGTGCACAAATTTATCTATCAATATTATTTTATCGAAAATCAAGATTAATACCTTTTTATTTTTATCCGAAAAGACTAATTTACTTATATTTTTTTCATTATATAAATAAAAAAAATAATAATAATAAGTTGTTTTTTATACGTAAAGGTGTAAATTTAATTAGTCAATCGACTACTTTTGATTCCATTTACCCTAGTTTACTGCAACATGGCGCTGCTTGAATTTGGTTGATTTACCTTTAATATGCTTGTAAGCTACTTCGAGTGTAATTTTTTTAAATAAAAAATAACATACTATTATTTGTCGTATAAAATGTACATAGTTATTCATACATAGATCATCGTTAACATGATTTCGATGTATGTAACACAGAACTCACCTTTTGTTAGTTATTTGAATGTTAATGTACTAATTATCTCCCAGTTTGCATTCAAATACTAATTTTGTATTCCGCAGTTATGAATATTGTAATTTAGTTTAAATGGGGATTTGATTGTTGTGTTTTTGAAGGGTAGGTAGGAAGCTCGTGTGTGCGCGAGAGTCTGACAATTAACATAATTTATATTAAGTGTTAATTACAATTTGATGACAATAGAGTTTTTATAAGTGTATCCATGAATTGAGCTAGAACTGTGTGTGTGAACGATGTAAATTCAATCTTTTTACGATAGTGAATTGAAATGAAATGAAATGAAAATGGTTTATTAGCATAGGCACTAAAGGCGTGCACTTGCTCATAGTTAGACTCTACAATGGCTCCGGAATGGCGTATGACGAGAAGAAACTTGACAATCATAGCCTGTACATAAAATAATAATTAAACTATAATATAAATTAATTATAGTTGGTATAGTAGGTAGGTATATTTTAACATCATTGTCTCTATGCCGGCTTGAGAAAACGAATATTCACTATTTAATTCAGACATGGGATTAGGTCAGTCCATGTAGTAGCGTAGTTTTTGACGTTATTGTGGGCTGGTACCTGTGTGGTTGCACCGTGAATCTGATCTAATTTTGATTCTTGTGGTCCATGATTTATGAATTGTTATTTATCTTTTTTTCTGAATTAAAATTCAACTTTTTTTCTTTGTTAATTATTTTATGTACCGGTATTAATTATGTATGTATTTTCGAAGTCATTGTAGAGAGCATGACGATGAGCAAGCGCACGCCTTTAGTGCCTATGCTAATAAACTATTTTCATTTCATTTCATGGGTGTTACGTTATGGCATACTTGGATAACAATATCGAATGTTTAGTACCTTTTATTTTTTATGTTTAGTTTTGTACCTTAGCAGTGTCAAAGTAAAGCACTCGATATATTATATTTCAAATTCATACAGTAATTCTGTTATATCCATTTCACAATAATTGCACTAATAAAAGAGAAAAGGTGTTTAGTTCAAATAGAGGTTAACGTTTAACCGTACCAAATTATATAACACTTCATCGACCCCATTTTTAAGAACGATTCATTCAACAATAATAAAAACTTTTCGCACCCCTTTTTTGTAGTATAAAATTTACACCGTATCAATGTCAGTTAGAAACAACCTCTAAATATAGTACAATGCTTCTTTTATTTTAAAACTCATTTCAAGATTCGTGTATAAACCGTCAATGTAAATCGTTTTTTAGGTAATTTCTATTCACGTGTGCTACTCGAATCCATCTTTTATTTATCACTCACAGGGTTAAAATTAAAACGACCATACATAATAAAAAAGAATAAACAGTTTACAAATTTTACGATGCAACTTTAAATGTTATTATTTAATAAACTTAGGCATTGTATTCATTAGAAAAGAGGAACCCTTTCGTGTCGATTAGGCTCTTGAAGTTTCTCCCGGTGAATTAAGAATTTGGTATAAAAGTAATAAATTTGATAAGTGGGTGAAAATTTTAAAAATAAAGTATTTAAAAGAATGATGGCTTTATAACAAATAACAGTCATATTGAATAAGGATGGCAGTGAAACAAAACTTCAACTCGCTTACTCCTTTTTTCACTGCCAATCCAAATCCGGTCCCCAACCACGTTCTGCTACCATGTTGAATAAGGATGGCAGTGAAAGAAAACTTCTTAATATATTCTTTAATTTCACATCTTCAATATATATTACATAGCATACGTCGACTCTTCTTGTACAGACACCTTTCCACACAGCGCTACCATAGACATCACTCACACCAAAGACAAAAACAATTGTGTTGCTATTTCAACAGTTTCGTCATAAATTACTTATTAAAATTAAATTATTTTCTTGTAATATAGTTTTTAAAACTATAAATAAATTAATATTTTATACAATTAAGAAAAAATACAAACAGAATAAAACGTACGAAAAGTTCGTGCGGTCAAACAAAAAAGGACCTTTTTTTAAACAAAATTCATTAGCAACAATTACGGTATATAAAAATCCGATATCGTTTTTTATCGATCGCGAGTGATAGTGCAATTTTTTTTACGATCGATTACTGACGTTTAGTTTTTATGTTGAGTTTTTATTGACGTTTTTTGCGTGTGAAACTGTTTTTGGGAGGCCAGGTGAGATGGTTATGACAATTTTTGGAGGTATAATATTTATTACTAAAATACTTATTATTCGTAAGTTGACGGTTTATTTAATACATTTTGCATTCTTATTTTTTACAACAAGAATGTATAAAAGTGACATCATTAAATATGTTATTTTAGGTTGTTCACGCGCATTTTTTTACTAAATTAAATGTCATTTTGCGGCTTAAAAACTCGTTTATTTTGATTATTTTTAATTCGATATTACGTTAGTTTAATAGCCAATAGCCGTAAAAGCAGGCAAAACTTTAAATTTCTCAGTCTTTTTCGGCCAGTATCAATGTAACTGCGTTTGTGTAACATAGATATTATTTAAAATTGGAATTTATTTATTTATTTAATTAGGTCTGGCAACAAACACTTACAACTATCGAACATAAGATTAAAAGAAAAAACAACAAATAACTTATTTTATGTAAGACCTAGCAGCGCCAGACACGACATGTATCCCGACTAGAATTTTTTATAAGGACCCGATAAGGACATTATCAGGTTAACCCCATAACCTGATAAGGTATTAGTCAGGTAACCTAACAAGGACCTGATAAGGATGTAACGCAGATGACCCATGAGGTCCTGATCAGGATTACCATACATGGTCCCGATTAGGATTTTTTACATGGTCCTGATCAGGATTGCCTTATGTTATCCCAATCTGGTTTGCATTAGAGTAAGAGACTTGAATAAAAATCAACATATTTTAAAAATTTTATTGATTATAGAAATTAATGTAAACTATAAAATTTTGTTACGAAATTTTATCCTATTGAAAATTTTTACAATGACAACTTCATTTTTATAATATTGTTAATTAAACAAAAAAAAAGCTATTAAAACTATGCCTTAAAGTAAAATATAAATGTATAATATTATTCTACTATTCAGTATTTTCAGTTGATTCAGCATTCTTATCCATTGGTTTATTCATCCTTATGCATCTTTGTCCATCCCAATCTTTGTCGTTATTAATAACAGATTGTAAAGATTTTATACCCTCCATGAACATGATTGGCTACTTGAAAATTTTTTTGTCAACGCTTCTGCAATAAAATTAAATTTTACGTTAAACATATAATTTTTAATTCATTGATTCTCTTAATAATTTTCAAAATTTAATCAGAATCTTTTCTCCAATTTTTTTGACTGATGTAAATTGCAGTGCTACGCCTCTTTCAAAGTATGCACGCATAATACATCCAATATTACGCGTTATTCCAATATTATCGTCTATCATACGTAATTAACGAAGAATCTAAAAAAAAAATTCACTTTTTATTGCAAAGAAATTCATAGACATAAAAATATTTTAAACATTTTAACTTATCTGATGTCTCACTCTTATATTATTAGTGTAATGTATGCAGTCTGTTTTTCAGTTAAACACATTTCTTTTTTGAGTACGTGCGTTTTATTTTTTCGTTGAAGTTAGTGACAGATATCAAAAATGACAAATTCGTTATAAAAGTAAAAATCATAAATAAAAAAGAGTTCGTAACAATTAGTTTTTTTCTTCAGTTACTTGATATTGTTAAGTCATAAATTAATGAATGCTTCTTTATTATTATATCGGTTTAAATATAATATCGAAAAATGACATAAACTTAAATAAAATAAAAGTAAACAATATAAAACAAATTAAATAATATTTCATCAACAGAAACATAATTTTAATATTTATTTAATAAGTATGAATATAATAAAACAAATTTTCTTAATTGCAAATAATAAATGACAGCTTTCGTACGTCGACGCGTTGTAAAATTGTAGGACCAAAAAAAAATTTAAAAAATTTTTTTTTCATAGTAGCCCAGCAGATGACCACACTCTGCCTGATATTAAACTAGAGTGCGGTCCATGAGCATAGACAACTGCTACCACAGACAGATGTCCGCGTGCAACAGTCGTCTCCACTATGCCGGCTTGAGGAGACGAATGTGCTCTGTCCAAATTGACAGATTGAACTTCTCTAAATTGTTCTAACCAGATAACCCGATAAGAAATAGCCTTTTTTCTAGTCAGGTGATCCTGAGAATTTCCTTGCATGGACATGATCAGGAAAACCCGATGAAAAGTAAATATTTGATTTCTAGGGTCATCCTGATGCGTTCCTGCTGAGGACCTTGTCAGGATAACCTGGTGAGAAATAGTCTTTCTTTCAGTCAGGTGATCCTGAGAATTTCCTTGTATGGACATGATCAGGAAAACCCGATGATTTTTTTAATAAGGTCATCCTGATGCGTTCCTGCTGAGGACCTTGTCCGGATTGCACTAATGAGGTTAACCCTACTTTCACCTGATGAGGTCCTTATGATACTTCATGGAAATAAGGCAAAAATTCTAGTCGGGATATAGGTTCAAGTGCTAAACCACTAGTCATATGTGAAATTCACTCCTCACTACGTTTTAACTTTTTAATAGATTAGATCAATAAGCCAGAATAATGGAAATTTGTAAATAATTTATCTATATAGAATGCAATTTAGCAAAAGATCAGAGGAAGAAAATAATATATTAAAGATAATATTGGGAATTAAGTTGTTACGTCTATCTGTTGTGTTAGTCCAAACTATCACCAAAATATCTAATAAGAATCATTTTATTCCAATTTAAAATTTAATAGTCAAATCACGATTAAACAAATTTATCTGATTTGTTTTGTTTTTATTGAAGTAATTTATGATGCAATGAATGACATTAACATGCATGTGGGTCCAAATGATGCCCGGTTACAATGTTCAATGTGATTTTAACTACTATTATTAACAGAAACATTAATTAAGTAGAGTTTATGGAAATTTAAATGTTATATTATTCTCCTTTGCTTGTTAGCCTACTATTATATTACGTTGTTTATAAATGTTTTCTCTGCTCGAACTAGGGTTGTCACAACAATCTATATATATAAAACTCAAAGGTGACTGACTGACTTAGTGATCTATCAACGCACAGCCCAAACTACTGGACGGATCGGGCTGAAATTTGGCATGCAGGTAGATGTTATGACGTAGGCATCCGCTAAGAAAGGATTTTGATCAATTCCACCCCTAAGGGGATAAAATAGGGGATGAAAGTGACGTAGTCGCGGACAACAGCTAGTTTTAATATATAACAAAAATATTACAGGCGTTTTTAATTCAATTCGCGTTTTCAATTGTGGTTTCCAAAGCCATTGTAGAGTCTAACGATGAGCAAGCGCACGCCTTTAGTACCTACGCTAATAAACGATTTTCATTTCATTTCGCATTGATTTGTTTCATATAAAAAATACATTTATGTAACAACTAGCTGACCCGGCGAACTTTGTTCCGCCTTATAAGCAATAAATAAACAGATTTTGGATTTGAATAAGTTCAATTTTTTATTAGGAAAAACAAATAAAAAAATCAAGTATTTTAATGATTCTTTATTATTCATGTATTTTGTTGCATAGGTTGCACTCTTTAGTTAACCACCTTGGGATACACGATATTTTTTGTTTTATTATCAGGTGCAAGAACAAACAACGCAGATGGTCTTCCGACCCGTGAACATGCCACATATAATTGACCATGGAAACACATGGATTTTCCAGATTCAGACCACAAACTTTCAAAGATTGTCATTGTGATTTGTATTTGTTTAGTTGTCATTTCCGTTTTGTTATTCCATCTCAGATACGTTTTTGGTATATCACGTTTTATAATGACTTTTGTTGCATTATGAATAAAATATAAATGCAGTTTTAACATGAAAAGCTGTTTATTTTCAATCACAATGACATAATTGGCAATAGTATTTTAAGCCTAGAATATTAATTATGTAACATTACTCCTCCTGAAAGCTCAATATCCGAAACGCGCAGGAGGTTTACGTCGTTGTGTGGAACGACGTGGTGCCTCGTTTAATGCTGCAGACGTTGAGGGTTGAGGCTCCCGCTGTTCAAGATTCTACTGTTGAGCGTTAGGAGACCCAGCTGATTTGTCTCCGTGTCCATCTGATAAACTTTGTTGTGTGATTTGAGTTGATGCACCAGGTTGATAAGTCATCGCGTCCGGTAAAACATGATCATTGACGTCACCCCTATCTCGTTTTGATTCACGACTATAATAGGAATAATTCTTCGGCTTCTTGTTGTTACTCACAGTATCGTTTTTCGTTCCCAAACTGTTATCGTTACGAATGACATCCTTATCATCGTTGTTCTCATCGTTAGTTTCCCTTCGCCTAAGTTGATCAGAGTGTTTCCGTTTGATTACTCTATTGTTCATTTTAACTTGATAGGAGTAAGGCCCGGTGCGTTTTGATGTATTCCCTGGTTCAGAGCCTTTTCCTATAGATTTGTTAACCCAGACCATGTCTCCAATCGAATATTCTGGCGGAATAGTTTCTTTAACCGATGGCTTGAGTTCCTGGAATAACCCAGCCCTTTCAAGATCTTCCTTAGCAGTTGACTTAAGAAGATCAAACGTAGTGCGCATTTATCTTCCAAACAACATTTCACTTAGTTGGTATCATTACCTTAGTTGGCGAATCTTTTTTATTCACTGGATACGTTTGGTTGCTTTTATTGTCGCTAGATTCGCTAGACGTGTTGTGTCGTGCTAGGCGTACGTACGTTTTCTTGCCATAGTAATTGTTCAATACAATAATCCCAGTCTTCATTGTAGGGGTTGAAAACATCGAAGTTAAACTTGCCGATCGACATCGTTATTTGCATTATGAATAAAATATAAATGCAGTTTTAACATGAAAAGCTGTTTATTTTCAACCACAGTGACATAAGTGACAATTGTATTTTAATTATGTAACAATTTTTATTCCCTTTGACGTATTATGTCACGCCATACGGAAACGCAGTCGAACGGGATAAAAAGTATCCTATCTGCGTTTCCTGGTTCTAAGCTACCTCCTCACCAATCTTCAGCCAAATCGGTTCAGCCGTTTTTGAGTTATAAATAGTGCCACTAACACGACTTTCCTTTATATCCAACGGGATAAAAAGTATCCTAAAGCCTTCCCCCGGCCCTAAGCTACCTCCCCACCAATTTTCAGCCAAATCGGTTCGCCCGTTCTCGAGTTATAATTAGTGTAACTAACACAACTTCCTTTTATATATAGAGATTGTATTGCCAGTGTTATTTGTAAAGAACTGAACGGTATAGTTGTGTAAAGTCGATTCATACCGTTGGCGACGTACCTATCTCTTATTTCTATGTAATAAATATTTATGTATAAGGTAATGGCTCTTTTCTCTCGCCTTCGATACGCCGGCTACACAAACATTTTGCGTCAACCCTACAATCGTAGTTTTCAATTAAGTCAACCATCGTTTAGACCAATTATTCAATATACAAATTGATATACAGCTTCAAGCAACATACGTTTTAAGCGTCTAAATAATAGCGATTAATTTACTATGTCAAAGATTTTAATGTCCTTTTATCAATCAAGTATTTAATACATAATGTGTTTTGTTCCTTTTAAGTTTGGTCTTATAATGGAAACTATATTAGGGCTTAGAACAGAGCACTAATCTATGTCCTTTAAGGTCTAGACCAGTGTTTCCCAAACTTTTTGTGCCATACCTCATCTTAGTCTTTCTAAAATTCTTATGCCCCTCCGTGTAACCAAACACCCAGTTGATATTTTAGTAATAATTATTTACCGCAAGTATTTAAGAATTTGCTTTTTTCCTTAAATTTGACACCGAAACCTAGCATTGCATTTAAATGGCCTGGAGCGAAAGGGTTAAACTCGTGTCGAGTTCTATTTCGAATTGGCCCCTTAACAATCAAATTGCCCCCCTGTAGAGCGTGGGACCCACGTTGGGAAACACTGATCTAGACTCAAGTCAATAATAATCTGGCATATCACAGCACTTATGTTAAAACCATACCATGACCATAATCTACTTGTAAAGGTTGCAAGTCGTTCAGAGTAATACAATAAACACTAATTAAACCTAGGAATATTAAAAAATCTAATAAGAAATATTGAATGCATATATATATAATACATATTAAAACTATTGTGTAATAGCTATATGGGAACCTACGTATATTTAACTTAAAACAGTAATTTCTAATTATTATACCCTTAAGTTTGATTGTCTTTTATTTTATTCTATTTTCTATTTTAAATATAAGGTAAAAGGCCCAGTTATTGACACTGACCCAGTTTCTGACACTTTTCACTTTAATTTCAATTTAAAGAAAAATTGTTTCTTATATAAGTTAATTAATTTTTTCAAAAGTAAAATAATTTAATTAAGTACTAATTTTATAATAGCAATAGTTATAAACAAAACAACTTTATACAAAAAAAAAAATATTTAAGGCCCTGAGTGACGGTCGAAGCGATTTTTCAGTTGTAGTCTAAGTTATTGACGTAAGAGTGTCCGTATATTGAATACGCGTTTTAACAGTCATGTAAGTATAAAAACATATATAATTATATATTGTATGATTAATAATAGCCTTTTCTTCGCTATAAAATATTAAAATATCATTAAAAACAATATTTTATTATTAAAATATGAGTGTCAATAACTAGGCTCAATTTTATTGGCATGTTGCAGTTATTGACACTCATAAGGCGCGGCCAACTCGATTTTTAGTGCAGGCGCGACCAACTAGAATAGCAGTTCGCGCGCAAAACGGGCTGCGCTGATGCGTGGTGTGGGCCAAATTGGCGCTAGATTAAGAAAGGACTCCAGCTCGCGGCTGCCCTTCACCGAACAGAGCGAACCAGGATCGAACAGTTGACATCTCCATAATATGTAAAAATATTTATTTAGGTTTATAGTGATTCTTTGTCTTATAATTTTCTTTAATTACAGTAATTAATTAATGTTGAATATTTTGTAGAGTAAATAAAATATCATTTATTGTTAAAAATTAATTTTAATACAAAAATATCAAGTGTGGACAAAATGTCACTTTTGTTAATTTTTGAAATAATTATTACTGTAATAATTTGTTTTTAATTGAATAATAATTTTCATTGATGATAAAATACTTTTATTATTATTAATATTATTTTATTTTTATTTTTAGGGATTCAAAAAAGAAGTAAAAGCTGGTCAACCTGTTAAAACTACGGCCTTAAAATTTAAAATTCCACGAACAACTTTATTGTATAAAAGTCGTGGAGAATTTAAATTAATTTTAAATTGTGTTTATTTGAATGTTTTTATATCTTTTTATATTTATACGTCATTTTAATTAATAGTGTTAAAAAATCAATGTTTTATTTATAATAAATAATAATTAATGATAAATTATTATTTATTATTACAAATTGGAACTTGATAGTACTTATGTAACCTAAAAAATAATTTTCAAATGAGTGTCAGAAGCTAGGCCGATGTTAGTGTCAGAAACTACAACCAAATAAATTTTAAGTGTCAGAAACTGGGTCTCTAAACATTAATTTTTAAAATATTAATTTCTATTATTAATTTGGTTAAAAAATTATTTAACGCATATAATCTGTTCAAGAAATCTCCAACTTATTTTTAAAATAAAACATTATTGATTCACATTAAATTTTTTATAAGTTATCCTATGCTAATCTTAGAATCACTCTTAAAGTGTCAGAAACTGGGCCCTTTACCTTAATATGTTTCCGTTCTAATATAATCTGTAAAATAATTTATTTTTGTCTGCTTAGTTATAATTACATACTTCTTATGTGGACATTAAAGATTATTATTAATAATTCATTCCCTAAATCTCAACGCTTATTAGGTTCTACCTACATTCCATTTCACAATTCATCCGAATTTCCGAAAGCACAAGTATAATATTAGAATAACACAATACAATTAGCCAAGTAAAATAAAAATAATTTCATCATAATTTCTTGTATAACATCTGAGGTTATTCGCAAACACATTTACTACTAAATCAAAACGTTTTGTTTTTAAATATAACAATTTGACGTTTCTGAAGCTTTGTAACAATCGTAGCTATGGCGACTGTCTCCTAAGCCGCACAATAGTATAATAATATAGGCATACAAAGAGTGGTAGGTAGACTGATGATTAGCCCAGTATGCCGTCCTGGGGAAGTTTCAAGCGGAACACCCGTGAAGTGACCTAGTCGCGTTTCGGGATCAGCTTGGAAGTAGCCGGGTTAACGAGAAGAGTGCGCCTTGTTAATTAGGGCAGGGCACATTCGTCTCCTCAAGCCGGCATAGCGGAGTCGACTGTTGCGCGCGGACCGCACTCTAGCTTAACATCAGGCGGAGTGTGCTCATATGCTGGGCTATGAATAAAATTTTAAAAAACTATATTTTTACTACGTTTCAAAAGCCATTGCGATCGTGGTAAGACTGTCAATGTATGGCTACCAAAAAAAACGGCAAATTTATATTGTTTTAAAACGAAAGAGCGGATGAGTAATTAGGTCGAATTGGTAATAAATCCTTTTTATAATGAACCGCCACACTCGTCCCAGTAATGCATAGAATCCTCTTATCTAGAGTCACACAGAAACATACTGTTGTGCATTATGGACCCTTACAGGAGCAACGGGGAAATTAATGAAGAAGCTCGAATAATTTCCGTTAAACCACCATTTTGAAATTTGAATAATTTAGTTAGTTATAATAAATTCTATATATTGTATTTTAAATAAATTAATTTGGTTAAATAATTATGCCTGATGTTTCTTTTTTAATATTAAGCGTTTATATCGTTGATATTAATTTAATATTTATTGTATAAATAGAAGAAATATATTTAGTCTCTTATAAGATGTAAGCGAGAATAATCCTCCTAATGTTATAAATGTGAATGTGAGTTTGTTTGTTACGTTTTCACGCAACAACTACTTAACCGATCATCATGAAACTTTGTACATATATGTTTGGAGGTACTAGAAGTAATATAGGATACTTTTAGTCTGTTATCTTGTTGTCTTTCTGTTGTCTTTTTATCTTGTTATCTTGGATATTTTTATAGTGGACAATGTCAGTATACAGCAGCTAAATCAAATTGATAATTAAATTAATTTATTTATTTCATTTATATTTGTATATGTATTGACGAGTAAAAGCGCTATTGGAGCCCATTTACTAAAAGTAAATAAATAAATAAATAAAAAACATTAGGAGAGGAATGCGGTGATTGATGTGCAACGTTAATTAATAAAAAATGAAGTACATAATATCAAAATATATCAATAAATACTTATAAAAAATAAATTAGATAATTGATGCATCTTTATTCTGCGTGTCAAGATAATGCATGAAGAGATGGAGCTTGAAAAAGTTCAATGTTGGTGATTGTCTTATTGTAAGTGGAGTTCCATTGTCAGGGAAGGCGGGAAAAGAGGGTCATACAAAATATTATAAAAACTGGTAATAGTATCTGTTCTAATTTATTCAGTTCAAGGAACTAAATTCCAACGTTCAAAGTTCACACATTTCCGAACAACATCAGCGACATGACTCAATCATAACTTAACACACGGAAACGAAATTAAATAACTTCTAAACTCATAAAAAGTCATTAACACGTATCACTTATGTTTGAATATATCGCATTAAGGAAATTAAGCTATAACATAAAGACGTTTTGTACATAATGTTATGTACTTATTTCCTGAATTTGAGACTTCATTTTGGCACTTTGTTATCAGAGATATATAATAGAGAGATATTAAATTAAGGTTTGGGACCATCAAGTATTACGTAAGCAGATTTTTTACAATTATTTACCCTCCCCCCTCCCCCTTTCCCCTTGTCAGCAAAAGTAAGCAAACCTCTTCCCCCCTCATACTTACCTTTTAATGTATTCTTTTTTTTATTGATATAATTGCTGACGTAATCACGATATCGACCCCCCCCCCCCCCCTACCCATCATGTCATCAAAAATAAGCAAAGCAAAGACTCCCCCGCCCCCCTCAAGCGTTTACGTAATACTTGAATGACCCCTTTATTGTTCATGTGAAATATATGCGTACATTTTGCTACATATAGTATAAAAGTATTGGCATATACTGACTTTTCATACAAATATTATAATATTAAAATTACATTAAACACAATGTTGCAAGAAATTCAATTGTAAAGGAGCGATGTGTTTTTAAAACATGTTCCAATACTTATATTAAAAAATTTCGCAGGCATGGGCGAGAATGACCCGTCTGTTGCTCCGTCTCCAGGAATATAACAAATAAATGTTATTAAAATTACCGCTACAAAGTGTAATACTAACGGCGTAATCATACGACAAGTGAATGTGGTAAGCCACATTTCATCAACAAAACAAATTTCTTTGAAATTATAATAAGACTTGACACTGAATTTGATTCCGCGAAGCAATTACAATAAACGCACAGAAATGGCTGATTGAAATATTTCTTTATGAAGGAGAACATTGTACAATTTTCTGTCATTACAATAACAATGATTAGTCATACAAAAGAAGTACGCAAGTGTGCGAAATAAGCAATATTGAAACGTATAAGTCAGTCGTTAAGGCACTGTTTTGCAAATAATACTCGTAACTTTAAATTAAATTAACTATTTTTATCTACAACTACGATTCAAGTCGATATAGAACTACCCACAAACGCCTTGAGTTGTAGCAGTGGTCTCCGTTTATGGCATACGCTCAAGTGTTAAAAATCTACAGATCTTAAGAGAGCACCATAACAAAAAATATACTTCGGTTTTTAAAATACGTTAATTCAAAGGTCATAAATATTACACAAACAGTATTCAATATAAGACAGGTTCACAAATAAAACACTAAATCCTTTACATGTCACTACGAAAACTTTAACTGAAATACGAAAACTATAAATAACTTATTTTCCTTTTCTATTCATTTAAAAATCTTGCAATCTTTTAAAAACGTAACGTTTAGGTTTATATAAATTAAATTGTTGGTTTTATCTTCCAACATCTTCGATAACTATTCACGAGTTTCTTGTGATCTTTTCGCCATATGCGTTTCCGAAGCCATTGTAGAGTCTAACGATGAACAAGTGATGAATCATTTCCATTTCATTCAGAATTGGTCATCGAATTGAGTAATAATTATCATCATATTTAAATGTATTAGAAATTAAATAATATTGTAATTATTATTACCAAACTCCTTGTATCCATATTCTATTGTAATTGTGTATGGTACAGTATAAATATAATTGTTTTAAACTATGTAATGTGAAGCAGTGTGTGTATAATTTTGGATCACAATTTAATGCCAATGAATATAGGCCACATTTTTTCTATCCATTCCATTAATTGCTTTGATCTGTTTCTCACGCTAATAAATAAATAAATATAGATTACCGTCGCGTTTTTTTAATACACTTAGCCAGTCGTCATATAATCGTCGAGAAAATATTACTATAATAAAATATATGCCGTATTAAATTTAATTTAATATCAACTAAAAGTATCGCCTTAATAAACACTACAATCGCAAAACCTACGCGAATATATAACTACCATAATTAAAGTGGGAGACCCTATTTAATTTTCTGTTATTTTGAAAAAAAAAACCTGGAGAAATACTAAAAAGATATCTAAAGACGTCCGCTTCGGTTTTTTTATGCAGTATCGCTGTGAGGTGCATGATCCCTTGGATCGGTGGTACCAATACTTGTTAATATCTCACAAGTGATGCCTGAAGTTATTCGCAAACGAGATTGAATTAATTTAAAGGAAGGAAGGACTTACTACCGCGTTGATTAATTTGATCCGACATTTCGAAAACTTTGCAGCTATCGCAGCGAGAACCATAAATGAATAAAATAATAAAAATACATATCATGAGTTTTAATCATAGTAATGAAAGGTAATTAAAACAAAACCGTAGTTAAACAGTATTGGCACAACCGGGCACCAGTATACCTACGGATAATTTCAATTGTGTAAATTGCAATATAATCTTGTCGCTTTTTGCTTTTATAGTCAAGTTTGTACCGACATCTTTTCTGTAGAGACTTTTAGTTAATTACACTTCGTTTAATATGGGTCTTATACCTTTAAGAACAAAATTAACATTAGTAAATATGTATATGTGTGCGTGTGTATGTATGTGTGTGTGTTGAATCCGTTTATATATATTTTAGCTTGTCAAATGATTACACTCGCTTAATATTAAGTTAGAATGCGATTAGTGAAGACATTGATTCTTCTTATTAGACCTGGTGGAAGCAACCAATTGATTCTAAAACTACATTAAATTGGACCCAATTGGAATTTAGAGAACATGTTATAATGTACATTGATGAACAATGAATTAACCATTAGACAAAGTTACGTCCTCTTCTGATTTGAAATATTTATAGAGTTTATTCTACAATAAAATCCATTGAGTTAAATAGTACTATATAAAAAATGTGCGTAAATCTTAGGTTCATAGTATAGGAAACAAAAGATGCATAAACAATTCGACAACAAACACAGAAACAAGCTCTAGTGACTGACAGAAGCGCATTAGTCCGTTGGGCCTATAACGTAAGCGTAACGAAGTGATAAAACGCAAAATTATTGAACATCTAAAAGTCATAAACTGTCAAATAAAGTCAATTTTAATATGTAAAAATTGTACAAACTTACACAGCCGTCTTCTACCTTTAATATTTTTATCTTACAAAAAAGTCGATTTAAAACTCGTAAAATAGAATCAAAAGGCGTAAAATTAAGAAGTAAAACGTGATTGTAATTTTTGTTACAATGTTTTATGTTCGTCCCTTAAAAGTTATCGACACTCTTAGACGAAGTAGTTAATTATCAAATGTTTTATTAATCGTAAAAATTTTGATAATTTTATTCATACTTCCCTCTTTTAACGAGTAACGGTTATTGGGGCGTTTATTTTATTACGTTTTCAAATAAATACTCTACGTTTATATTAAACTTAATAATAATAATTAAAAAACCATCACGTTGGACATAGGCGTTGTTGATAACATGTCCTGCGGGCTTATCACGAATTTTAGTCTGGCTTTCGAACCGAGTTCGCTTCAAGCGATTTGTATGGAAATTTAAGCAGCGCCACCACGTGCGGATTTGGAACTACGATATTTTAGATACTTTTTGTTAATTTTCGAACGTCTCGATTTTTCGTTCATTTGATAGATTGCTGGTGCTCGTTAGTAAAAATTCATGATCCCGATTGCTAAATGATCCGTTTTACTTGTGACAGACTAAATTCGTGATAAGCCCACTGGTAACCTAGTCACATTATCAATGTATACCGGAAGCTTCAGGCAGAGTATGCCTGAAAAAAAAGTTTGTGATCTTTTACTCAAATTTGTTGTTTCAGTGTATTTTTTAACAAATAAATAAATGTACATTTATAATATTTTTATTTTTTATTTTATTTTCATTTATTAGGAAACACGGGAATAAGTTAAGCTCTCGCCAATGAAAAATGAAAAAGAAACAAATTGGGGAAACCAACTAGGTGTATCTGTCTAACAGCAATGAATATATCAATATATTATATATTAATTGTGTAATTACTAATACTTTTTCGACATACGCCTTTTTGAATCTGTAAATAATTCGGTTTACCATGGCTTTTATTTTAATTTATAACTTTGAAACCAATAGGTGTTAAACGGGAGATTAAAACTAGTCAATATAAAGGCGAATTATTACTTAGTTTGTTTAATTTAGTCATCTATACATATTCTATATATAAAAAAATCAATTGCTGTTCATTTGTCTCGCTAAAACTCGAGAATTGTTGGAACGATTTAACTAATTTTGATTTTGAAATATTCGTGGAAGTTCAACGAAGGTTTAAGCGGTGAGAAACATAAATAATAAGTAACGGAAAATACTGAAAACGACAATTTAATTTTCCAATATAAAATATTGTGAAATAAAAAAATTTGCTAATAAAAATGAAGGACTTCAAAGGACTTTCATTATTAGCCTTTGGAGGTGATATACAACGATGCGGGTGGTTTAAATGACTCATAGTCCAAGGTTCTATGACCGTTATTTGCCACTTTTATGTACAAACATCGAACACAATACTTCTTATACAAATAAAACTATTAACAAACTACTTTCATCAGTAATTCTACACGATAAGGTGTAAAATTAAATTTTATTATTTGGAGTAATTTGTATAGCTACAAAATATTTCGTGGACAATGGCACCCACCATAATCTTTTCTAACTATTGTACTTTTTAGCATTTTACACCGGTCAAGTAAAGAAATTTCTTTTGTTTTTTTTTTCTATTATAATATGACTATACACTTTCTTATTTAGTTTGTTTACATTTTTACCCATATTGTACGCGTTTTAATCATTAGGTTTGTTAACATTAAACAAATTACAGCGGTCATATTATTTTTCCGGTTTCTGAGTACTTAGTGCGTCGGTATAGTATTGTATAAAACCAACAAAGATGAGGGTTGGGGAATCTTTAAATATACAGTCAAGCCCTGATCCATTATCCATTCGTCAATGTTTCTCATAATAATGTCATAGTATTTAAGATTTCTGAACTTTACTACTAAGTTTACGAAAATATGGCAATGATAAGGCACGTCAACCAATTTCATAATGTAGGTTTGTATGTAATAAAAGAATTTAAAGAACTTAAAAACCTCATTTTTTATACACAATATGCAATGATATATCCAAGTTTAAAATCGAGTATCTTTAAAAAAAAATCTTACTCGATACCGACAGAGGCTGTTCAACAGTTCGCAATTGATAACCTAAGTCAGCCATTCTCAAAGTAGTGTTCCGCGGAACCCTAGGGCTAAAATACTGCAAAAAATACCTACCAAAGGGAGATTAGAAAGTTACATCTAAATATTCCAACTAAATATTACGTAATATTACATTGCAATATGATTATTCATAAATACATATCAATCAGTTTTTTATAATTATATTAAGGCCATTTCCTTCGCCAAAAAAGTTTGAGAATAGCTGACCTAAGTATTGAAATATCTTCTGGTACAAATAGAACTAACTAAGCCCACTCTTTTATATATTTTATATACATTAAAAATATATATACGTGGTCTTAGAAAATACGACAATAAACGTCATAGTAGTAAATACATTTTATCGCCTTTAAACATTGTTAACTAAAAAGAGAGAGGGTAGGCACACAAAATAAAACGGCCGGCAAAATCGATAGTCATCGTCATCCATCAACACTATCTAAATGTAAATTTGATATGAAGGTGTAGCGAAACACTAAAAAAAAACATCGCAAAAAACATAACCCCAAATCGATGTGTTATGGAAAGTAAATTGATAATAATAAATCTTTGTTAAAGTTATAATGTTATTTATATAAAAGAAAAAACTCTACGGATCTCTTTTAGAGGATATAAGTTAAATGTAACTTACCTTTGAACAACGGCAATTAGCACAGGGTGGGGCGCGGGAAATTCCCATATTATTAAATCTGGTAAAAGAAAACTATATGAGATATCAAAAAAATAATTATTATTATTTGCGAAGAAGGTTATGTACATTCACATTTAGTGTAGATTTGATTTCCGGTCGAGAACACTGCTATTTTTTGAATTGTGGGAGGTTCCCGTGCCCCACCTGTGTATAGTATAAAAACAGCCGCGTCAATTTTACTTCATGCGGCTTACTATAACGTTAATTTTGGGCGTCAAATCAAACCAATAATAATAAACTACATTATAAGCAGTATAAAGTAAATCTATTGGTGTTTAATTAGACTCGAATTAGAATGTCAGGTACATTTCACATTGACAAGTCACTCGGAAATCGTATTACAGAGAAAGAACGTAAACGAACGACCGACACTACTTCAATGTTTTGCAGGAGAGCCAAGTTTAGGAACTTTGGTGTTCTTGGCGTATTAAAAAAATAGGTGAGACTGATTGGTGGAAACAAAAATGAAAACTATAAAATATAAAGTTAATATTCAATGAAATTCATTTATTACTATTACAATATTTTATTCTTACTTTAAGAACGATAATATTCTAAAACAATAGCACATAGCGTAGCCTTAACTTCCCAGACGTCTTGGTAGATGTTGGTTTCTCTAGTTACTGATGGGTTTTAGTCATTTCTGATGCAAATTAACACTTTGTCCTCGTCTCAATTAAGACACTAGGATTAAAATATTTAAATGTTAAGCATTCCACTTTATTTATAAAAACTATTACTGCAAGATTTTCGATACTTTGGATTAAATAAACCGCATAAATATTAACCCTTTGCACTCGGTTGTCCCCTCTGAGGGGACATGATAGTTTGTTAGCGATTACGGACAATGAAATTATTCCACCGCAATTTTTTAAGAAACACATATAATATCACGTTGCCAGGATGTACGTTTTCGTTAAAAAGTGGCGTCGAGTTGCAGGTAGGTAACGTCCGAAACGGTGCCGAGTGCAAAGGGTTAAATTAAAACTTAAAACGGTCACTACTAGAAAACAAGGAAAATAAGCATAAGTTCAGGCAAACGGGGCATAACATCAACAAAAATGATTCATCATCAATCCAGTTTCTTAGACGTCGTGGAACAAACTCGTTTCCAGAAATGTAAAAAACGTTAATATAGGTACGGCCCAAAACAAAGGATCGATGCAGAGAAATTAAGCTACAATAAAACTATTTAGAAACCTGTTTTTGGAGGAGCGTTGAGGAAAATTTGGCATATTAGTCGGGTTTGGTTTTTGTTTCGGAAACGGTATGTTCTTTTGTGTTACAATGTTTGCATACTAATAAGATTTACGGAACGATACTGGATATTGCTATTTACAATATAATTTAAATTAGAAAAAAAGATTAATATGTTCTGGTATCTGGAAGAAATTACTTTTAGTGATAAGATCGTCAATTGCTCTAAATCTGTTTTCTATGAATTAATTTGTATCAGCATTGTTGTTTTTTTTAAGCAATAAAGTATTTATTATTCTTAATTCAAAATTCAGATCACTTTACGATGAAAGTGAATTAATTTGTATTTTTATTTGTAGTATTGTCTAGTCTTTAATAATCATGAGCATGATATCCTATTCTATAATTAAAATTTAGTTTAGTTTGTATAATAGAGGCTCTTTTCATAATATATTGTAATGATGTTTTGTAGGTAGGCTTTATAAATAAATAAATGTAATTTATTACATTATAAACTTAGCAGTAAATTTCTTAATTGAGCTGCATTGAAAACAGTAATTATGAGATATTAATTAACATATTAAAGAGCTAAAACGCCCAATTCCTATTAAATTTTAATATTTATTACGCTTATCAAATTGTATTGTACTATATTTTGTACTAAATTCATTACACCTACGGCCTCTATCAATATATTCGAAGGAATTGTGTCAATATGATTCCTAGGTCTTGCTTTTAAAACTGGAGTTAGCAGGAATGACATTATGAATAATTTATCAGTTTATTTATTTATTTATAAAGGTTACCTACAAAATATAAGTATAAAAATAATGACTATATAGTAGGTACTATAAAAAGGAGTACTATTATATAAACTAAATGAAATTTTAATTATAGGATAGGACGGCATGCTCGAGATGATAAAGGGATAGATACTACACTTCTAATAAAATTACAAAAATACATAATTTAGATGTTACACAATAATGATAATAAAAGTAAAAAAACAAGAACCAAATATATATAAGGAAGAGGGGAAAAAAATTGAATACTTTTTTGATTAACCGACAGGAGTGTACTGCATATTTGTCTCATCAAGCCGGCATCGTGGAGGTGACTATGTCTGTGGTTATGTTTCTGCACAAGGACCACACTCAAGCTTAATATCAGGCGGAGTGTGGACATACGCCAAGCTGCTTTATGAAAAAGCTTTTCCACCAGCTTGAAAATTTGAATGCTAAAAAAGTATAATATTACAAAATTGTTTATGAAAATGTGCTCAAAGATATTTTTAAAAGGTAAAAAAATATAGTTTTATGTTTACTGTAATAAATTAAACAAATTACACTTACAACACCTATGCGCGATAATAATATTACAAAAATAATTTAACTTTTAATAACAAAAGGACGCTAAAACCACGTTGATCTTTATTGACATAGAATTTGAATAATTCTACAATATTGCAAATGATATGACTTGTGTGAATATTTCCTTCTGCCTGGTTGCATTTTAAATTGTTCGTGTTATTCAAATGAGGTTTGTATTAAAAACGAATTGACGTCTATTGTTGACGTTTTTTCTTCCCATAATTATTATTCTGTTTTATCAGGCGAGGTATTTTTTATAGACATTTCACCAGTTTCATATTTGTATTTTTAATAAATGTATAAAATAACTCGCGCTTTATGTTTATACCAATTATTTTTAATACATAAAATATTACGCTAATAGATTTTCATTTATATTACTTAATGTCGCATTTTCTTTTTATTAATGATTTTTATATAAATTGTTTATATATATATATATTATAATCAGCTATTTAATAAATTCTGACGCTTTATTTAAAATACTATTGCAATTACGTACAACGCCACAAATTTATTTCTCACATAACTGACAACAAACTCTACTTCTTCTTCTTCTTCTTTCATTAATGGCCTCAGATATTTCTTCAAGACAATTCTGCCAACTCGAGTATTCGGGCAGCAACCCAATAAGAAATTATAAAATTCTAATTTACGCCTAAAACTCTCATGTCAAAAAAAATAACAAAATCTAAATAATCATTCGATATTCAAACTTCAGCATCCCGCCAATAGAACATTCTACCACTCAGCATCAGATAAGCTCCATCGATTCACATTTTAAACACCTTCTCACCAAACACTCTTTCCTTAATCCTTTTATTTCTCATCAATAATTTTTCCACATAAATATTGTGTACTTAAGTACACTCATACCTCGCTATACGGCCCTCTTTATACGGCATTTAGGCCCTTTTCAATTAAGGCACGTTTTCGATTTACGGCCTAAAATGTTAAATGTGAAACGTATCTAGGCCATAAAGCAAGGTATGGGCGTATATTATTTATGTGTCGTGTATATTTTATTATTAATTTTACTTATTTTTATCATTGCGACGGAATTTCACCGTTCAAAATTATAAAGATTAGCTGGTAGATAATGTCAATGATATTAAGCTCGCCTATGCACGACTTTTGTGCAATAAAGAATTTTTATTATTATTATTAAATCATATATAAATATTTTGTGATTATTGCGAAACAATTGAATGTTCATTTGTTTTGTGTTTTGTATTATGGTTTTCCTTTTGTATGTGTTGTAACATGACATCATTAATGGAGTCTGCAAAACATATGACATGTTTAAAATTATAATAACTAACAATAACGTAGTTCAAATGTTCAAAATAAACATTTATTCTCTCTAACAAGCTCGTCTAACTAACTGAATTTTAAATTTGCTCATACCTACCGGCGTAATAATAGGGTTTCCATAATTTCGAAATTTAATGTATTTTATAGATTTTTTATTTTATTTTGTGTTTAAAACAGTTCCATATAGTGTTAAACTTGCGTAATTTTTTCCTTTTTACTTAAATATACTTAAATTATGATAAAGATTTATGCTCGAACGGTTAATTACCTACTTTAAAATAAATCTACTGAAAATTTATTTAATACTAAATAAGTTCACATATAATTCAATTAATTTATCGGCTGCAAAACTTTCGAAATGTCTAATTAAATTATTCAAAATAAACGTGATGTCTTCTATTAAATTAAAAATTGTGGTAACCTCTAACCAAACACACAGACAAAAATTTCACATATATTTTTGTATAAATATCTAATTTACTTTCTTATTATTTCAATACGCAAATCTGTGTTTTGCATTCTTATACTTTGAGATGTCATTTGAATAATTTAGTCTATGACAAATCGTATTTATTGTGAAATCCTTACGCTTGGGGTAGATTCAAATTGACCGTGAGACGTTGTTTAACAGGTCGGTGATGTTTTTTTTAAACATTATTTTTGGGGTTCCACCGAATTTTTTTTTCATATTCCTTTTATATATTTTATTTTTAATTTAAAATATTACAATACAATTATATTTTCCTTTTTAAACACAGATTGAGGCGAAACACTTTAAACGCCGCAAATAAAAAAAATAAAAAATAAATCTGATAAATCTTTCTACGGAACCATTATGTAATATATGTAACACCCTTTTCAACACTAAAAAAGCAGTAATGTATGCAAAAAATTGTGGGCACTTAGTGTCGTATTCAAATTAGAATATTTACATAAACAATCGATGAGGATTCGATAATTGTTGTGCGAATTTATTCGGGAATAAGTTCCCAAAGGAAAGAACAGGTTTTCTATTATTTTATTTGTATAAAATTAACTAGATTTTTTTTTTGTAACTATTTTTTTTTATTTTAACGTTCTTTAAAATATTTGCTATTCTAAAATCTTTTATTGAATTTGTAAATATAAATTGTATATGCATAAATAGTTTAGTGAATTAATTTATACAAATTTATTTGCAGAAACATACAAATGTACAGAAGAATAATACAAAATTCCTAAATTTTATTAACTATTAGGTATATCAATCCCAATCTAGATTATTAGATTAAGTCAAAAGCAATCAAAAACTTTTTAAAAATCAATTTCAAAACAAAAAATATTTAATTAAAACTTTATAATTAAAAGTTCGTGGCTTTCAGCAGTTTTTCAGCGATATTGTATCGGTGGTGTGTTTGTGGAAATTACAACGGCTTCATAGATGCAATTAATCATGGCACGGACCTGACAGCGCCTGAACAAAAGCGACCGATGCAATCCACAGGGTTGTGTGCTATTCCATCTATTTTATTGTCGAATATTGGTTCATTCAAGGAGTTGTAATATTTCTGGGATACCACCAACCGTTAAGTGACATAGCTGTATTTCTGAGTTAACTTGGAGGAGTGTGCTTATTATATTATGGGTTAGTATAAAACGTTTAACGAGTGTATAATAATAATAATAAGAAAGAAAGATAATATTAATAATAAGAAGAAAACAAAATAATTTTACTTCTGTTATTAATAAAAATCTTTTGTTTTACATAAGAGATTGAATATTTCAGTGCAAGCGGTAATCTTTAGGCTTTTGATTTTGGAACTATTAGTCAATGTAATAAAAAAATGTAATATTATTTAACACTAGGTTTACGGGACGCGTCAATTTGACGCATTTTGACTTTTATCAGAGAATTAGCAAAAACTGTTTAAATTTTTATTTTATCTCTTTGTATGACTTTTATTCATTGATTGAGGGAAATATATATTGAAGTCTATTTTCTTTAAAAGTGTTGAATTACTGAACTTGTCTATGTGGTATACCCATCTCTACGATATGCGTTTTAGTAGAAGTAGGTATATAGAAAACGTCCGTAAACCTAGTGTTAATAATATAATAATTCTGTCTATGGTTGGTTATTCACAGTTGTGATTTTCCTAGTTAAGAATTGTTTTTAATTGGCATTTTTAACAGTTAAGTAGCAACCCTAAAAGTGAAATTTAATGCATCTAGTACGGTGTACGGGGCGAAACCTTAGTACAATGCGAGCTACATTCACGTTGGCGCGAATTAATAGCCACAACGTTACTAAGCCACATTTAATGAATATTGCAACCAAATGCATGTTGACTGATGGAGCGATGCACTTCTTTATATTTTTACATTGCAGTTAGCTGCACCTATATATACATATAGTATGTGTTTAATTGTTACTAGTTCATACCTAATGCGATTGTATAACCAATTGGTTTCTTACTAATAAAACAATTGACAATCGCGTTTTAGTTAAAATTTAATATATTTTTTAAATTATGTCTTTATTTAAGGATTAAGATATTTATTTACTCAAAAAGAATTACATAAATTCACCTAATTGAGATAAAATTTATAAATAAACATAACGTACATAGACTATATCGTTATTATACTAGAATATTTACAACATCATTACAAGGCACTCGGACCCATTATATGCTTCTTCAATTCATATTTAAATTTGGAAATATTTTTGTTATTACTTGTATTTTCATACGTATATCTAGTGTTTATTAAAACCTTTAGGTGATATGATACGGGATACAAAACAACGCTACTGTATTTCTCGTTCATTTGCGAGGTTACTTTATAGGTACATTTTGGCGCTGTGAGTTGATTGTGTCATTAACTGTTTTATTACTTATACTGTGGAAGTATTGTTTATTTTTTATTAACACTAGTTTCTATTAGTTGAATTAATTTCTTCGATTCCTTGAACTGACGTTTCATTATCAAGGAATTATTAAACAAAAGTTGTAATATATTGTAATTAAATAAACCGGAATACTCGTTTATTTTAATGACTTTTCGAACACTTTGCAGTCGTGGTCGCGGCGAGACTGCATATAGAATTATACGTGCAAACCTTTCGAAATATCTACTATATAAGCCCTATAAAGTTTTTTAAATTAGTTAAATCATGTCCGCAAATAACCTTAAAGATCATTATAATATTTTTGTATAGCTATAATCGTTATTAAAACATTTAAAAACATCTACTGGTAATGTTAGGTATGACAAAAATTGTAATCAGTTAACAAGACATAAATAAAAAAGGTTTACTCATGTTTAAAATGTGCCCCACAGTGCACCTCAGACGTGCAGTCTAGAGATGACAATACACGTCGTCGCACAATGGGACGATTCGATGTATGGAACGGACAAAAAAAGCTAAATCACTTGAACACCTGCGATTGATTTCAATACGTTGTTATTGATCGATTACCCTATTATTTATTCTTATAACGACTTAAAACACAATTTGTTTTTATACGGATTTGTTCTCTAATACAAATGATTAAAGTTTGTTATCATATAAAATCTTAAAGTGCATAATAAACGTATTGTGTGAAAGGATAGTTGCTTGAAAGGGTTACGTACAGGAGCCAATAACTAATTTTAATTTATTCAGTGAATTTATAATTATCATGATGACATAAGTATTAAAAATTGTGTAGAGTTTTTATGCAATCATTAATTGACTATTAATAACATTTTGAATATAAAAAAACTTCTATGGCCGAAAATTGAGTGAAAAGACCCACTGTGTAACTATAAATTTAATATAGGTACAATTGTATGTATTATATAAATATTTTGTGATATTTTTAGACATAAACTGTTTACGTGTAAGATTCAAAACATGTTCTTTTAAGCCTAGTGGCACAGTGGTCAACACGCCTGTCTATTACGCAGAAGTCCCAGGTTCAATTCCGGGTCGAAACAAAATTTTATTTGCAATATTTATTTATAAATTCATATAATATATATTTGTCCTTATTTTCATACCTACTTAGTTCGAGGTCAGAACATTGCATGTGTGTGTATATATAATACATATATACACACATGTATTTATGTATTATATTTAAATTTGTTATATTACTTAAATATTTAAAAAATACAACGATAGATATTGTAAATTTAAATTCAACGTATTGAACGTATTGAAATATGCATGTCGACCTATTTTATTTAAACTATCTCTCCCGCATGAATATGAGTGATTCACGTGTTTTCATAACAAAAGGGACCTTGAATTATGCCGTGTCGTGTGTATATTTAATTTGACCTCGTCGATTCAATGTGTCGTTTTCACTAATCGACATTGTAAATAAACATAGAGCTTATATTTTTCTAACATATATCTTTGCGTTGGTCTTTTTAAATCATTTTTTACTCTTCAAGGGCGACTTAACAAAAATAAAGCAAAACAAAAGAATTATAAATGAATAACAAAACAAAAATCTCGTCATAGAAGCATCGATTTGATTCGATTTTTAAATTTCGAATATTATCTAAAAATATTCATACGTACAAAAATACAATTCATAAAATAACAAGCAACTATTAACATGTGAATGCAAACAGTCACTAATCTTTTTTAGACATTGTTTATTTTTAAAATTCGTGAGAAAGTGTTTTGAAGTCGTATGAGTCACCGTAACTCTGGTGCCTTCGATCTTTTACGTAGATGATTTAATATTTATATAGGATGTTTGAATAAAGCCTAAATTTAAATTTAGAATTAAAACTGTCGCTTAAAAAACGTGTATTCAATTTAAAAAAAAACAATCTCCTGCAAAATGTGTCAAATTGACTTGAACAGTGTTGTTTTGTAAGCAACTGTATTTTTCAATAATATATGTTCAAAAAGATTTAAGCAAATTCGTTCAATTAAGTAAAATCGTCTTATTGATTATATTTTGTTAAATAATCAAACCTATAAAATAAAGATACCTAATACGTATAAAGACAAGTTAAACACAATATCCTTAGAATCCAGACATTGCTTTATTTCAGTACCTAATTGGTACTAAAAGTCTCTACTCTAAACACTAACCAATGTTAGCAGTCTGGTCTAGACTTTATCGCGTACAAGATTGTGTGATTGCAAGGGTTAGAATAAACAGGCATGGTTTGTTATTATTAGGTATATTTTGTATTGATTAGTCGAATTCGTTTCAACACCATCTTAAAGGAAGTTATTTAAAATTATTTCCTTTAATACGGATTTCCGCAAAGTAACGTCTGGAACAATTAATTATATTAACACCATCTTCCTATTGGTCATTAACACAAGCTTTATTCTAGATAGTTCTTAATTTAATTTGCCGACCAATAAATACGTTCCAGCAAAATTAATTTAAAACATATATATTTTTTTATTACTGATTTTCCAACTGATATTGATCATCATGTATAATCTGATGCAAGAGATAAGGTGGTACACATAAAACGATACTTCCATCCGAACCGCAACGATGACTCACTTGCTGATGAGTAAATTATAGAAGGTAATAGAGTCACTTTATTCACTTATTTAATTAATATTATAGTATACACATACTTTTAATTCTGAAATGTGATTTAGTAGAGCAATAACTTTTAAGTGTAAGTTTTGAAATAGTATTTTGAAATTAGACACACGTTATATACATAATATTATTTTTGAAAAATAATAATAATAATAATGCTATAGGCCAGCCATTCTCAAAGTGTGTTCCACGGAACTCTAGGGCTAAAATACTGCAAAAAATACCTACCAAAGGGAGATTATAAGGTTACATCTAAATATTACATTGCAATATGATTATTCATAAATACATATTTTTTATAATTATATTAAGGCTTTTTTCTTCGCCAAAAAAGTTTGAGAACCGCTGCGTTAGGCATATAAAAATTGTAATAATCTCTCCAATTCTTTCTCTGTTCTTCCGCACTGTTGACCAAACACGAGACGATGTTACACAAACATTTTTTCTTGTCTATTTGAACTTAAAAATATTTAACTCAAAAACCATTCAGATTATAATTAGGGCCTTTACAATTGGTGATAGCGGTCGCTTCAGATGACCCCTTAATTCGTCTCAAAATGACCATATTAATCTTACAATGTCACCCTTTTGTTGAGGAATATTACTTGTAAATTATGTCTAAGGTAAGTTACACACGGTTTCAATTAACTTTTAAAATAATAACATGATAATGTATACTTTTTCAACAATAATTTCTATAATTTAAGCAAGATTTGTATGAAATTTGATTTTTATTTAAGCTTAAATATTGATTTTTTCATGCATAAATTTGACTAATAAATAATAAATATTAAAATATAATATAATAAATAATAATAATAATAATAATTTTCGATTAACTTTTAGTTATATTAGTGAAAATAGCCATTACTGGCTTTAAAATAAATCAAATACGTAAATGTATTGTCTAAATGTCTTCCCGTGTGTACCTATCCATCTATATTTTTAATGTGTAACTGTTGGTGTTTTATTCAGTTGATTGAAAAGGGTTAGTTGTAAAGGATTTTTCTGTAGAATGACTTTCATTATGTGTGTGGTAGCTTTTGACATGGATGGATTAGTGTTATCTACTTTTTTTACCATCTCTAATGATTCAAATTTGTGACAGTTTTTTTTTTGATTTACACACAAATGAAGAAAGAAATTACTTAATTTTATTTTATGAGTATATTACGAATATATTATCTTGATGTTAAGCTAGAGTGTGGTCCTTGAATGGAGATAACTGATATCACATACATGCACTATCCAGGGTTGACAGGGCACACTCCTCTCGCTATTTAAAACAAAAACTTTTCATTTTTTTTTCATGTTTGAACTATGAACCACTTGTTTCATGAGTACTCGAGACCCAAAAATTTGAGGCCCAATAATTTTTTGGTGGAGCATTCAAGCAAATTACATGTGGTGAAGTCGGGTCCTTATAACATGTCAATAATTTTTTTTAATAATATTGTGCCAAGAGTGATTAAATGTAATGAAAACCTAATACGATTTAAAAATAAATTAAAAACATATTTGATTTTAAAATGATTTTATTCAATTGACGAATATCTCAATGATTTGAAACAATAAATGAAATTTAGTTTATTAATTGAAATTGTTTATTATTATTATTGTATTATATTATATTGCTGTGCCCTGACCGGGTGTCACATTGACACTAAACTATACTGACATCTTAATTATAATTGTGACATGCAATAAAGATATTTGAATTTGAAATTATTTTACAACACAACCTACAGTTTATTGTTTATAAATGTGTGATCCAAATCAATTCATTCCTTCTCTCATTTAAAGAACTAAATTTGATTTGATTACATATTCTTTTGTTTATTTTTCACTTGTTATTTTGCGACTTATTTCGCCGTATATTTCGCGATCATATTCATTATCTTTGGTTCGAATATTTTTAATGTTAAATTAACTTATTAAAACAAAAACTTTCAATAACAATTGTTAGTTAGATAATAAAATTAAAATACACAACGCATGTTTCTTAATTATAGGCTTTATGCATTTTATATGCATTTAACTGTCGTCGTTAAATCAACCCCACTTCATTACATCAATAGGAAAATATAAGGAAAACATTTTTTTCTCACGCACCTGATAATAAAAATGCATTTTTCTAATGTTGTCTTTTTAAATAATTTATTTGTTATTGCGTTTATTTTACATTTAAGGCGTGTTCATATTGACATCTTTTATAAATGTTGTTTTTATTTTAAATGGTCATTTGACTTAAATTGAAACAAAATCTATATATTCAATAGTACAATCGACAATCTTCAAATGGATACAGATTGGACTTTGGACTGTCAGAAACAATCATTAGAAAGAGATAACTATATTCTTATTGAGTCGTCTGCGTTTATTTGTCGAAGTGGAGGCATGTGTGAAAGAGATACAGATATCTCCTTTACCGTTCACGACACCGTCATCGTTTTTCTTTCTATAGCTTATATACCTACAAAATCTGTATCCATTTAAAGTTTTTTAAATGAAGTAATTAAATCATGTTTATTTTTTGAAGATTGATTCTTTTGAAATTTTGACGTTACCTTTTTCTAGCGTTCACTGCTCTGGTTATTTTCCCTATAATATAGTATATGTAAGGATTTCTATACCACAGTTATAAACGAAATAAATGCCCTTTTTCTTACACAATGTGAGTAAACCATAAAACACGCATAACACCCAATTAATTATTAACAAACACACATAGGATTTTTTTCAGGAAATTCCTGACACTAATTACAGTTGGCACACATCATCGACAGAAGGGTGTTATTCAATTCAATTATACGTTCTAACGCTTTTCATTCATTTTTCCCTATTTTACGATAATTAATAGTGTAACATTTTTCATTATAAATTCTATTTAGTCCAGAAAAAAAGACATGTGTCTACAAGCATTTATCTTGTCAAATTGACAAGTTTTAAACACCTAACGATTTATTGACGCCACGGTCTAACCCAGCCATTCTCAAAGTGTGTTCCGCGGAACCCTAGGGCTAAAATACTGCAAAAAATACCTACCAAAGGGAGATTATAAGGTTACATCTAAATATTCCAACTAAATATTACGTAATATTACATTGCAATATGATTATTCATAAATACATATAAATCAGTATTTTATAATTATATTAAGGCTTTTTCCTTCGCCAAAAAAGTTTGAGAACCGCTGGTCTAACCTAACTCGGACAAGACACTGTAAGGTTTCAGCATGAGCCAACTAATGGAACAGTCATAGCTGAACTAAATTTTCTCAGCGTAATATTTCATATCAGTCTTAAAAGCCACATAAATGTCTTAGCTGCGCAAACGCATATAGATGCAACATTGTATGTATTAGTAAAAAAGTTTATTGCCAAATAGATCATTTTATAACTGTATTTAAAACATAACGGTTAACTATGAACGTGACGTTTGAATTATTATCCTATTTAATGATTTTTAAAAAGTAAAATGAACAATAGATTTTTATGTTTTATGACTAACGTAACATAAATCAAAATGCGGGTAAAGTTGTAAATTATTTTGTTCCGATTTCTTTTGGTTCTCAGACAGAATTCAATAAATGCGATTCGCAGGATTTTTACTAATATCTATGTAGATTTTTTATAAAGGCTTCTATATAATTATGGAAAGTATTAAAAAATTTAATAAAAGAAAAATTTAAAAGTACGATCTAGTTTATATATTTAACAAATACGGATTTCTCATATATGTAAGTGAATTCTGTAAAATAATTTACAGATTAGCTTAAATACAACATAAATTTACAATATTCTTTAGTTATTCATTAACAGGCTTCAAATATGTAGTTTTAATTTATAAATTTAATGATTGTTGTATTGTATAATATAATATTATATATGATTTTTTATATTAATCTGTAATATGAGCGTCGCCTAATGATAATGATAAGTAAGACCGTTGGACAATAATTTATATGCATTAGGTTTATTTAAGTGAAGAGGTTAATGACCTCTATATATTTTAATTAACGCAAGAAATTGAAACTTAACATTTGCAAAAATAAAAGAATAACGCACCAAAGAATTGTATACAAATTTGAGGACTCGACGAAATCGTTGCCCCCTAAAACCGAGTACATTACGGTCGTCCATAAATCAAGAGTCAAGAAGAAAGACTTACTGCTTTTAATCGATAGTTAAAATACATTGTAACTCAAATTCTATTCACTTTTAAACGCGTAGAGTAATGGACCGTCATTTTTATTGACCATTAAGACGTTAGCGGGGTTTGAATCTTTTCTTAAACTATTTATGGGAATGCGTAAGTGAGTGATTGCGTAAACCATTTTAAGGTTATGATTCCCGATAATACTGTCAATAGGAACTATTCCGAACATTAACACCAGTATATTTACTTGAACGATTAATTAATTTTTATGACATTTTCCATGGCGGAATGGTTAGCGTAACACTCTGTTACATAGACATCTTGGTAAATTTATTTTTTATTTATAATTTTATTAAAATAACACTACGTTTTTCACAATACCTAACACGTGGGACCCATCACATAACTCGCTATAATACAAAAATCTGTTATTTACTATTTATTTTAAATATCGGATTACGTTAATAGACTTAAATAATATATTTTTTTAAATAAACTTTTAATAAATTTTAATAAACCATTTCCAGGCGCCCAATTTGCTTGTGTTTTCATAACATATAATATTATAGAAAAAAAGTAAAATGTTTTTCGTCTGTGATTCCCATAACACAGGGTGTACTAGTTTATCATAGGAGCATTGTATGTATTTTGGTTAATTTATTCTATTTAAAAAGCGACATATGTTAGATGGCGAGAGCAAATCTTCACTTTTTAATATGAAGATTTATTTTATAGCTTAAAACTAACAGTGTTCTCTGGTCAAGAGTTGTATATCAAATCTCTATTATTGAATCTTGTGGACTGTTTATATACCTTCTTTGTTAATGAGTTGTAAAGTCCACTTATTAATGATTTACAAAGTCCACTTCGTTAATGACTTATAACTAATGGCAAACAACAGCGAAACAACATAAATGAGTTATTAAAGAAGCTTAACTAATTAACTAAATAAACAATCATTATCACATATAGACAAATACTCATAAATTATACTATACATTATACAATATTATTCTAGCTATAACACCACACACATAACACATGTGACTGTGCATCTGATGTGAAGATAAAGGCCAATGGGCGAAAACTGCTAAGAATCGTCTTTGTTAGCTTAGCTTAGCTTATAAACTAAGTAACCAAAATAAATAAAACAAAGGAACGTTTAAATTATTATTCTCCAAGTAGATATTTAAATCATAAAAGAACAAAGCAAATAAAAAAAACTAGTCGATAAGATAAAAGTCATTAACAATAAGTAACAGTGTTATAATATCACTAAGTAATAATAATGTATTTTTGGAGAAGCTTTTGAGTCATTCAGAATCGGTAGTTAATTGTTTTTGAGATAACAAACCCAACTGCTTAAAGTTTCACAACAAACTTTCGTTATAAATGTAAGGCGTAATACATTTATATTACTTTTATTTATTGTTACATTTTTTTTAAATTAGAATCGATGTTCTATTTTTTTGTGTTCGATTTCTTTTATTACTATGACGTTACCTAATTATATTCCGCCCGATATTAAACTATAGTAAGAAACACGTGTGGACAGCAGTCCCATTTACTATACCGGCTTAGTGTAATGTCAATTGTAAGTGTATATACTACGAGATACTATAAATAAATAAATAAAGTAAAATACTTGCTGTAAATTTGCCAACATATAGTGCAATTAAAACCACTTGAAGTAATCAGCAGCAACTCGTTGCAGCCCTCTTGAGTGCATTCGAACAGTGACTACGAACTTTCCTGATTAGATTTCTCACTGCATGTTAAGTGTTGAATTTCCGTAACTACCTAAACTATAAGTGGGAGAGCTGTGTCGATATTTAAACGAGGCAGGCAGAACTTTTTGAATTATCCACGGTAGTTTGTTAAGCGAAGGTTTAGGATTCAATTCCTGATCTGAAGAATACAGATAATTGTTATATAATATATAAATATATTTTATTATAATATATTATTAACAGGGGTTTTCAATTTTAATGAATTAAATTAAATCAAAGTAAAAGTTTCTTATAAAATGGCTTTCACAAAACCACATACATCGAGTTAATAATTAAGAGAGCATTCAGAAGTTTCGCCTTCAAATATTATGAAAATGTTTTGTTCAATTAACCGAAGCCATAATGGCTCCACGCGGTCACAACTTTTTAATTACACTCGTTCACTCGCTCTCAATATAATAACTAGCTATATTGTAAAGCAGTAATAATATCAGCTCTTACAAATAATACATTTTTAAATTTAACCTTATTTAACACTAGATTTACCAGACCAGTCAAAATGACTGGTCTTGCAAGATCAAATTAAAATTCCTACTGCGTGTAACATTTTCTTTAATTCTTCTAATCTTCTTTAATGTATAACAGAAGAATTAGTTTTATGAACTTTATATTATTTTATATATATTTGTAACAAATATATACTTTTTTTTGGTTTTAGCAGAAATAGGTATATTTAAGCTGGTAAATCTAGTGTTAAAATAGCGTGTTTTTATATAGACCAGCCATTCTCAAAGTGTGTTCCGCGGAACCCTAGGACTAAAATACTGCAAAAAATACCTACCAAAGGGAGATTATAAGGTTACATCTAAATATTCCAACTAAATATTACGTAATATTACATTGCAATATGATTATTCATAAATACATATAAATCAGTTTTTTATAATTATATTAAGGCTTTTTGCTTCGCCAAAAAAGTTTCAGAACCTATGGTATGGTATGGACTAATATATGTCCACACTCCGCCTTATGTTAAGCTAATTAAATATTATTAAAGCACAGATGTTCAAATTAAACCTAACTCAATATCGAGTACTGCCTATCCTATAAATTAGATACGTCATAAATATACTTAATATATTTGTCTTTGAGCACTATGATATATTTGAGTTGTAATTGAAACGGTTTTTTCATGTTTACTTAACTAAAACATTCGTGGGTTAGACAACTGTTTTATTACTACATATGTGGAAAGGATTTTACTTTGTTTTATATATGTATATGTAAGTATGTTATTTCAATTAGAGGAGTTTGATTTGTCTACTTGAACGGTATTAACCTTCATGCATAGATGTCGCCACTGTTGTTTAAGTATATAGGGGCTGGTTAGTTACTAAAATAATTAGTAATAGTATGGATTTCTGCAGGATGGTTCATCGGCGGCTCCCTCTCCCTTAATTTTAAAATTAGTAGATTTAGGTAAGGCTCCATGGGGCTGATATGCTAGGCAGATAAAAACCCTTTTATAGAAATAAAATTAAAAAAAAAATAGTATGGCACATGGTTTCTTTAGCGACGTTAACGATATTGGTCCTTCGAACCGGATAGAACAAAGAACAAGACAAGTCAAGGATGCTATATTAGTGGGAACTGAATATGACTTCCTTATGTATTTTCTAAATACAGATGACTAGTGTTATAATTGCAGAGGATACGTAATTAACTGGCACACCCACCTAAACTCAAATAAGTGACATGAATCATTGTCAATAATCAGTAGTCGAAAAACGAAATCATTGGCGAAATGATAAAGTGACTCATTTCAATGTCGAATATGAATTTTATATTTAGTTCCTAAATGATAATAAAATTCGCCCCGATTGAAATATTCGCACTGGCAGTTTTAATTGACTTGATGTCACTTTTTTAATTTTAATATACCACATTAATGTTCTTTTTTTAAATTACTTAAGTTTTTTTTTTCAAATACATATTTATATTGTAATTTATTTTCAATATATTTATGCAAAAATTCAATAATTTAATAACAGTGCATTGTAAAATAAATTACAATATATACATAGAGCCAATAAAAACATTATAACACTTCCCACTGAGCTACGAAGTAATTATGAAATAAAACATATGATACAATTTGTCATTTGATTTCATTAAAAACCTCCAATTAATCTATTAAAAGAAAATTGATAAAGGCAAAGGTTAAAGCACTAACACTTTTAAACTAAAAATAAATGTGTGTTTAGCGGTTATGTAAGATAAAAAAACGAATTTACACAAAGACATACGTGTCCCCCTAGTCACGCAATGCAAACAGTATAATATTTGTTTTAGACAAAAACTTTTGGTATACATTGTTTTATTTCGGTTTATACTCGGACCATAAAAAGTCGAGCCAAGAGGAAATGAAAATTAGAAGTTTATTTAAAAAAAAAATTCACGTACGTAGATATGTCCACTTTGAAAGAAGTGCATTTTTCTCAATTAATAAATTATTTACAAAAATTTAAAAAAACACGATAGATTCTTCAAGTAACTATGATCATTATTCGTCTCATGGGCCGAGTATTTTGTAGTAACTTGGACTACAAAAACTTTAAAAGTGTGCACCTATGAGTGAGTCATGGTGCCTATATTGTGTTTGACTGTACCTGATGAGGGCACAGACCTTTGTATGGATTAAGATTATTTTGTTAATAATATGTATTTGATTAATTTAAACGACTTTATACGGCTTTTTGTCTTTTTTATTACACGTATTAAGTAAATGCTTGATATTGTCACTTTGATACCTGCAATATTTTTTCTCTTGTTTATAGTAAATAGGTACAAATTTATCCTTAAATCCTAAATGGATGCTGAAATAATATAATAAACCGCGAATGCCTAGCTTATGTGGTTTGCAGTTGAAACTTCTCAGGCGCTTGGATTTACTCCTAAAATCCAGTGCGGTTGTTGAATCGTAAATTTAAAAATCAGATCATTATCGGTTACTAAGATTTCTTGTATGAAGAAATGACACCGTTCTAATTGCAGTTAATATGTATGATTCCTGACATCAAGTAAAATTTATACTTCAGGAATAGGTACTAACCGTAATGGTTTTAAATTATTTTTTTCTTGATTTTAAGGAATTATTTATTTTTATCCCATTACCTAAATAAATGGTACAAATTTTCTAAACTTTCATTTAAAAGTATTTTATTTATTTTAATCCTCTATTGCGGTATTGTCCTTAACACTAGAACTAACAATCGGTCAATATGACCGGTTTAAAAAATTCTTCACAAGACTTTTATGTAAAACCTTACTCGCTGACAAATTAACGTAACAATAAATGTATTGAATTATATTTAATACTTTGCAAACACAAGTTATCCGGTAATTTTGCCGGTTGGTAAAAATAGGTCATATTGACCGGCTGTTAGTTCTAGGTTAAATATTTCTCTTATATAGTTTTTTTTATTAAAACAAATAAAGAAATCCTTGAGAATTATTACCGGAGTTAAACTGCATAATGTAACTTGCATAATGTTACAATACATTGTGTTTGTTGCATATTTTACATAAAACATTTCCTTTTACGTCGTATCGAGTAAAACCTTGAACTTCGTGGTTAGTACGTAATTGAGACCTCATAGGCATATACTATTTTATTAATTCGAAATTCAAATTTTATTCCGTCTGGTGTCCAACAAACAAATGTCCTCAGTTACTATGTGTTGAGAGAACAATACGTTTAGGCTAAGAACTTTCCTTTGGTTATATCTAGCTACTTCCAACACGTTTAGGCTTATCACAGGTTACACTTATATGGATTTGACTAATAACCGAAATGTGTCTGTCTATCACCCATTCAACAAGATTGTCTAGTCTAGAGCATCGTTAAACAACCATTTTTATGTCGCGACCCACGAAATAGCCAAAAAGTTAAGTAAAAAGTCTTGCGACCCCCCACACATTACATCTTAATATTTAGTTTTACAGTTTACCCCGCTTTACACGACCCCGTTATGCGCGGTTTCACTATAACGCGAAATTCAAATGTATTATTAAATTACGCGAAAGAGTGCGTATAAACATAATGTAGTCATCAACTTCTCTATGGTCGCGGGAATTTCAGTTAACGAGATTTTTTCCGGAACGTATTCCTCGCGTAAAGCGAGGCATTACTGTATAACACTACACTAAAATTCATTCCTTTAATAAACAAATCTTTTGTACCTATACTATATGTAGCTTGCATTTATTATTTTTCGAAAAAAATTACAATTTAAGATAAGTTTTATTTTCGTTAAGCGATAAAATTTATTTATATCACAATTTAAGAAAAAAACGTTAAATTGATTACATATAGAATTTGAAACTCAAATAACTTTTAAAGGAGTAGACTTACAGAAAAAAATTAAGAGACCATTTATTTAGAGCGTTCAATTTTCTTCAAAAATATGTATTGCTCACTCCGACATGTTAATTCAAAACTGAGTTGTAAAATTCCAAAGTTAAAAAAATTATTTTCCTATGTTATTTAAACGTAAAATAGAAATTCACGATGAGCGACCTTTCAAAATTGATATTATTCTTTTATCTTTTTTCATGAAGGAAGATATTTCACTGAGGTTTTGAAAAAAAAAAAATAGTCGATTTTTTTGAACCGGTATATATATATATATTCTTAAGTTGCTCCCATTTGATAAACAAACGGCATTTGTTTTAAATGTATTCTCTTGTTCGTTTAACTCAATCGTTGATCATTAAAAATCATATTTAAAAAGGTAAATAAATCAATCCGAAGCTGCAATAAGCCGTCCTAATTACACTTTACAATGCCTTTTATTCGTGACCACGGACCGTGAACTTTAGTGTTAAAACCATCAGTGTAATAATCATTATGTAGCGATAAGAACGACACTTTCTTTCAGACATTAAAATTTGTTTCTGATACCAATTATGTGTATGTACACTCAGCGTCATTAACATCGGGTTTGATAAAATTTAATTCAAGTTCTTCGCGAATATAAGAAGCGTTATGGGGAAGGAGCGCAGGTGTATAATGAATTGCCGATTATTATATATTGTATAACTAATAATAAAAATATTTCCAAACTAGCTTTTACCCGCGCCTTCGCTCGCATTTAAGGGATTAAATAAGTATCAGAGATCAATTCAATATGTTAGAAATGAATCAATATGATAACGATATATTCTTGTTTGGCTGGGATTATCAATTTTTAAAAATTACTACATACAGTGCAATATAAAAATATATAAAAATGACAGACGGAAATAAAAATAAATATACAAAAATTCCAAACAGCTGAAGAAACTATAGTCAATTGGAAACTGTAGTAAAAAATATATTTTTTATTAAAAAGTATCCTATGTTACTTCTAGTACCTCCAAAAATATGTGTACAAAGTTTCATAATGATCGGTTAAGTAGTTGTTGCGTGAAAACGTAACAAACAAACTCACATTCACATTTATAATATTAGTAAGGATTTAAATATGAATTGAAGAAACATATAATGGGTCTGAGTGCCTTGTAATGGTGTTGTAAATATTTTAGTATAATACGATATAGTCTATGTACGTTATGATTATTTATAAATGGTATCTCAATTAAATAAATTTATGTGATTCTTTTTGAGTGAACAAATATCTTATAAACTAATTTAAATGTTTTATTTAGTTTGATAATGAATACAAAAATATATACAAAATCCTGACTAATATACGCTGTACTATGTTTATTAAGAAATTTGAGAGTATTAATAGGTTTAAAAAAAAGAGTAGATACATAACAAAAGATAACATGAAACTTAATGATTCAGGTGCTAAATTCTGAGAAGCGTTTCCCAATGAATTATCGCGTTTGAGATCGTGTTTGGAAGTGCGTATGATTGTATAAAATTGGTCTTTGTGCGGGGGCGTCAAGTTATTGTCTTGTTTGGTTATGCAATTTCGTCACAATAATAATTATTATTATACGATAAAACTTACTGCACGTTGTCTATGGACAATTGTCGTATACTCCAAAAGATTATTGAGAATTCAAATATAATAAGTTGTATCTTACTTCTACTTCTTCTTCTTGAACGATGGCTGCAAAACATCCGAAACTTCAGATTACAGTAACACACATGATTATAAGCCATAAGTATAAAACTTTATTAAATTTAAGAAAAAAACATGTTGAAATTCTGTGTGGCGAAAGTTGCAATTGTTTTATAAAAACGTGTCGAAAATGAAAAGGTCAAAATGGTCACTATTGAAATGTTTGTAAAAAAGAAAGTTGGTCCAAATTAACGGTTTATAATTATTTAGGTAGACTAATAATTTGTATTTAATGTACCTCATTTAATTTTGCAATGTTTATGAGTAATTTTTGTTATGGTTCGTACAAGTGACCCATTGCTATGTTACAAGCAGATGTATGTATAAGTACGCTGCAAAAATAAGAAGAATTGAAATATAATAATAAAAACTAGGATAAGCATAGTGGAGGCGACCGTTGCACACAGTTGATAACAGTTGTGTCCACTCATGGACCGAACTCCAGCTTAACATCAGCTGGACTGTGGTCATTTGCCAAAAAATCATCAAAGATATAATGTAAATATTTGAATTAAAACAAAAAATAATGTGATAAAACATTTAATAATATTCCTTACAGCATGGCTTTTTACAAGTTTTATAAGCACCTTCGTTACAAATATACTGTCGAACTTTCTTCGCCAATGGGCAGTCTAATCTACCACAAGGGCCATGTACATCGCGCTTGTTAACGAACGTTCCGTGATTGTACTTCCCTTTTACAGTTTCCCCATAAATAAATTGATGCTGACTACCTCTGTAATCCATTCTTTTTGGACAGTTTGTCCCACCACATGGTCCTTTTGGGAATCCCATAGCTAAAATCGCGAGTTCACTCTCTGTGTATGGAGCTGTAAAATCTTCGTAAAGAACAGGTTCTGGTTCAGGAAGTATAGGAGCTCTAATAATGTCGGGGGCTCCAAATACGTAAGCGACAGGTGGTACGTCATCAATCGTCGTACCTTCCCAATGTCTGACCACTTCCATATCTTTTAATTTCAATTCATCGTTTAAGTATTTACGACCAGCGATTCTTTGTTCCGGTATTTCTGGCAATGACACGAAATGACTAATCACTCTGTTGCCCATACATGATAATCTGATAAAGAATTGAATTTCACCTGATGGTTTTAAATCTTCCTCGCAATGCAGTTGCCTAGTTAATGAGATGTTGTTAATTACCATTTCTGGTGTTCTTGTGTTTCTAAATTCACCAAGGTCTAAATCTACAGGGTTTAATTCAGCTGCTCTTTTTAGCGTTTCCATAAACGACTCATGCCAATGTACAGTGCAAAATCCAACGCAATTCATATTTTCATCTCTATTCCATACTGTTATAAAGATTGGCGTTTCGCTCATTACTTTTTCTAATTTAGAAGGCCTAGACAAAAACATGATTGTGTTTCCTACGCCAAAGTATGGGGGTTGAGGCAAAGGTTCGGAAGGCAACACAATTTTCTTGGGAGGCTGTTTGCCTTTCTTACCCTTTTTGGGTTTAGCAGCCTTTCCCTTTTTCCCCTTTCCCTTAGGCGGCGGCGGTGGTTCTGGAGCAATGAAGTTGTCATGAGCTATATAAAAATCAAAAAGAGGCAAACAACTCATTTGTAGCGTACACGTCTTCATAAATTTCATTTCTTCTTCAGAGGGCATAGGTGGCTCCTTTCCTTTCTTTCCCTTTTTGCCCTTCTCAGCTTTTTTCCCTTTCTTCCCAGCAGCAGCTGCAGCGGCGGCGGCTGCTTCCTCTGCCTCCTTCTTACGTGCTTCCTCCTCGAGCTTCAACTCATACTCATCTTTTTGCGGCGGTTCTATCTTTAATATTATCTGTTTGACGAATACTTCCAACATAAATATTTGCTCCATTATTTATGTGACGTCAGAACATAAACACAAAATAAACATACTATTGGAACAATTAACTATTGAAACGAATACATAATACTTTAAAATTTATTCGAACAAATATTATTTATTTTATAGCCATGCTGTTATTACATCAAAATTGACATTGTCAATATATTTTTTTAATTTTATATAAATAACAAATTACGTTAACAATTAAGAAAGCAAAGGATATCTTAGGCATCCAGCAAATAACAAAAAATCCTTTTATTTGACGCTTTCAAATACAAGACTCTTTGTCCGAACAAACGACAGACGTGTCTTCCTCTTACTCCCCCCTCTACGACGATACCCGTGCGTAAACGTGACCCCGGCAACGAATGCTAAACTTGATCCGATTAATACTTTTTAATAGTTTTCTCGTGTTTTTATACCAATGTTTATATTAACTATCAGTGTTCTAAATATAGATGTAATTAATTGGAAATATATTATATAAATGTTTATATATTAATGATATTATGTATGATAAATCAATAGTCAATTGTATAATTGTAGGTAGCTTCTGACTTTTGAGTCAAGAAATAAAAGCGATTATTTTAGAGAATATATACCTATATATTAGAAGAATGGCTAATTATATTTTGTTTTACTTATGCAAACTTTTCTTCACGTAAATTAATTTAATCTAAGCTAGATTATAAAGAATTATAAAATAATAAGGCAATAATATATTTTTCTTATATCTATAGTTTTTATTCATTATAAAGAATTGTAACAGTGTTACATACAATGTAAACATAATAATAAAAGAATAATATTATTCGTCTGACAAACAACGTAAAAGTCCGAGTTTGTGACTAATATAAATTTCACAACAAAGTTGGATAAAATTTTCCATTTAGTTGGCGTCAATGTTCCATGGGTCGATACGTCCGGACCTTAGAGGGGTTAGGTTGAGGAAGAGGGGAAGGGTTAGTCGTTAGCCCACAAAACCGGTAGCGAGTGCGCATCGCCTAGCGTGCAGCTGCGCCTGCGCATATAAAGCTCGGTTCACATTAAAATAAAATCTAATTTTTATTTATTGCTAATATTTTGTAATTAAAATACATATTATTTTCGAAAATAATATGTATTAAAATATGTCTTTTTATTTTGTTATTATTCTAATACCTCAAGCTTATTTGCATATTTATCTGAATCAAGGGGGAAGTATCCCACTTACCCAACGTATTGTACAAATGTGTGTATATGTAGGTATATGTTATATAAATAGAATATATATACTTAGCTCGTTTAGAAATTATACTTTTAAGCTGTCTGTTGCAAAACACACATTAGCTTAAAACCAAACACATTAAGCAAATAACATTTTCACTTTTTAATTTATCAACGAATTAAAAAGCGATTTCGCCGTCTCGGACGATATCAAGTGACATGCAATTATATCGATTTTTTAATACAATTACAATGACTCAAAACAACATTTCCATGAAAAGTGCATGAAAACTGTTGACGAATCATTTTAATATTTAATATTTCTTTGTTCAACTGTCGCTTGTAATTCTGATGAATTCGTCATTAATTATCTCGATACGTCATTGTTTTTATTTTGTAGATTACTAATTATGATGTCAGAATTCTGTTTTATGATTGAAAAAATACTAGTGCCTTTACTAGGGAATTTCTTATAGCTCAGTTCTTTGGCTACCATAGAGACATGCCTGTATACACCGCGATTAACAGAACTTACGTCTCTGCTTACACCCGACTAATTCAAAGATGATCACGAAACGTGACTTGGTGGTACTATCTAGGCTAATAACCACCAATCTTCCAAACCCTCACAGTATTTTGAAATATTTTTGAGGAATGGGCCTAAAAGTAAATTAAAATAAAATTAAAGTTTAATCTCAATGTGAACAAGCCCTAATCCATCATCTTATACTAGGCACGAAGCACGCTCGAGGCGTACGCTAGCATCTATCTATACCTACTTATTAAGTTTAACTATACTATTTAACTTTGTAGATATATAGCAAAGTTTACGATAACTGTCACCTACCGTGATACTTAACGTCTGCATTGACGTACCCTTAGATAATCTAATCTGTTAGTTTCAATTAGATTTTTAGAATTAGAAGTCGGATTTTTTAAATCTTTGATTAACACTTTGAAATCCACACTCACAAAGACACGTTCTCTGTTATGCAGTAGTCCCAGGTTCTTTTCGTGATGAAAAAATATTCGTAATATTATATATAAGTATATGTATGTATTGTCTTTTCTTGATACCTAATGAATATTCTAGTTTGGGGTCATTGTATTGAATATTGTATTTACTTTTAAATTATTCTACAATATCTATCTTTAGATATCGGCTATAGATGTTTAATTATGTAGATAAATAATGCTTAAATAAGTATTGAGGCAAAAATATGTACATAAACTTAATTATATTACTTATGCTAATTTGTAGGAAATCTACATATAATATTTATATAGTTTGTGGGAAAAGTCGTTATAATAATTTCTTTTTCAAAATCAAAATCAAAAATATTTATTTCGCGTAGACAGCTTAGGCTCTTGCGCATAGGCATAATCTACGAGATTTCGAAAAGGCATATGACGAGAAGAAATCACAAGAAACTCGCCAATCATTGTCTGTACAATATAATGTTAGTAGATGCAATTCTTGCTTAGCTTTAATTAAGCATCTTAAAAAATTAATACAATAAAGTTAGTACCTAAATATTATAAGTATATAAGCCCACTAACATACAATCATCTCAGTCACACTAGGTTGTCATCAAGTCATTTATAATAAGCCTTTTCTTTATGGGCTTAAATAAAGACGTAGGCTAGATCTGTGTTTCATTCAAAAGTAACTAATATTTTGTTTTCATGCTACTGAATATTGTTTTAAGACTGACAATATTATGTTTTGTTAGTGTTTAAACCGAGTTGTTAATTTAGTCCAGCATAAACGTATTTATTCGGATATCAAGATGTTATTGTTTAAAGATGGCGGCTTGTTTTGATAGGCCGCTATAGGGTTAATTAAGATGACACTGTTTTTGTAAAGGCTCACATAGAGATCCATCGCGATTGTCAATTGTTTATACAAAGCCAATTGTTAATTGATCGATGGGTAATACCTACATACTCATAGATTTGTGGTATAAGATCCTAAAGTTGAGCAGTTATTTTAAAGTTATTAATCTTTTAAACAAATTAATGAAAATTAATCACCCATAGTCCTTTGAGATCAAAACTTTTGCTATATTTAATGAATGATTTTCTATTAGATCTTTTGTTTTTTGTATTATTTGAGTTTAGAACAGGATTATGATTTTTACTTTACCTACTGGGATAGACAGAGGCTCCCTTCGGTCTCGACTACATTTATTGCCTGTTTTATATCTGACTCTTTTTCACTCTAATTTCACTGCTATACATTTTTACACAATCTGCTCTCGTAGAAGAACCATCTCAATATTACCTTTTTCCACTTTGCCTTTACATTTTCTTATCGCCGAGTCAAATTAACACAGTCGAAACTTTGTAGAAATAGTTTCAAAATATAATGTTTCATCTCATAAAAAATACTGAACTAGATGTATCATAGAAAGATAATAGAGATTGAAATATAATATATAAACAGAACTGTTAGAATATAAAGAAATATATATATATTTACCAGAATATATAGATATAGGTATACAATTATAACATTGTAACTCCAATAAAGTATATTATATCTATATATTATCTATAGCTATTTATTATGCAAACCACGATCTGCTACGTATCACGTGTGTCTGTATTTGACGGTGCACACGGTACAGTCGCGAGCTTAATCAATTACAAAAACACTTCAACTAACCCTTCTGCATATGCAAACACTGCGATATTAACACTGACTGTACCCGAATCCATAATGTCGATATTCGCTTAATTTCTAATGTAACTACTAAAACTTAATAAATATAGCAGAGAATTCTCGCCTTTATGTCTTTACAATATGATATTAAAATCGTTAATTTAAATTTTAATTGCTAATTTACGACCTTTTTGTATTAGAGCTAATTCTAATAAAATATATAGATGCGCTTAGTGCATTATTTTTTATGGGATTATTCGAGAAATAATAAAGAGATTTAGAATAATTGCGATTCTATTTTATGATCGATGTAATGAACTATTAAAACTAATGAACAACTTATATAATTTTATTAATGAGATATATATTTATTTTTATTTACATTGATATAAAATATACACAAATAAAGTATAGTAGTGATGTATTACAGTTTTATAGAGAACATCAATATCTACAAAAAAAGTGTGCGATACCATATGTCTAACTAATACAGTTATTTCACAATAACTGCTTTTTCATGTTGAAATATGCAATAATATATTTATACTATAAAAATCTCGAAAACCGCTTGACGTACAAAAAATTTGTCAGGGAGGTAGTTTTATAGTTAGTAGATAGCTAAGAACGGATTTTCCGACAGATGTGTGATAGCATTTTCTGTTGACTGAAATATGAAACTTCATTAAACTTCATAGTACTTTATATCTTCATTATTACGCAGACGTAGTCGCGGGCAACTGCTAGTATGTATATATATAATAGTATACTTTAAGGCCGGTAATTAGAAACGACGCTTGAGTAATGATCTCTATTTAAAAAATAAAATTATAGAATCACACTTGAGCATAGATTCTACACTCGAGTAATGTTCAAATGATTATAGACTACGCTCGCAATAAAGTGTTATTATTATTATGTATTAATTCGACTTAAAACGGTTTAAAAAAAAATAATTTAAAAAAAGTAATATAGTTGTAATTATATTAAGTGATAGGTCCCACGTGACGGGCATTCCCTAGTGTGGGACCATCGAAAACCATACTGTTACTTTATTTTAATAACAAATAAAATAAATTCGTTTGTAGTATACATTTTAAAAGTAAAGCCAGCGAGAAGCGGCTTAATTAGATGTAATCTAGAAACTATAATAATAATAATAAATCATTTATTGCTTTATTGTAGATATTATAGTTGAATACGTACAAAAAATGAACGAAGACAATTGGCGATCTTATCACTAAAAGTAATTTCTTCCGGATAACCAATCGTTATAGGAGAAACAGTGTTAGTAACGAAGTAAGTTATATGTTTAAAAAAATCTGTTTATATAAAAAAAATAGTATTTTTTTTAATTTAATAAATTCTCTACACTTTTCTATAATCATAAAAGCAAGAAAAGCACCAAAACGTCTGTTTTAGTTTTGAGAACTAATTGGTTATGCAAAATTGGAGTAGCTATTCAAGTCGTTGGCAGAGTTCGGGATGAAGATCATTGCAAACATGGGTGGCTTTATAATTGGGTGAAGCGACTGCGTCATTGTCAACTGAAGAGCCCTCCGTCCAGTCTGGCTTTGGCCTCTTAGATCTTTCGCTTTTACGAATTAAAAATAAGGGAAATTTGAGTTTTATATCTCTATTGGAATCTGAAATGATTTATACGCATATTAGTCTATTCTGTTAATCGAGATTTGCTTATTCAAGGTATAACAGCTGCTAAAGAACCGCGAACTTGAACTTCAGTTTCAAATATTCCAAGTGGCCAGAATTCAAATTTCTAAGTCTAATAAAAAAAGAAAGCTTCAAATAAATGTAAGCATATAAAAAAATCCCAAACTGGCTCACCCCAAAATGGCTCCAAATGACCACAAACACAAGTGCGAAGCAATTGTACTCGACCCTACAGTTTGTGCCATTTATTTTTACAATCTTCCTGTCTCTTTTTTTATTTAAGTAAAGATTTTTTTATGATATATAATTTTTTCAATGGTTTACGCTTAACACGGATAAACTTTTACGAAATTTTAGCTTCTATAATAGCATAAATAAACTAAAAAGTTAACTGTTTTCAAATTTTTAAATAAATAAATATACAGTACAATTTTTTCTGCAATTAAGAATTTATTATTATTATTACTAAATACAGATATATATACAAGATGGGGCACGGGAAACTCCCACATTTCGAAAGGCTGCTAAAAGAAAACTATATGATATATTAAAAAAAAATATTTGCCAGAAAGGTTATATACATTCTTCACATTTAGCGTAAATAAATCATGTTGCTATAAATTTGTACACTCAAAACAAAATTGTTTTCGGTCGAAAACACTGGCAGACGACGTCACTGCATTTTTTGAAATGTGGGAGGTCCCCGTGCCCCACCTTGTACAAGGTCTTGACTGAAAATCATATGTATTTTATATTATATATGAACACATATTTATAAATAAATATTTGTCTCGTTAATGGCGTAGTTAATGTAGGCGTTAATTTAATTTTGATTATCTTAATCCCATTAAATCATGTTCTTCTGAAAATGTTTATTTGTAACTCTTCTTTCTTCTATTATTAAACTACAATTACTTGTATCACGCCTATATTTCTATTGAGGTAAGCAGACACTATGGAACGCCAGTGACTTCTCTCTTTATGGGTCTGATCCTTAGGCTCTTTCCATTATCCAGTCTAATCCAGAAGCAATGGACGTCAAACAAAAATCCTCATTTCCGCGAATAATAAAATACAAAACAAAGGAAATGCGAAATAACAATTTTAATAAATCGCACCGCTCATTTTGTGATCGCCACATTAATTTTAATGATAATACCGAATGTATTCACAACTTGACAAAAGGGGGGAAGTGAAAAAATGTATGTAATTTTAGATATGGCCAATCTCGTAAAAAGTAACGAACGATTAAGATGAATATTCATTAAAGTGGTCTCTTTTTGTTGTGGTTTGAATTGATTTGTTTGTATTTAGAAGGCTTTGGGCTTGTAGACTGATGATCTTTGTTAACCCCGTTTGCTACTATGGGGTAGTGTCTTCAATTTTAAATGTACCACAAGCGATGTGACCTAGTAAGATTTCAGAATCAGCTTAATAGCAGTAACCCTGGTAACGTGTGATGAAATTTTGAGCACTATAAAAAATTAGAAAAATACAACTTCATATATTTCAGTTGTAAAATGCAAGTTTTATAATATTTGCGGGCTGTAATAATTCTAGATGATGTGGGAAGGCAATCATGGACCTCAAAGTGTTTACACAGCTGGTTCAGGCCTTTGTATCTCAAAGGGTCGGATTATCAGTTTTTATGGCACAGTTTTTTTCTCTATGCAGAAGAAGTAGTGTTGTAAAGTTTACACTGTCGTTGTGTATCGACAAACTTATTTGTGAATGATTCTGTTTTTTTTTAATGATTAATAATGGTTAATACAGGAAAAAAAATGTTTAGAAGAAGCTCTAAATGTTCTAAATAAAATTAAAATTCGATGTTTTAATACTTTATAATAGCTAAAGTGTGGTCCATGAACGTAGACTACTGCCATTAAAAACAGATGTTTATAGATTGAGGTGGAACAGAAGAAAAAGAAGGACACCTTCCTCTCGTTATGATTTATCACATCACTTCAAAAGATGTATCAGTAAAAGTATCGATAAAATTAATATAATAAAATTAAAATTATATCGATAAACTTACACGCACATCACTAGATAAAGTTTAAGTTCACGTTGAGTGCCAAAATAGACAAATTCAATAATGCACTTGCTTTTGTTGGTTTTTGTGTGATCCCTGTTTTGAAAACCGGTTGTAATTTAGCAAGGTAGATAGGTAGAAGGTTTTTGAAGATCTCGGAAGTAGGTTTTATTTGTGATTTAGATTTTATAGTTGAAATCACAAAAACTATTACTATTAGTCAATTATCACGTTCATTTATTTCAAATTTTTACAACCGTAGTAAACGACGTAATTTTAAAAAATTATTGAGGGATTTAAGAAAGACAGAGTATTTAAAAAAAGGCTGTTTGTTGGAGCTAACTTAAAATCTGTTAAAATAAACTTTGAATAAAAGGGTAAGTGATTTAACAAAAACATCCCTCGAAACTGGGTCCAACTACCTGTTCTTATTGTACCTTTTACAACCTGTTTAAGGTTTGCACCATTATCCATCATTGATATTGGAAATTGACCCTTTTTGCAATGCCATAGGGATGTGCATTTACATAAAGGTCGTACCTATTTATTATAGAAACAACAAGCACCTACATTCAGGTGCAAAACAGGTGATTTGGATACAATAGATGCGCATGAGTCATTCTATGGTGTGTACAAGTTTTTTTAAACAAAATAGTATTGTAAAATGTAGGTAGTCAGGTATCGCGATGTTTAAATTAAGACTACCCGCTAATTTAAAAAGAACCAGCAGAGCTGGAGTGGACAACAACGTTATTAAAAATAATATTTTTATTTATTATTTTTTATTATTTAATGATACAGAAAAAATAATATAGAGTGAGTAAGGACATAATATATATTTTTTAAATTTAAACTTCCTATCAATGTGTATTTTTGTGTAGGTACCACAGCTAATTTTTGATTGGACGTTCACTTCCACTGTGCCTGGTTGAGAAATTTATTGATTTGCAATAATTGCCATTGAAATTTAAATAAAAAAGTGTTTTCCAATTTTGAATCGATTTGAGATACCAACCAAAAGCTATTGTTATCGGTCTAATTTTAAAATGTACGGAAATGCCCGATATAGGGTAAAACTTAACAATAAGTTTGAAAAGTTTTTGGTGTAATTTTACCTAAAATCCCAAACACGTGTTTCTATAAAAACCGGTCTTTTGTCAACAGAATTGTGTTGCAAAAAGTTTTGGGTCAGTAAAATGGGTGACTTCCAAAAAAACTACCCTTCACTACCCTACTACCTGTTGCGTAAAGGTTTGTTATTATTTTCAGACCAGTGGATGTAGGTTCTAATTATGTTAACTAATTCAAAACAAATTATTAGAGTTATCTGAATCTAGAAGCAAAAATTCGTCAATGAGTGGAACTTTTAGCCCTTAGGACTAACTAATAAATATATTATGAGCATTATGATATAATTTTTCCCTATTTTACGGGTAAATTTACAATTGACTTAAAAAAATTAACCCTGGTTAATTTAATTATACATATTATTCCATCGAGTAAAAAAACATTGCTAAGAAAATAAACCCAAAACCATAATTAAAACTCAATTTTAATAAAAAATACTACACATTAATTCTATCAAGACAAATTGTCTATCCTAATAGTAAGTAGTTCGTGAAACCTCCATTCGAATACCAAGAAATCGACATGCAGTTCCTAATAAACACCTAACCTTTGGGATAGAAAAAACGTAAACAACTTTTTCTACAAGTCCGAACATGTTGTGGACGCGTTGAAAGATTACAAAAAAAAGAGTAGATAGTAGCAAAAAAAAAAATGGAGACTCCTAATTGTAGAAAAAAAGGTCCTTTTGACAGAACCAATGAGAGATAAAATATATAGTCCCATTACTTATAGATAAGATTATAACCAAAACAACTTTGTACTTCTTTAATATTACGCAGTTGTTTTTGTAGTAAATGGAAAACTATACCACGAAGCGTAGACCTCTGCATTTTATATTCTTCTGTTCTTCTATATCATGATAGATTTAATATACAGTCTAAACTCCATGTAACGTCACTCGATTTAACGACAAACTCTTTAAAGCGACGAAATCACTTGTTTGAAATAAACTTTTCCCTTTTCTAATTCAGATTTTTCTTCTCTCCATTTAACGACTACTCTCTATAGCGTCATAAAATGCACAGTATCGTATATAGAGTTTTACACGGTATACATTAGTATAACATTAGTATGTAAGTGGACACTGCCAGTATACAGCAACTAATTCAAATTATTAGTGATAATTTATTTTATTTATATTTGTTTTTATTTTTACGAGTAAAATTTAACACTCAAATTGCTTTATCATAAGGTAATAATTTTCCCTTTATCCCCTATTGTTTTCTACATAGTCTTTTTCTTCTATAACAATTTTTATCACCTATCCAATGCTAGTAATTTCAGCTCTCTCAATAATAAATATTTATATGATAGAATGTCTAATTAAATATAATAAATTTGAAACAATACATCACGCAATATCAGTAGTTTAAAATACATGCACGAATAATTAACCAAAGATATTAATAATAAATATTAGTACCAATCGCAGAATTAAACCGTAACCGCATTTACCGCAAAATAGATAAAAAGGGATACCGCAACAGAATAAATAAATAACTGCTCGTGTAAATAATGAAACGTCATAAATTATTTTGCGTTTTAATTGTAATCGTTGCACACTTTTATATTTAAAAACGTAATTTGACCTAATTACAAATGTAATAAATGGTTTTACGTTTATTTATACCGCTGTTGCAAGATGATCCGTAATTTAGGCTTGAAGCGCTCATCAATAGTATGACACTAACCTTGTGCTATAAACGTTGACAGACGGCGGCGATGTTAATAGTGTATATATTTTTATAAACAAATCTATTAATTTGAATTTGGAATGAAACAAAAGAGGAACGCGAGGGACGTTCGAATGGGTGGTTGGTTGCGAATGGGAACGGATGTGTGTGCTTAGATTATAAGAGATTGGTAATATAGTGTAAATACAATTTTAAGAGTTTTCATTCATAAAGTCCACTTGTTCTATTGGTCACACACGTTAGGTTAGGTTAGGTATGACATCTTTAACTAATATTATATCTCGCGACTAACATTTGAAACTCGCATAGTAGCAACAAGATTACGAGGACTGCAAAAAAACACACAAAATAAATAGATATGATAAGTTACATAAATATTTAGTTATATAGCGAATATATACTACTATTATATATAACTTTACAATTTTTCTAATAAGTACTTTAATAGAATTTACTTGTAAATATTGATTTCAAATAGTCATTTCTAATTTTACTCCTTAGTGGGTAGTCGCCTATTTCGATATAATAATAATAATTATTAAATTAGAATTTATATACTATAAAATACAATATTAACTGCATTATTAAATATTCCTTCGTATTAGTTAAAACTAACTGTTGGTTTATAGTCAATTGCTCTATAGGTTCAACCTTGACTTGCTTTCGGATCTGCGTCTGCGCAGCTTTGTTGTGATTGCGCAGATATAGGATGCTGATCGTTATCTGTGTTTTAATATTGAAATTACTTTGAAATAAGTACACTTGAACAAAGGGTTTATAATTACGTGTTAATCACAAAAAAAATCTTAGACAAAACCTTTGAGCTGAAGGAAACTGTATCCATTATGAGTCACAATTGTTTTTTCGCTATTATTAAAAATATAAATATATAGATCTAACATGTGTGTTCTACTATTTTTTTAATAAACATAGCGTGTGACTTCACATAACCTGATGTAAAGCCTAGATTGAGCTTGACATGACTGGAGACAACTGCTATTATAGATATTGTTCACGCTATTTCAACCAATCAGTGCACGTTATTTAGGTAAACAAAGCATACTCCTCCACTATGTTGAACCTGCCTACCTAATCAAACCTAAAAAACTTAATTATCTAAGTACTAACTTTAATACTTAATATCCGTAAGAAAGTTCACACTCGACAGTCGTCTGTCGACACAAAAAAAATTAACGTTAAATTAAAAATAAAAGACCGCGTGTATAGTTTCCTAGTTACATATTATTTTAGACTGCTTTCCCACCCTGAGCCCATGAGTCTAGGCCAGCCATTCTCAAAGTGGTGTTCCGCGGAACCCTCTGGCTAAAATACTGCAAAAAATACCTACCAAAGGGAGATTATAAGGTAAATATTACGTAATATTACATTGCAATATGATTATTTATAAATACATATAAATCAGTTTTTTATAATTATATTAAGGCTTTTTCCTTCGCCAAAACAGTTTGAGAACCGCTGACGTTATAGAATATCCATTGTTCATATTATACACTACAAAGTCATTAGTATTAGCTTAAAGATTTGTTTCGACAACCGAACCTACTAAACTCGACGTAATGGACTGACTGCTACAACCTATCCACCGCGGAAGCTATCATAATATTAGATTACTCATTAATAAACCACACTGTATATCAATATAGTCTTATTGGCCTATAGATGAACTCCTGGGCTTTTGATTATATGCAATTTGCCCTTGAGTAGGTATACTAAATTGCCTAGATCATTCAACTAACCTAGATGTCAGATTTATAGTATGCACGTAATAGTTTTATAGTTGAAACTATTAGAACGGTAATTTCTTTGTTTACATAAATATTTATTATATGTTCTTTATTAATGTGTACGGTTTAGGGGATTCCCGTGACGCTTCGTTTACAGCTGATTCGCTGCAATTTCAGTCACTACTGACATGTGGACAAATATAAATAACAAAAAAAGTTTTTTGAGTTTTACAGCTCACTAGTTTGACGATAGTTTCAAATATCATCACGCAGTATTGCAATATATGTCATTAAATATTATGTTGATTTGTTTTTTAATTAAGATACTAATTTTGTTTGATAAATGTCATCAATATGTTTTCTTTACAAGAAAGTAACACATACATTTTATTGAGAAATAGACACAAAGTAAGAAGCCGGATAGTCGGCGCTTTTTACCGATTAGTCGCCGACTACGATAGTGGCCGGATAGTCGGAACATCTCTAGTTGTGATCATATTCCAGCTGATGTTGAGCTAGACTCCTAAAGTTTAGTCCACGAACGGAAGCGTCTACTCCTGCTGGAGTAGATAGGTTGGACTTAATAATTTAATAATATCTCCAGAACATTTTAGGTTAGAATTTCCAAACTAAACCTAGATCTAGACTAAATCATGTTAATCACGTGATTTATTTGAATTCATGTAAAGTAGCCATGTAGTAGTAAAATTGTTATAAGTATCGTGTTAATTAAAATTATTGTTTTAACTGTACCCACAAAAGTAACGATAGCACATAAATCCTTAAAACAGTGTCTTAAACGACGCCGTATTTAAAACAGTCCTATTAAAAACTTCCCTCCAAATAATCTTGAAAGACATGCTGAAACTTTAAAAAGAATTTGAACTTTATTCCCTTGTTATGAGAATTTTAATTTTTATCCCGTGTTTCTTTAAAAACGTGACAATGGAAGAGATTTTTAGACAAGTTAGAGTTGTTTCTTAAATTTACTATTGGTTCCGTAGTTATTTATATTTTTAATAGACGAATAAAACTGAATAATTTCTTGTTCCATTATACTTTAAATGATTAACATAAAAACTGTGGTCAATTGTATGAAGCTAAGAAAACTGTACGTATAATGTAAATTGCGTTCCTCTAAAAACAAACACTTTCTTTCTCCTGCTAACTTCTAAAAACAAGAATACGAAATCGTAACTTCTATTCGGTGGTAAAGTTAAATATTTTATTGGTACTTAAACAACGGTTTATTATACATCTATTTGAAGATTAAGATAATAGGAAAAATCATTAACGGCCCGTGTCAATGTTTTAATGTACCAGATGCTACTTTAGTTATAAATATTTAACTTCAAACTGACAATTTTTAAAACTATAACACTTTAAAGCTTTTTTTTCACGTGTTACTTCTTGGTCTTGTCCGAAACTAAGTGAAAACAATAATAATTCAGAAGTCAATTATTTTATATTTCAAAACTCATAAATCATTGAATCGTTTTTACTATCAAAATCTAAACAATTCACGCTCGCAATAACTGAAGTTTCTTAATATTAAAAAATGTCAACTAGGATCTCAGTTTCGTCCTTATTAATTGTACAATTAAATACCTATTTCTGAACGTTTAATTCCCAATTGTATCGTACTTCTAAACAAAAATAATGTCAAAGCAAGACTATAAATCAAATTCCAAGCTATTTCCGAACGCAACCCTTCGAAATTCAAATTCGAATAACCTTAAATATCGATAACCATAACAACACTTCAAAGTACGTGTTTCGAATATTTCTATAAATAACAATAATTATTACACGTTTAATTCAAATTGTAGTATAAACAGATAATAAAATGTGACAATAACGGGATTTTTAATTTTATGGGGTAACAATGAAAATGTCTGAGACAAAGGGCAGTAAACGTGGTTTTATGTAAAGCAGTAGACCGTTAGCTGTCATTAAGTCAAAGTTATTTTATAAGATTTTTAAATTTTTAATGACCGACGTGCATATGAGTAAGTTCTAAAAGGAACTAAACATAGATTAGGTCGTATAATATCAACCAAATACTCCGTGTAACGTCACTCGATTTAACGACAAACTCCCTAAATTTCGAATCATTTGTCTGAAATAAACTTTTTCCTTTTCTAATTCTGATTATTCTTTTCTCCATTATATGACTACACTCCAACAAAAATACCAATATTTACTAGATTTAATTCAAAAATAAATTTTCTCTATTAATAATTCTTTTATAAACAAAAAACTAATACTTGATGATGAAATTTTATTTATTTTATTATATTAATTAATATTTACCCATATTTTATTAAACGGTCGCGGCGAGAAAGCATTCGAAACTTAAAACAATTAAAATATTAACCAAAATAATTTCTTTAAATTACATCAATAATTTGTCATTTTATTTATTTTGCTACAAGCCCACTTTGTCTTTCAATTACAGCTTCCTATCATTAATCATTTGTTGTGACATATTATTTTAGACATTTTATTGTTATTACTTTGTATTGTATAAAATTGACTTCTCCTTGCGTGGTGTATTTTAGTAAACTTTTAAGCCATCTAAATGATTATGTTTAAATAAATAAATAAATTAGTTAGTGGAGAATATCCTATGAAACAGATGAGCGTGAAGAGGCATCTACTGGGGCCGGCATAGTGATGACGACTGGAAATACTTGGTTTCCGGTTGTCAGCGCTCATGGACCTCCAGTGCAGCTTTACATCAGGCCACTGGAGGTCACATGTCGTGCCTAATAATAAAAAAACAGTTCTTTTATTATTATCAATGTTGTTTCTCATTATTATTCACATCTAAGCATTACCTTACTAATTACATCATAAATAAATAATACTAAAGATGACTCAACAAACCAACGGTCAATTTACCGTAATGAAGTGTAACAATCCACTACATCTATATATAAATGTAAAGTGTATACATTTCACGGAACAATGAGTCCTACACTTGTCTGAACTTGACCCAAGTTCATAGTTAATTAAATGCAGTCTAGATAGAACTAAAAAAAACTGCAAAGAAGCTTATGAACATTAAAAAGAGCCGTATGGATGCGCACGCGACGTTTCTTATTTGAAAACGGAATATGTCGTTTGTTAATAATTATAATTATATTAAAAACAATTTTACAGAAACGATCGGTTGGTTACTTATGTAATAAGACTATAGTTTCATGCCGGACTATATTACCAATAAAATATTAGTGTATTTTGCGATAATTATTAAAATTCTAATTTCAAATATAAAACAACTCAATTCATTAACTTGTTTTTCAACTACTATTGTACTAAATTTAATTTTTGTGTAGTTATTATTATGTGTAATGTTTGTAGTAATAATAAAATGATAACATACTGCCTTTTGAAGTTAGATACACATCACCAATAACAATTGCAGCGTGCTTTCCTTAATACAGTTAGCATCACATTTCCCACGGCCATTGTGATGTATTAAAGTCAGTTTAAAAAGAAGCATTTTTTAATTGCGACGCTTTTTACGTGACACGCGCCAATTCCTTGTGTCAGTAATGCTATTGTTTTATGAAATTATTCAAGATAAGAAATCGCATTAAAACTTCGCGATGCGTTAAGTGTGATTAATTCTTAATTTGAAATCAGGGGGGCTACTCAGGCATATCCGAAATTTCGTGATACGGCCGTTACTTCTGTAGCTTTTTTTATTTTTATTGATAGCCCTGCATATGACCACACTCCGCCTGATGTTAAGCTAGAGTGCGGTCCATGAGTAGAGACAACTGTTACCACAGACAGATGTCCACGAGCAACAGTCGGCTCCACTATGCCGGCTTGAGGAGACAAATGTGCTCTGTCCAAATTGACAGGACACACTCCTCTCGTTATGCTTATGTGAATTTTGACTTACAAGCCTGTAAAAAGTCTTGTCAAATGTCCCTAAAATAAGCATTGAGTAGCCTATCCGTCGTGACGTCACTATCAAATCCGTAATTTCGTAAATGATTACGGGTCCGTAAGTGTTCCTGAGTAGAAAACGACTGTATTTTCGTCCGAAGTTCGTGCACTTGAGTAGCCCCCCTGAATCGACTTGTTTACGCGCTTTATTCAGTATTTTTTTATTTATCCACGTTTTATCGATGCCTGAATTACAAGCTAGTATCTTCTTCAGGCCTCGATTGCATACCTAGATGACACTGTATTTGTTATTCAAGCTTGTAATTGCTTTGTGGTAATTATTTTTTATTACTATATTTCTTATTAGATTTAACGACAAACTTCTTAAAACATTTGAATTATTTGATTGAGGTTTGTTTACCTTGTTATCCCTACAATGATACACTCTATGTAGCATCACACTCGCTCTAAATAACGACGACAATACATCATTATTAAGCAATAAATAGTGCAGAAATTAATAAGAACTGCACCTGTATAAGATATGTCTTATAAATTAATCGGGAGAGCGATATAAAGTTGTTATTGTACATAGTTTCTTTGTGTAGATTCTTCCATTCTTAATTTTTTTTTTCATGGGATAGATAACTATTCCATCTATAGATATACTATATGCTAAAATATCATTACTGTGTTAATAGGATCTCTATCATACGTATGAGATTTTTGGTGTGATGGTTTACATGTATAGTACATATTGTAATGTCTTGTTGGGATGTTCAAATACTCGACATTGGCAGAATTGTCTTCATTAGACATCTGAGGCCATTAATAAAAGAAGAAGACGAAGAACTTAAAAATTTGAATATCTAGATTACATATATTTTATAGTTAGGTACATGAATATTATTTATTTATTTATTATTTTTTATTAAAGTAAAGTAACTGAAATAAATAAAGTTGCTTTTCGATGGCCCCACACTAGGCCTGTCGCATGAGACCAATCACTTAATATACTAAAACTAACTATATTTATATAACTTTTTTTTATGAATAACATAAAATTGTAATTATTTAATAGTGAACTGTATCCATTGAGCCAAACAATAATCGGTGTAACCCAGCACTACATAAATAATCTGACGAATGCTAAATAACTCAAAAGTAAATCCTTATAACGTCCACGGTTTCATGTTAATTGATATTTAATGCCTCGTTAAAATAATTTTAATTATAAGCCGTGGTGTGGTGTATTACATATGTTATATTGACGCTCATAAAGCAGGATTTAAGGATAGATTATTTGGAGTTATTTAAGAAATAGATATATGTTTGAAGGCGTACTTCGCCTTAATATATTAAAAAATCAATTTATGTTCTGTGGGCTTATCACGAATTTAGTCTGGCTTTCGAATCGAGCTGTCACAAGTAAAACGGATCCGTTAGCAATCGGGATCATGAATTTTTACTAACGACTAAAGAGCACCAGCAATCTATCAAATGAACGAAAGATCGAGACGTTCGAAAATTAACAAAAAGTATCTAAAATATTGTAGTTCCAAATCCGCACGCGGTGGCGCTGCTCAAATTTCCATACAAATCGCTTGAAGCGAACTCGGTTCGAAAGCCAGACTAAAATTCGTGATAAGCCCACTGAACATTATAGCTTACGATATCAATATAAATAGTGTTTCTAGGTTTTTTGCGGATTACGATGCTGTTCGTAAGCTGCATAAGTTAAGCCAATACTATTTAAATAATAGACACTATAAATTTTAGAATTCTTTACATCTATCATGATAGCGGTGAAATTTTTAAAACGTTATGACAGGTTAAAATAATATACGATAGTAAACCGCATAAAGTATTTTAAATTAGGTATTTAATAAATAATTAAGAATTATTGCAATAATTTAACTAAACAATTTGTGTGCACTTAATGGATCGCACTGAACCGTTTCAATATTTATATCTATACTACTAATCTATATATATATAAATCAATGGCACTTTTCGTTGTAATTTTATAACTCAAGAACGGGCTCACCTATCCAAACCAAATGTTTCGGCTTTGTTCGAACTATTTAATAGATGGTTTATGTGAAGTTTGCACAAAATCGGTAGAGCGGTTCTTCTTTTATCACATTTTTCGTAACAATTAATTCAATAAATGGCGGATTGTGCTGTCAAAATGAAACTATTTTCAGTGTTGACAGAAATTGAAACTTTTTATGTCATTCATGCTGTTTGATGCATGAATTTGATGTTCCAATTATTTTTTAAATATTTCATTTTATACGTAGCGAAGCACGTACCGGACCGCTAGTAAATATCTTATAAATTCATGTTCTAAAATTTAAATCTAAATCTTCATCTGTGTGTAGTTTAAGTGGCGGAGTGTGGTCTTATATTGGTCCACTATAAAAAAATTAAGATATCTACGTATAAAAGACACGTGATGATATCCACAGCAAATTAATTAAAAAATATCAGCTAACAGAAATAAACCGACCCGTCTCCTTTAACTCAATAAAAAATAATTTCAGTAGGAAATGATTTTAGTGACCGAAACTCATTTGTTTTAATAAACGCACGTCCAATAATGTACACAGACTGTTCGATAACCGTACAAGCGTTCTATGAATCTGCGTGTAGACTTACACATCGTATTAAATATTATTAGTCTGTGGTCAGATAATGTAGCACGACATTAATGAAATTTTGGGTATGTCGTATTAATAATTTGATCGCATGGGACATGTAATTATGATGACGTCATTAATCTAATGAGTCGTGATACTTTAGTAGGTATATCAAAATATTTCCCATGCAGGTTTCATTTAATGGCGAAATCCGTTTAACCAAAAAATTACGTTATTTCATCATTAAGAAATTAATGGAATGGAACCAAATGATAAAATAAACTCTTAATGATCTTTTAGTTGTACAATGGTCTTGGAGTGATTTTGTTTATATTACTTTTTTTTATTAATAGCCCAGGATATGAGCAGGGACAACTGTTACCATAGCAACAGTCGACTCCACTATGCCGACTTGAGGAGACGAATGTGCTCTATTCAAATTATCATTACACACTCCTCTCGTTATCCCGGCTACTTCCAAGCTGATCCCGAAACGAGACTAGGTCACTTCACGGGTGTTCCGCTTGAGAGTGGTGGTACTCCCCCAGGACGGCATACTGGGCTAATGCCATCATCAGTCTGCCTACCACTCTTTAAAATTATTAAGCCGGCAATGTATTCACATGCCAGGTTTCCAAAACTATGGTCTAGTCTTTCCATCTGTTTATTTTATCCGAAGTGCTGTATTATTGCAAATAACTAGCCGTTGCCCCCGACTTCGTTCGCGTAGTAATGAAAATATAAAGTACTATGAAGTTTAATGATGTTTCATATTTCAACGACGCGACGCCTGCCTTTTATGGCAATTTTTGGCAACCTTGGATTACCTTATTGTAGTTTTAGTAAGGATCCTCATTTTTTTTTCCTCTGTTTTATATAGCCTATGTTGATCAGTGATAATGTAGCATTCAAATGGTGAAAGAATTTTTGAAATCGGTTCAGTAGTATTTGAGCCAAATCGTTACAAACATACAAAAATACAAATCTTTCCTCTTTATAATATTAGTATAGATATCCAATAAAAAAGTAAAAAAAAAACATTGACAAATGCCAGTTCCTGAGCGAAAAAATCACTTTTATCGCTTCCATTTATCCATACACCAAAGCTTGTTACACATTTAGACATCTAATCGACGAATTAATGCCACAGACTGTGTGAATACAATACACAATTAACGCTAAAGTGCAGATAAATAATTCTTTTGTATATTAGTTAAATTAGTCTGTGGTCATGAACTACAATGGTAGGGTACTAATGCTCAAATGGCGTGCTGAATGGAATAACGATCGTGCTAAAATAACTGATGATAATTTAGGCTAATTTATAGAATCGCCTCAAGCTTGTGCTTTCAAGAAATGGGGGTTGTCAATTTTCTCTCAATTGATGTTAACTCATTTGTTTTCATATGCATTATATAGGTTTTTATAAAGTAATCCGCTACTGTTCGCTCCAATCTTCTCTACTATATAAATGTGAATGTGAGTTTGTTTTCTTAACCGATCATCATGAAACTTTGTACACATATTTTTGGAGGTACTAGAAGTAACATAGGATATTTATATTGTTAGAATTCAAAATTATTTATTTTTGTTACAGTGAAGTATATTTTAACATTTGTTGTTTGTTTTTTAAAAATTGATAATCTCAGCCAAGCAAGAAAATATAGTTATCTTTTTGATTCATTTCTATTGAAATGATCTCTGATACTTATTTAAGGACTTAAATGCGAGCGAAGTCGCGGGTAAAAGCTAGTACTATGTAAATTACACTTTAAAACATGTAGAAGTTACAACCAAGCCTTCAAACATTTTTTATACAACCCTAACGGCATCTAATATCAGAATTAAACATTAATTAATTTTAATTACATTCTAAAATGATAAGTTTAATGTTTGATTAAAAAAAAAAACAAAATATATGGAAGCTGTCAATTAGACAAATTAAATTTGAAAATAATATTACACAAAATTTCGGCTCATAATACACTTATCGACATAGTGAAGGTGACGATTTAAAACCGATAGTAATAAATCACATTTTGTTTCCTTCTAACTTATCTCATTTTAAATTCATTAGAAAGAGACAGAAATATAATTTAACTAATAATAGTTTGTTAGGGTTTTTCAACACACCAAATCACTTTCTCAGGCTTTCGCATTAATACTTCAACAGTAGCGTCAGTAAAAGTTTATAATAGTATATTATTTAAGACGATTGTCGCTAAATAATACAAACGCATCAAATAACAGGTTCTCCGACGATACAATCTCTCGTCATAACTCTAGCTGCTGTTCGATGTCTTTTTATACATATAGAGTGGTTAGTACACAAATCATAAAAACACGTTTTTGATATTTGTTTTAATATAATTGTGTAATTAGGTTATCTATTAGCTACATATAAAAAAATGAATGTTTGTCTGTGAGTCCTTTATAGAATCGTAAACTATGCATTTGATCATGTGATGATATTTAGCAAAGTTGTGCATGAGCCCACGGAGGTTTCTGAGTTGGTACGACCAATTTTCGACTATTTTCATTTCATTTCATTTCAATTTATTAAAAAAGAAGTAATACTCGTATTTGAACTAATAATGTTGTATATATGTATATTTACACCACGTGCGTACGTATATAACAACTCTATATAAATTGCGAGCGTACAATGAACTCTTTACGGCCGCTGCCCGGACTAATCTGTGCACATCAGGCGGTTTGCAATTTATTAGCGCGACCGCTCACTCCGCTAACATGTGTTAGGGGACCGACGCTTTTTAAAACCCCAAATTGACTCGAAATGCACAAATTTTCATATTGATTCTTTCAATTAATTTTGTTGTCTCTTTTATTCGTTATATAATTTTCTTCAAATCAATTACGCAGCACACCTATCACATCAAGCCGGTATAGTGAAGGCGACTGTTGCCTGTAATAATTACTTTATACTAGCACTAACTCTACTACAATAAAAACTCGAAAAAAGTCACTTCTTCAACACTTTCAAGCAATTACCATTGAGTTATAATTTAATAGAGAAGCCGTTAGAAATGGTGTTTTTATGATATTAATCCAGTGCCCGTACTCGTATGTATCACTAGAAAGACTGAACTTTAGTATATATGTACCTATATCTAGGTATAACACATATGTATATACCGAAAATGAAGGAGGGGGAGGTAACTACTATTATCAATAACCGCATTTACGTGTCGTACAAAAAGTCATAAAATTCTGTCATTATATACATAGTTGTTTTTCTAATTGAAATCAAAAAGCAGTCAAAATGACTTCTTCGGGCAATCTAGTGATATAGACTTTTCTATTAAATTGAACTCAATGCCAAGTATATACCAAGTAATCTAATAAAGTACACTACAATAATAAATGGCCTCATCAGTATCAAATGCTTTTTTTGCTCGCCGCTTTCGGTTGTCAAGAAAAGAGCAGGCCTTTTTCATTTTTAATGCACCGTGGAAGCTACTGCAGGTCGATTTCACGGTGTATAGGACGATCTCTGATTACTTATTGTCGCCTTCTCCTTTGTGACTGGACCGACGCACTATGGAAAATGCCCATACAAGGCCATCTCAAAACTACCTTTTTGAAGTATTGGAAAATGCGCATGTTTTGGTTTTATTTTAAAGATAAATATCCATACTTTAATATGCAATAGATTTTTGAAACATTGTAATAAGATGTATTACAATAAACCTCATCAAATGAAGTGCAATGTGAAATTCGTTTTCTTTATCGTGCAACTACTCCAACTTCAAGGTTAAATTTAAGGTATAATTAAAAAGAAAGGACCCATATTGTTATATATTTTAAAAAGGGCATCTTTCGTAGAGTTCAAAAAGTATATTATGCTGTAAAAGAAATCTAAAATTTTAATAATATTAAATTTCTTAATAGATTCATAGAAAAAATATTTTTTTAAACTTCAACGAAACTTTTAACAGTTGGCCACGCCTGCCCACGCTTTACATTTTGTGTTGTTTTATAGCCTAGATATCCCTAAAAGAGTTATTAAAAAAATTAGCTGCTACTATCTGCTAACTTGAGAGTAATGAGGTAAAATGTTACAAAATTCGGAAAACGGAAAACCTCACGTTACCGCGCTTTTAAATGTAAAATATTTCTATCAATAATTTGTATCGTTTTTTTATAATTACTATCAATTATTCAATCATTACAGTATATCTTATCATGTTTGCACTCATTTCGTGGTGAAATACAATCTAAAAAATGCTCACCACCCTCATCGGGCGGAGTGTGGTTAAAATGCCAGCTAATATATACATATAAACAAAATTTCATAGTAATACATATTTATTTGATTATAGATCATCACCACATTTTAACATTATTATTTTATAATATTAAAATGTCTACATCCAATTGTTCTAAGCGACTTATTACTCTCCTATATTGAAAAAGGAAGAACATATGTTCTTTCTTCAGGTTTAATGATCAATACTGAAAAAATTGGCAGTTATGCTGCTGAAACTGCCAGAATCTATGTGAATAAGTATGCGTGGTATTATATACTATCTCCAGTTCACAAAATTTTAATCCATGGAGAAAGTATTATAAAATAGTTTGGAGTGCTACTCACTGCTCAACTTTCAGAAGAAGCTCAAGAATCCCGTAACAAGGATTATAAAAAATGTTGCCTTCACCATGCCAGGAAATGCTTTCGAATAGCACAAACTATTATACTACTATATACTTTAGATTTGAGAAATACGGATAGGGGCACCCTATATCAAAAATGTGAAAGAGCTTGATGAAAAAATGAACGGATTAATTTCCAATCCAGAATTTTACAAGTATCTTTATTAAAAAAAAAGTTATGAGATCAATCAATTACTGTACTTTTAATATGTTAAGATACACGTCTCACAAATCCCTACTAATATTATAAATGTGAATGTGAGTTTGTTTGTTACGTTTTCACGCAACAACTACTTAACCGAAACTTTGTACACATACTTTTGGAGGTACTAGAAGTAACATAGGATACTTTTTTTTTTAATATTATTTTTGAAGTGAAACTTCTTTAGAATCGTTGTGATTTCAAACCGGATGTGACGCGGATGTAACGGAAATGCGACAGGTTCTGACGTTTCGCGCGCGAATTTCAAAATTTGTTTTTGCGATATCTCGACAACCGATGACGTCAGCGCGACCGCGTAAAGGGTTATTCTGATCGAAATTTGGAGGCCTATTCGATTTTTTTTTATGATTTTGGATGGCGAGAGGGGGTGTGGAGGGGAAGGGGGGGGGGGAATTGGTTGCGGCTCGCCTTTATGACTATATCCCTTAAGTGGATCGCGATTTTTGATACAAGGGTGAGGGGGAAGGGGGAAGGGGGGGGGGGGGGGGGGTCCGCCGCTCGCCTTATTGGCTGTATCTCCGAAAGTAAACGTCCGATATAGTTCGTGTAAACGACAATCTTGGTCAGAATCATAAGCTCTTTCAAGATCTGAAAAAATTTTTCAGGATTTTTTTCAGGAACCGAAATTTTTTTTCCGTATTCTATTTTAAAAAACTAATCTATGTAAAAGTCAAGAGGCTCCGAAGGCACCCCACTAAAAAAAAATGAAAATAAAATTAAAATATGGAACTTGAGCAATAAATTATGTAATTATGTTAAATAAAATATCTTTTAATTAATCAAAATACTTTCATTTTTAAACGAATAAACTTTGTAATTATCCTACCCTTGGTATATATATTCATCTCATTCTTTTCTCGATTTACTGAAGTTTCACTTCTATCGTGTATGAATCGCACACACACCTTTTTTACTATAGTTTCACCTGTTTGGAATCATATTGTGTTGTTTTATTTATAAACTATTTTCTTTAAGTAACTACACATGATTCATCTACTATATGCGTCTTGTGATTGTCAGATATATTCCGTGTGTTTTTTTCTCTTTTTTTATCTTCACATCGGCTTAGTCACTGTCCGTACGTATTCAGTTTGACCTACTTTCGTATTTCGTTAACTCATCGATTCTCTAAAACAAGTTTGAACTTGATATTAAATTTCGTTCTGTTTACAAAAGGTTCTGTAGATACTTTATCGGGAATATCTTTTTAATTTCAATTATTCTTTCTTTCTTATCTTCTACGTGTATGCGGATGTTCTAAATAATCGTGACTTACATTTCCTGTTCGAATTATGATTTTTTTTTTATAACTGAATCTCGACTACTTGCAAGCTTTTTTTCACTCGATGCACTCGCTCTTTCTGTAAAACAGTGGTTCTCAAACTTTTTTGGAGAAGGAAAAAGCCTTAATATTATTATAAAAAACTAATTTATATGCATTTATGAATAATCATATTGCAATGTAATATTACGTAATATTTAGTTGGAATATTTAGATGTAACCTTATAATCTCCCTTTGGTAGGTATTTTTTGCAGTATTTTAGCCCTAGGGTTTCGCGGAACACACTTTGTGAATGGCTGCTGTAAAAGATTAGACGTGGTAGAGGTGGCCAGTCGAATTCTATGTTAGAAATTCAAAGAATTTATACTATATATATTTATATATATTTTGCATACAACATAACCCTATACTGGTATCAATATAAAAGTAAATTTAACCTCAACTTTGTCTAGCTGATGTAACGACATGGTAACTTTACGTGTGTCTCGCAAGTGACTCATAGTAAATATTATAACAGTTTATGCAATATTGTTCTTTATTACATTTGTGTTAATGACTTTTTATTATGTCAACTTAGACCTGACTTCTCTGTAACTCTTGTTATATCCGACTAATTTAAAAATAATATCTAACCTTTATTGTTTTACCGTGGTTTTAATCTCAGGTACAATCGCTTTTAAAGTCACGGTATTATTTATGTATGTCAGTGAATCTCAACTTCAACTTTTGTGTGCTACGAAATTCTACTAAAATGTGCCGCCAAATTTTAGACTTTATTTTATGATATGATTTTTAAAAAAATTAAACTTATTGTTAAAAGTGTGCCACAACAAAAAAAAGGTTGAAAATTACTGATGTATGTACTAATCAATCCAATATAGTAAAAAATACATGTATTATTAAAAGAGTATATTTAAACTTCACACTATATTGTTATTATGAAATCCTTGTGCAATAGTTCCCGTTTTGATAAACTAGCGACATCTAGTGGTAGATATTGTCCCGGGATAGTATCGCCTCTTTCCGTGGAGTGACCTAGTCGCGTTTCGGGATCGACTTTAAACTGGGTATAGCAAGACAAGTGTCAACAATCTGGATGAAGCATGTTTATCTCAAGCCGGTATAGCGGGGACGGCCGTTGTACGGAGATATTTGTCCGTGTGCTACTTAGTAGGGGCTGAACTTGGGATTTTTTTGATTATAACTTTTGTCAGTTAATTGTTTCTTTTTTTATCAAATATTAAATATTAAAACACTTATAGGTTTATTAAGACAGTTACAACATTAAATAAAAAAAATAGTTAAAGTTAGAACAAAACGAGTATATTTTTTAAAATAAATTGATATGTAATTATTTTTTCTAGTAGGTACATTTATAATTACAAAATTTATTATTTATGATTGGTGTGTGTAAAAGTTAATAAAACGGTGTTGAAATATTAATCTGAAATAAAAATTTAGATGTCATACATAATTGCTGAAACATAAACTGTAAAAAAACACAAACACATCTGACAATCGACTTTCATTACGAACGACATAATAAATACATTGAAACTAAAACCTCTCGTGTAAATTTTTCATTACAAATAAAAAAGCAATAAAGCGAAATAAAGGCAATAAATTAAAACTGAATCGACATTAACTATTTTTATTTTAACCAAATCGTTGTTACTAAAAGTTTTTATAGACAAATAAAATTATACACAGAACTTTAAAATATCCATAAAACATAAAACACCTTCGGTTTCACAAACGCTTACATTAGCAAAACCACGAGACTATTAAATCATTTTATGCGTTCAACATTCGGAAAAAAGTAAAACCAATATAGCGAATAAAAAACAACCTAAACGATCAAACATATGTCACAACCCGAACCATGATAAACCGCTTCGATATAACTATTTACGTGAAGAACAAAGAGTTGACTCCGCGGGAACTGACATAGCGAACACCAGTAGCCGGTCGAAAGCCGAGTGATTGCAATACCCGCGTCAACCCTGTACACTCGAATCCCCCATTCTCACGCCACCTCACCCCATATACAAAACGCTATTTCATTGGACGATTCACTTTGCCGCGCTTTTGTCTTCCGCATCAAAAGTTTTACAACCACTAGCTTACCTGCTCTCCGAACCGAAAAGCCCACACGAAAGAAAGAGACCCTAAATTGTTATCAGTACAACTTTGAAATGATGTAACTCGCTGCAAAAGGGAAATGTAAAGCGTTTTGTCGGCGTAGCAGAAAGTGATGGACATAGTAGAGTGTGCCGATGATTGTTTCAGTGGAGTGCGAAGGGAACGTGCTACCGTGCGTTTCACTATTTATAATCAAGTAGATCGCGTCTGTGTGCAAGTGTAGACACGCTATGCACTGACGCACACGCGCGTGTTCCTCACCGAGGCAGTCATGTGCCGGCCGATGCGTTATCCCTTATTACACGACTCGCTTCCGTGGACGCCGCACGTGCAATAGTCGTCTGCCGACCTCTTTTATACGAGCTCACTGTGTCGATCTGAGACCGTAGCCGCGAAGTGAACGTTTGTTTACATCGAGCCGGTGCAGCGTGCAGTCGTCGGACTCGCATTGTGTCATCGGACGTCCCGGGTTATCGTACGACGACGTGATTTTCGAGTTGCTTTTACGAACGATGTCGATAACTTGCCGGAGTTTTGTGCGAAATAACTTTTTGTGAATTTGTGATTTAAATTCAGAGACAGACTGAAACCTGTGATCTCGATTGCGCCAATTTTTCTAAGTGAACATTTTGTGCCATTCGTTGCAATTGTGGACTTGCTCATTTTTTCTACGAAATTTTTTGAAATTATATATTTGAAAGAAGATTGAAACTTTTAAAATATTATTAATTCAATTTTTTATATACTAGAAGAAAATTAAAGAGGCGAGAGGAAATAAGGAGAGGATTAACTGCATTTATGCATATAAAATTACTGGCGACCAGCCCACGCTTTCGTAGAAAAGAAGAACTATAATATTTTTACGAAGCGAATCCGATCAAAAAGATGGCAATAGCATTCAACATCCCGAGCGAGAGGGAGCCGAGTGAGGAGAACTTTTCCCGGCTGAACCGGTTGTTGGCGGAGTTGTACGAGGTGCTGTGCCACATCCTGGTGTCCCGGCAGCCGAGCCAGGACAGTCAGGAGCAGCGCCGAGGTGAGTGCCCTCGAGACACTAACGCCACGCCACCTTACCACTTAAGATGCTATTCGACCTACATCGTCAACCTCGTGATGGTGGTCGCGATTATCAAAGTCTGCCTCTCCTCCTCACTCTTCAACACCATCAGATAAACGAAAATGAAGATACACTTAAGTTGTTATGCTGATACTGCAAAGCAGAACGGGACTCTTTGTTAAATAATTTTAAGTCCGATCCGCACTTCTAACGTTGAGATGTTGTGTCCGACTGCACTTAAATTGTAAATGGTGGTTTCATGCGACCCAATTAAGAGGACACGATTGTTGTAATAATTTGTGTACTCCATTGTGTCATTTTAATTTGGTCATACATTTTTAACAATAATATATTTGCTTACAATTATTCGCTTGCATTGAATTTAATATTGATAAAATTTGAGTGAAGTTCGACAGACTTTCTCCAAAAACGCAAATCTAGATGAATGTTTGTATTTTCTTATATCGCATTTCTAATAATTGCAATAATATTTTTGATATATTTAAATTCCGCTTTTAACGTGAATTCTCACAAAGTAGGCTATTGCTAGATATATCGATGTATACATAGGTATGTATAGTTTTGTTAAGTTTATTTTTAAATGTTCCATAATGATCTCTATTATGTTTTCATGATTTTATATCTATATATAACCATTAGTGTTGTAGTTTAATTTATTATTATTATTTGACGTTTCTTTCGAACTCTTGGATCAAGATCGACTTGTGAGTTTTAGTGAAAAATTTAATTTTATACGAAAAATGGATCTCAAATTTGTTTAGTTCCAAATAATGTTGATAGTCATCGAATTTTGTTTATATTGTGATTATCTCATTTTATTTTCTTTAAACACCAAATATTAGTTAAATTTAAAAGAAATTTTTGAATAACAAAATTCGACGTTTTAATAAAAATATTTTTATCAAACTGAGTATTCAAAACGGTCAGATGGAAAATGTTTTTTATATATTATTATTATTTAGTTATTATATTAATCATAATGGTGTGATGTAAATACTGTGCCTAGGTTTTTTTTTTATATTACGAATATATTTTATAAGTCTTGCTTTTTTTATAAACAATGTAAAATATATTTTTTTTAAATGTTCTTATCTTACAATTTTGAAGATGAACTTTTTTTTTATTGATATATTTTTTTTTAAATAAGAATATATAAAATTGTAAATATTACATTTTATGTCTGAGGTTTTCCATATGCATCTCAATAATTAAGTTTGTTTTTAATAAGTGAATTTATTATGTAATCGAAATATTTGCTTGTCTGATTTGTTTTATATTTAATCGTTCGCATTTATTTTATCGTGATTTATGTGAATAAACATATTTTTAAACTTGAAACAATTTTTTTTACTATTTAATCCATCTTTACTTCCTTAAAAAATTTATATAGTAGGAAAACGTATAGGAACATTGATTAAAGAAAGTTTTAACGTTTATTTTATCAATTCTAAACCTCGAGTGTGTAGAAAAAATTTGTAGTTAACTTATTATATAAATAATAAAATTAGATTTAAATCTAAACAAAATCCTCCCTACTATATAAATGTGAATGTGAGTTTGTTTGTTACGTTTTCACGCAACAACTACTTAACCGATCATCATGAAACTTTGTACACATATTTTTGGAGGTACTAGAAGTAACATAGGATACTTTTTATTCAAAAAATAATAATTATTTTTTACTTTAGTTTCCAATTGACTATAGTTTCAGCTGTTTGGAATTTTTCTATATTTATTTTTATTTCCGTCTGTCACTTTTATATATGCAGTATAAAACTATTTGAATTTTTGAGGTTAGATTATATTGATTCATTTCTATTGAAATGATCTCTGATACTTATTTAATGACTTAAATACAAGCGAAGCCGCGGGTAAAAGCTAGTTTATAATAAAGATCTTTGAAACACGTAACCAAAACAATTTACTTGAAATCGTTAATTACTTACAATAATAACCGATTTGCATGTGTATTCTAAAACAAGCAAACCAATTTAAAACTACAATTTTATCTCAATATATAAAATAAACAATTCAATTTTTTAAATAAAAGTAAAGCAATGTATGTAGAGATGATGTCTTAAGGTTACGAACATTCAATTAAAGGCTATTCAATGGACAAATTGATTAGCAAGAATACTATATAAAAAGAACTATTAAAAAGTGAACTAACTTCTATAACTACAGAAATAAAATATTGAATGTATTTATTTATTACAATCTTATATGATCATTTATTTTGTGAGTGATTTTAACATTTATTCATTAATTTCGGAACGATTCAAATAAACCTCAATGCTTCATAGTATTAAATGAAATTTAAAAATTACCGCGTAATAACTACAACAAATATATTCCAGAAGTAAATTCATAAAGAAATAGAGATCCTCATTTTTGCAGTAGACAATAATTTACTTAACAAAATACATTACAATAATTTTATTACAATTTTGCCACGAACTTGCCATCATGGAGTAAGACACGATCTAACATTGACAGTGAACTGGTTAAATCTAGATTCAAGCTATGTAACAATACAATACAACCGTTTAGATTGCGTCTTTCTATAGAAGTGAATTCGCAATTCTTCGAATTAAACAGGTAATGTAAAGCAGATCAGTGCAATCGTAAACGGAAAGTAAGTTATTTGAGAAAGGGAAACTTGTATTGGACATAGAAATCGTGAGCAACGAAAATGAAATTGCTCTTATACCAAATCTATTATAGATACTATGTTCCAATATATTAAGAACGTTAAGGATAATATTTACATATTGATTCAGTCGTATATCAGTTATAAGTAGAGATGTTCCGACTAGTCGGCCACTAGTCGGTAAAGCCGACTATCCGACTATCTTCTTACTTTGTGTCTATTTCTCAATAAAATGTATGTGTTACTTCCTTGTAAAGAAAACATATTGATGACATTTATCAAACAAAATTAGTATCTTAATTAAAAAACAAATCAACATAATATTTAATGACATATATTGCAATACTGCGTGATGATATTTGAAACTATCGTCAAACTAGTGAGCTGTAAAACTCAAAAAACTTTTTTTGTTATTTATATTTGTCCACATGTCAGTAGTGACTGAAATTGCAGCGAATCAGCTGTGCCGTAACCGTAGTCGGCTTGGCCGATTAGTCGGCCGACTAGTCGGCTTATTTACAACCGACTAATCGGCTAGTCGGCTAGTCGGCCAAAGTCATAATCGGCGCATCTCTAGTTATAAGTAAAAATGTACCAAGTTTGTGTCTGATTAACTTTATAAAGTTTTCTATCCCCATAAAAATTATACTTGATTCTAATAAACTATTTTAGTTACAATGTACGGTTCCCTTTTTGTTCTTTATCTTGATCTAGTTACGCGTGTGTTTTGTTCTAAGAGGTGGTCTTAGAAATAATATATTTCTTATTAGAAAATTGTATTTTATGCATCTATTAAAAATAAACAATAAGCAATCAAAGTCATGATGAATTGCTTCAAAAATATCGTTCAAAGAAAAAGATTTGTGTGGTCCTAACATTTTTATAATAAAAGGACAACTATGTCACGCTCCTTTGACACCATTCTGTAACTTTCGATTATATTTTCAAGTGGAACTAGTTTTTAAATCAAAACGGTTCAGTGAATAAAGTTCATGGTATTTTTTGTTTCTTGTTTTGTTTTTGGAGTAAGGTTTGTCAACTGTTAGCTCTTCGATTTCAATTGTTTATAAGTTCATCAACATCAACTAATGTAAGCTATTTATTAATTGAGGGTAATTAACGTAATCAAATGATTTTATTGTTAAATAGTAATTACTTAGTTTAATTATGTGACTTTAATTCCAACACAGTTATTTTAAAACTAGATTTAATACAAACATTACATTAATTTAATACAAAGTTTCGAATGCTTTACACGCAACGATGGCTGCAATGAAGCAGCTTAGTCTTTCGAGTAACTTTTCGTACTCTAAACCGTAATTGAGGAGGCGTATTCTTGCTGAGAGACCGTATTATAGCTATACAGTATTACCCCGCTTTACGCGACCCCGTTATGTGTGGTTTCACTATAACGCGAAATTCAAATTTATTATTAAATTACGCGAAAGAGTGCGTATAAACATAATGTAGTCATCAATTTCTTTATGGTCGCGGGAATTTCAGTTAACGCGATTTTTTCCGGAACGTATCCCTCGCGTAAAGCGGGGCATTACTGTACAGAGTAATTAGTAATAACGTAGATTGGATTATAATCGTTACAAGGACGTTAAGTGCACAATACACACAATTATTTTCCATCTCATAAAGAACATTCACCGCTGTAAAGACAAGCTGCCCCGCGTTATTCGCTGCATATGCTAATTTAGTACCTATTATTTATTTATAAATTTTGAACAAGTGCCCATTGCGACAAGTTGAAAATCGAGTTATGTTATTACATCTGGTGGTTTTGTGGGAACGTAATTTACGCGTTTAGTTATTCCTTCTTTATTATAACCACGGTTTTGTCCTTCGTGAATATTTTAAAATTTATTTAGAACACGGATAATAGACAAGTCACACGCTTGCGTGTATGCGTGACATGCGCACTGTAGGTATTATAATTTTCTGTCTGGTCTTAAATTTCCAAAAAAAATTAAATATACAGTATTCTAGTTTAAATATGACATATCTATAACTATAGTTTTAGTAGTTAATAAGTCATATTGCTAACGTTTTTTAATATTATTTTTTTGAGGCTTTTATCTGACAAGACATATCAGTCCCATAGTGCCTTACTTAAATCTACAAAACCTAATATTAAAGGAGAGAGAGCCACTTATGAACCATCTAGCAGAAATCCCAACACACAACTAGCGTTTTAAAACTCAATTCGACTTACGTGCTAAAACACACACACATACGTAAAAAGACACGCACACTACCAAAAATAATATACAGTTACAACAAAATTCAATATCAGACATATTAATATAGTATTTTGTATTCTGATCGTGTTGCATGTCGCAACAGGTGTGCCTGTAGATGTGTTTTTTATCCCGAACAAGTCTGGACCTGTCCAATAAGGCTTTGTTCGGGTGCAGCCTTTAATTCTCTCTTCCATAATTCCCTTTTTTTTATACAAACTATTACAAGAGATAAGCGAAGGATTTATTGCTTTACCTACTTCTTTAAAAGGTTTCAAGTTAAATTACCTACAATAGGTTTTGTGTTTTAATGATTTTGGTTAAAATTGATGATTCATTAACCGATTAGAATATTAATCCGGAAATAGCAAACCCATCTCTATTGAAAATAAATTCAAAGTAGCTTCTTATCAGTTCTTAGTATCTGCAAATAAAACCTCAGTGATAAGAAGCATTTAAACTACGTAAAATTATGCAAATATCCATATATAACAATATCATTGACGAATCTTGCGAGTCAGGATTGGCGTATCATATGATTTTATTTTTAAAAAATAGACTCGTAGTGTATCGTTTGCAATTTGGTATATTGACATTGTATGTATTTGTAATTAGCGATTATTTATTTTAACATGTAAAATGCGCGACGTGAAGTATATAAATACACATAAGCAGCCATTCTCAAAGTGTGTTCCGCGGAACCCTAAGGCTAAAATACCTACCAAAGGGAGATTATAAGGTTACATCTAAATATTCCAATTAAATATTACATTGCATATGATTATTCATAAATACATATAAATCAGTTTTTTATAATTATATTAAGGCTTTTTCTTTCGTCAAAAAAGTTTGAGAACCGTTGTACATAAGTATTGATTCTGAAAAAACTAGTACACAAGCGAACTTAAAACGCACGTAAATGGTAAAATAGATTTATAGACACATCGCGCGATTGTCAAAGAATATTTAATCATAATAAACCATAAACGCTAACCAGTTGTAAACTAGTTTGAATATAGAAATTAACATTAAAAAGAATGATAATAAAACACCAATTATATACATTACAATTTGAATTAAAATCATAACTTCACGGTCCATAAACTTTAACAAGAACTCCACGGAATAGCAACTTAATAACGACCCTTTTTATTGTAATAAGCTATTTTTACCTCTTGACGCGTATTTTATTAGTGAAATATATATATATATATATATATGCCTTATTTTATTAATATGTAATATGATATACGTAAGCCGCAAAAAAATTTAAATTAAAAAACTATTTCATGGAAAATTTTGAAACAGCCTGTATATAAAAATAAATAAATAAATATAAAAACAGATGGCGGCTTTTCAAACCTACCCGTAATTATAAAATTAAATATATAATTTTGTTATTTATTATGCATTAAACTAGACTAAGTTACATTAATTTGAGTTATATTATAGTTAAGTTATATTAAGAAACATAAAACGAGTGTGAAAAACCAACACTGGTTTTTGGTGCCAAGGGCAACAAACTGTGAAAGAAAGGGCTGTTCTGAAATTAATATATTAAGAGCTACTTTTGGGCATATATTCGTCTTTTTAAGACAATAATTCGAATAAAGTTAACGATAAAAACTACAATTATTAACAAATAATATAAAAGCACTCGAAACAAATGTAAACAAAGATTTAACTAGTCAAGCCAAGTCCAAAATAATAATACCGCTATAATAATAAAAACCATCTAACAGCGTACTGGAGGCAGTTAACTTGAGATCGCAGCCACCGTCGCAGCTATACTTCAATCAAGCCAATCTGAGGCATTTGTCTTTGAAATTAGATTGTGTGTGTGATTATTTTGTGTAGCCAGAACTGTGGCTCATCGCACGTGCTTGAGGTCATACAGGTCAGGCCTTAGATTCTGTGGTGTGGCTCCTTGACATTTTAGTTGTGCCTGCCTACCATCATTAGATAGATTTGAAATTGTAAGCGACGTACTAACTGCAGGTTTGTCGCAATATAATTTTACAGTAGCGTTTGCTATTATTAGCAATAAGACTGTTGGTATTATTTTTTCACCTTTTATTTATTTACTTTTAGTAATTGGGCTCCAATGGAGCGCTTTTACTCGTCAGTACAAATATAGATATAAATGAAATTAATTTATTAATTATTCATTTGATTTAGCTGCTGTATACTGGCATTGTCCACTTACATACTAATGTCATAATAATATATTATAAATCTACTACGATGTAGAAGAATAGCTGCTGTATAGGGGCATTGTCATCCTATTGTATACCTAAGGGTAAACATAAAATGACATAGATTACATAAAACATTGATATAAATAAACGTATTACTGGCTCAATTATGTGTAAATTAGATGACTTTTTTACATTCAGTGTTGCCAGTAAAACATCGTTCCGTTTACCAGTATTTAAGGGTAATAATTGATTAAAAATTCTATTCTTACGTATATCAAGGGCATTGAAAAAGGAAAATTAAGATGTAACAATAATCAATAATAATCAAGAATCAACATATTCTAGTAGAGATTTTAAAACTGAGTTCTTCAACGCATAGGTACCTGACATACCATAATTCAGCGGTTCTCAAACTTTTTTGGCGAAGGAAAAAGCCTTAATATAATTATAAAAAACTGATTTATATGTATTTATGAATAATCATATTGCAATGTAACATTACGTAATATTTAGTTGGAATATTTAGATGTAACCTTATAATCTTCCTTTGGTAGGTATTTTTTGCAGTATTTTAGCCCTAGGGTTCCGCGGAACACACTTTGAGAATGGCTGCCATAACCTAATCTACAAGAATTTCTCTATGATACTAGGCTTTTGAAATTCATATTTCTGGTATCATAGGTAATAATAGGATTTTAAAAATAACTAGAAGTTTAATAAATGACATTTTTGTGATTGACAGCAAATTTAGAACTCATTAGAGTAAAATTCACCGTTGTAAAAGAAACTATTTCTTGTAAAAGTCTACATTAAAAAGAAATTTAGTTAAACAGATCCTAAGTCAATTTTAGAACTAAAGATGTTTATCGGAGACTTGAGGCGTCTAAACGATTTAGATATTTTTAACGATAAAGCCTTATAAAACGGTCTGTTGCCTCTATAACCGGTAGCTTGTTTGAAGGATTGTAATCACGATTTAATACCGAACATACTACTAAAAGATGTAGTAAAATAACTATTCTAAAAACTAAATTATAGACATATTGTAGAATAATAATATTTTCTTATGAGATTTTAGAAATAAACTAAATAACATAAAATCCAATAAGAAAATTATAGTTAGAAGTTTGTATTCATAGTTTTAAAGATCGAACATGGAAGGTCAATAAAATATGGGTGCGACGTTTAATGACAAATGTATGGGAAAACAAAGATATATTATGTTACTGTGATGTCAAAACTTCGTTCAACCGTTGTCTTATATTTTTCCCACGAGTCCATAGATAGAACTTATTTGAATCAAACTAACATTAGAGATTTTTTTAGCATAAATATCTGATATAACTGTGTTTGTATTTTTATTTATTAAAATCCATTTCTTTTGTTTACTATAAATAGAAATAAATCTAGGAATCAGAATAGAATATCAATATTTAAAACAAAAGAAAAATTGTGATAAATTACGTAATTTAATTGATAGTTGTCATTTTTGAGGATGCATACATATTGCCATTTATTATAATTGAATCATTAAAAAAACATTTGAAATTAGAATGTGTTCATTTGTTTTTCTTATAATCGTCAGAGTTTATTATTCCCGGTATAATAATATTTTATGGATATGTATTATGCATTGTTTTGTAACTCAATTATGATTTACAGTCGCAGTATAGTAGTATCATTACTTCACCATCATTTAGTAACTTAATTAAAATAATTCGATACATTTACACAGAACAATAAACATATGGAGAGGCTTAGAATGTTAACTTATAAATTCCTTAAAAATAACTTACTGCATTGGCCACGTTTTTAACTAGTTAATTCGCAAATAATGTATGATATTACTGCCTATCCGTATTAGTACTAAATAAGTTAGTCGCATAATATTTGCTAAAGTTTTGCGCGATCAGATTTTTAACACTTAAAGACTTAACACTTAAATGCATGATTTTTTATATTATAGGAAATTTGTCATAAATTACGTAAAAAAAAATACAAGTAATAATGATGAATGTATACGCAGATATGCAGGTTTTTGAATAAATTTACCTGAATATGAACGTAGGTAATTGGTAAAAATATGCATTTAAAGGTTAAGAACATCGAAATTATAAATAAAGAAATATATACCGGGTTATTCAGTCGAAATTTCCTCTTTATTCCGATTAAATTATTTACATCTATACGTACTGCGATACCTTTGAGATAATTTGCGGTAATTATAGCGCATAAAATCTTTTAATTGATATAATTAGACCTATCTTAATATAACATGCATATATCTACTGCACATTGTAACGTAAACTTTTTTTAAATACTTTTTTACGCGTGTTTTCCACAGTACAAACCAATATATAAGTTTAATATACATCTATAATAGTATATATATAAAAAATATTAAAAAGTCTCTATGGTTTTATTGTTCAATGTTCAGTCTGTCAAGACAATAGTATCGTATTGAGTTCTTTGTCTTTACAGTAATTGGTCACACGTGGCTCTCAACTGCACAGTTTAAAGCAATAAGTTTTAAAATACAATCTCGTTTGTTTGTTGTTGAACACTTTTACAATTTGAAACAAATGAAAATATACAACAATAATTACAAACAAACATAGGTAGATACGAAACAACTCTTTCAGTTAAACAGAGAATCGCTTCTGGGAATTATAAGATATTATTTATTAAACATTTTTCCTTATATTGATGCCTAAGTTCGTCGAATAAACAATATTGGACATTTTTATATAGTCTTTTTTAAATTTAAATTTTGTTTTTATTCAAATTCATTTATTTGCCATATATATGGTTAGTAACATAGGTCCTAAAGTAATGTTAGGTTACTATCACATATTTTACACAATGTACATGGCGTGCTAAATAATGTCAAATTAAATTTAAACTTACAAAATGTCACTCATAAATTCACCAATTGAACAGTAGGGCTTGTTCATTAAAAATACGTTGAGATTCTTTTAAAATATGTTTAAATTATCAATGCCTCTTACAACCCTAGGTAAATGGTTGATTTTTTATTCATTTGTTTATATTAATTAAATCTCATATATTCATATCTACCATAGATTGTCTATTCTATATGTTCACGCCTCTGTCTCTACTGAGATGGACAGAAACCTATCGACGACTCTCTCTACGTTAGTACGCTAACATTCACATAGTACAACTTCATTCAATGATTTTGAGTGTAAAACGCATTGTCTAATAATTATTGTTATTGATTTTCATTTGTTTTTTAACTGTTATATTTTCTTTTGTTTCAGGTAAATGACTTATTAATATTACATACAATAATACAAGATATTCTGTAAGTAGTAAGTACGTACTTAAATATCTATGTAATATATCAGTATACATGAAAAAGTAAATTGTTTTGAATACGTTCCTAGTATTACTAATATTGTTCAATTATAGCTGGGTCCGGAGAATTATCTCCTGAGTCCACATTCGTATTAGATTCCTAGGTCTAGATCTATTGCCAGAGAGCTAATTATTCACAGAAGTGTTTCGTTATGGACGCGGTAGATGCACTATTTTATGTGTAATTTTTATACCAGTTGTTTTTTCTATGATTGTATTCAGTCTTTTATTTATAACAAACAGTTGAATAATAATATGATTATTGAACAATTAATCTATTAAGTTTATCTGAAGAAATCATATCATCTTATTGGATTAAGTCCATTTTGATGGACATTTGATTATGATAGAACATGTGGTCAAAAATAGAAAAAGTTGAGGTCAAATGTTGGTCATCGATCATGCATTGTCAGCTTACCTTTTTACTGCTAAGGACTGGTATTTCATTAGACACTAATCCTTAATTAAATTTGATTAATAGTAACCACATACGATAACTATACGTTCATTTATTGAGATATTTTATTTTAGTTTAGATACTATCAAAATCTGAAAATAAGGAAACTTAGAAATTCACCCAGGTCTTGCAGTTACATTAATTAATGAAAACAAAAACGAAATATTAATCAACAAACATTAAAAAAAAATACATCGCGAATATTCTAAAACAATTTTAAAATGTAGACACATTGTCACCTAAACCTTAACTAAATAAATATCAAAGTACTGGCCATGAACACGTAACTTGACTCCTATATGTTTCTTATCGGATGACTGTATTAAAAATAATGAATTATGATCTAATAAAAAATTATAGCTATGAAAATTGATACTAAACCGCTACTTTCATAATGTTTTGAAAATTATTGTACGTGTGTAAACATTAATATTAAACTGAGTAGAACACGACACTCCACAAATTTTCAAAATGCCATTTTGCACTTTTTTTTTCAAAACAGGTTCCTCGGCAATAAAATAAACTACAAATAGAATGTTTAACATTACAAGAACATGCATTTTTACGAAAGTTATAGTGGAAAATCAAATCAAAAATAAATCGTTATATTGAGGGTCGTTACATTAAGGTTACTCTGTATATTATACTACAAGTAAATGTAAAAATAATAAACCAAAAATCAAAGGTTCATTAAAAATTAATTAATTAATGACATCTTCATATAAATTAGGATCTTATTAGAATTATTAAATTAGGTTACATTTAAGGCTACACTTTGATTAAGGTCAATGTCATTTTACAAGTAGTATATTTAAATCGTACTAGTTTTTTCTCATTCTTTCCTATTAGAGTTAATTAGAGTAATGGAATAAATGAAACAAAACACAATTAAAACAAAGAACAATGAAAATTCATTTGTAAATACCGATATCGTGCTGTATTTTAAATAAGATGATACCAAACCCATGTGGTAGTATGTCATGTGATAATTTGAATGTCAGTAAATGTTTTAAGGATGTGCACAATTCGACCTTTTATTTTGGTCCCATTTATTGGGACGAATCTTATTAATGTTTTTATTTTGCACGTGTCAGAGGTTCACATTGGTCTGCTTAATAATGCATTTTTGTATTGTCCTTATCTGATTAAAACTTGTAGTACCTATATACAGGGTATATCAGTTTGGAGTTAGGGTATAGTATAGTACAAAAATGTTATGTAATAATAACAAATGATATTCGTCCCACGGGCCGAATTTTTCTGCACAATTGAGTCTAAACCGAATTTGTTTTAAGATGATCGTCGTGACTGTTAGTATGCATGGCGTCCATTAGTTTTGCATAGTAAATAGTAGCAACTGTTGATCATTTGTAAAGTAATATTTTATCTTTATTATTGTTTTATTTTAATAGGACATTGCGTGCGACATTTTACATATAGGCACTCCTTATTTTATCAATTGTTTTGTTTTTGGTTTTTTTTTAAATTGGACGACAACATAAGACTATGTTGTTATACGTAAATTTAGATTATCTACATACGAACTAGGTACTACTATCACAAGAAAAAGCTTATGAAAGCTGTTTCATATTAACTACTTGAAACTTATCTCCAGCAAAACTGTCATCAGATCAAGCCATTAAGCTAAAAGGTAATTTTCCTTATTCGTAAGAAAATTTAAGTTTATTTTGAAAGACACGGTCGATGTATTCAATATAGTTTTGCTAAATGAACCGTGACAATGTTCAGATATTTGTGCTTTATGCGTTTGTTTAGAAAGGTTATAATCGCGTGAAATAATATACATTTTTGTTGCTATTAATATGCTTTCCCAACATTGTCTATAGAAGTTCATAAAACATGATAAATGATTTTCGTCTAGCTTTTAGCTTTTGTTAGGTATTATTAATGAATGCTAGATGTCTAGGTTCCGTCTATTATTTGTTTTAATCTATGTACAGTGGTATCTCGACATACGAGTTTAATTCGTTCCGTAACCTTGCTCGTATCTCAAAGCGCCGTATGCTGCTGCGAATGTAGATCGGCGCGCATGTTGGGGTCGTGTGCAGCGGTGTAGTGTGCGATTGCTCGCATCTGGAAGCAAAATACCTCGTATCTCAAAACACTCGTATATCGAGGTACCACTGTATTTACAATTGGTTTCGTCTCCCGAGCTGCATGGTGTGATTAAATCTTGCACTTAGATATCGGTTTGTCTTCACATCAGGTGGAGTACTGTATAGGTGTTAGTTAGTACATGAATTACACGACCGTACACCCGAAACACTATTTTTTCGGCAATATTTATTTTGGCCGGAATTTCGAGTCCTCCGTATGGCCGCTACGTCACAAAATTATCTTATTATGATCTTTTATCTATATTTCTAGCAACTTATCTCTTATTCTAAGCATTTATGGTTAGTGTCGCCTAATGGTAGACTGAATATTAAAAAAATACATTCGAATTTTAAACGTTATCGTCAGTTTTTATAGACCACTTGAAGCACAGAGCACGTGATACAACATTTGACACTTGAACATTTGGAATGATTTGAAATTGGAACATTATTCGAATAAGCGTTAACCTCACGCGACTTGACTGCAGATGCGTCTGCGCAACGTCATTGTGACAGCTTATTTACAGAATGCCAGATAATATTAAGATTTAATTCGTTGTTAATATTAGAAATATCTTTAAGTTAAACATACTGGAGAACAAATAACAAATATAAATGCGAGTAAACTAAGTATATAAATAAAATAATTTGAATCAAATCCTGTAATTGAATTTTCTGTGTAACACTAAAAAGCCCAATGCTGTTTTAAAAAATATCTTTCATACAAGTCCCACTCTTTGCCTTCTTTGGTCACTATCACTACATAAACAATAATTCTTGTATATATTTATCATAATAGTATAACAATTATATATGTTCACTATAATGATTCACCTCAGTTACATATGTGTGTAATAAAAACGCGACACATGCCATAAATCCGATCGTTTTCTTCATAATCTGGCAGCACTAGTCATAATGGTCGCGCTCATGGCTGATGATTGTAAAATAAGAAATAATTTTTATACTCAACTAATGGATGGGTCGTTTTAACATAACTTATGAGTTGATGTGCTCGAACGGCTTTGTCTACATTCGACCTAATTATTTGTCATTAGTAAAGTCCCGGGTTAGTTCCACCACTTTTAAGTGTAACTAATCTCTGTTTAAAACGAGAATAGAACGACCAAGCGAAGTCGCTTACATAATATATTAAACAATTTATTAGCTACCTAACAATAGCTTTAGTTAAGACTTCAAAATATGGTCATTTTCAGTCCAAAATAACTAAAACTAAAAGTAGAATTATTAGCAACAACTTAGGTTCAGAAATTGACATAAATCCTAACAACAAATAGAACCACTTCAACCAACGCTTAAACTAAGTTTAACTAGCTCTGACATAAACTACCGGCCCTAATCATAAAGTGCTGTTAAGTCGTTTATATACATCTTAAATTTGTCGGGACCAAATGACGTTTACATTATTGTTTTAGACATTTAATGAATAAATGTATCAAGATTATCAAAACTAAAAACACACCACAATAGGTGATCTTTTAATCTCTTTAAACTATGGGGCCAAGATAGATTCTAATTGGAGAATAATAGGTGCAGAAAAAAATAAATGGAAAATTTTTAAATTTTGAATGAATACACTTAAATGTTTTTTTTTTTTGGTTTTATTTTGATCCTTTGCAAAACCATAAACTCATTATATATTAAAAAATATTTTTAATTGAAACAAACGCAATAAGCACTAAGCTGAATATTCGCGAACCCTAAACATAGCTACAGCGAATAAATTGTGACACAAAACAGTGTGAACACGACCTAAACAAAATCGAAACATGCGGTTAGTAACAACGAATAAACTAAACGATTAGTGTTGATTTATTAACTTTCCGAGTGCACTAACGGTGTCAGTTAAAACTTAGATCATTTTGACGCGAGTTTCAACTGTTATTCTGATAAAAAAAACATTGTGCAATATACCTAATATTTCTGTACAACAATGACGAATGTTTTATGTTGTTAGTACATATGAATTCAGGTCTTTGTTCTTTTGAAGTTTTTAGATAATTTAATATGATGATTAAAGAATGGATATTTGTGTTAATTCGGTTTATTTATTTACTTTTAGTAATTGAGCTCCAATAGAGCGCTTTTACTCGTCAATACAAATATAAATGAAATGAATTTATTAATTTAATAATTATCAATTTGATTCAGCTGCTGTATACCGACATTGTCCACTTATATACTAATGTCATAATAATACAGTAATGCCCCGCTTTACGCGAGGGATACGTTCCGGAAAAAATCGCCTTAACTGAAATTCCCGCGACCATAGAGAAGTTGATGACTACATTATGTTTATACGCACTCTTTCGCGTAATTTATTAATACATTTGAATTTCGCGTTATAGTGAAACCGCGCATAACGGGGTCGTGTAAAGCAGAGTATTACAGTATAATATAAATCTACTATGACTTAGAAGAATAGCTGCTGTATAGAGGTATTGTCATAAGGTAGTGTCAAGTATTTCGTTGTATATAATTCATGTATTAAAATCGATGTGTTTCATAATAATGAATATAGTTATTGTAGTACGCAAAATTGAATCTTCATTTGGCTTATGAATGCTATGAATTTAGCAAAATTAAAAAAAGAACCTTTATAGGAACTAAATTCACGAACAGTGGGCTTATCACGAATTTTTAGTCTGGCTTTCGAACCGACTTCGCTTCAAACGATTTGTATGGAAATTTGAGCAGCGCCACCGCGTGCGGATTTGGAACTACAATATTTTGATACTTTTTGTTAATTTTCGAACGTCTCGATCTTTCGTTCATTTGATAGATTGCTGGTGTTCGTTAGTCGTTAGTAAAAATTCATGATCCCGATTGCTAACGGATCCGTTTCACTTGTGACAGCTCGACTCGAAAGCCAGACTAAATTCGTGATAAGCCCACAGAGCTTTTATGTTTCGTTCATTTTGTCTCCGTAAAATGTATATTACTACAACATGACTGATAGCTACTTTAAAACTTTATTGCAAATTATAAGGTGTTATTCTAACTTATAATAGATTACCGTAGTGTAGCTCTACGCACTTAGGTCGATAACACACTAATAGTAAATAGATGTATAGCAATATACTGGGTGTAACTTTACAACAGGCACGTGCGGTGATCGAAATCGTTCAGCGAGAGACTGGTTGAAATGCATCTTTCACTAGTGCTGTGAATTTCTATTTTTGTTTATTTTCATCGATATTTAATTAATTTTTTTAGTATTGGTTTAAGAAGTCTTTTACAAAATAATAGTTAAACGTTTATTTATAAAACAAATTCAGGTATTTTGTAGGTAATTAAAGTGTTGAGATTAAATTAAATTGTGTCTATTTTAATTAGTTAAATATTGCTCGTGGATAACCTAAAATAGCTTTACGAAATATGTATATCTGAATTAATGAATTATTATTATCGATATGACGTATTTGACATCACTAAAACAGTTCGGTTTGTCGTAGATTCAAGCAAACGGTCTTGCGGCCACAGACAATATAAAATTTTGCGGTGAACAAATGGAAAGACTAAAGAAACCAGAAACCTCGTCTATGGAGTTAATCTAATATTGAAATAGATTCACGCTTTTTTATTTATATTACAATTTGATTTTAGTATCAGATTTTCTTATATCATTGTTTTTTATAAGGAAACTAGCTTTTACCCGCGGCTTCGCTCGCATTTAAGTCATTAAATAAGTATCAGAGATCATTTCAATAGAAATGAATCAATATGATTCCAAACAGCTGAAACTATAGTCAGTTGGAAACTATAGTAAAACATTTTTTTTTTTTAAATAAAAAGTATCCTATATTATTTCTAGTACCTCAAAAAATATGTGTATAAAGTTTCATGATTATCGGTTAAATAGTTGTTGCGTGAAAACGTAACAAACCCACATTCACATATATTATATTAGTAGGGATTATTATTATGTTTAAATTTAATAGTACGGTTCAATTGCTATCACAGGGAAATTAATGTCTGCAAGCAGGAGTCGTCTTCGCTATGCCGGCTTGAGGAATGATCAAATTGGACTGATAACCTACAAGCTGTGTAATATATGTTTTTTTATGAGGTCCACAAACAGGGCTCTAGAACTAGACTTGGAATTAATATCACACTAAGAATTTAATACAGTAATACCCCGCTTTACGCGACCCCGTTATGCGCGGTTTCACTATAACGCGAAGGCGAAACCCAAATTTATTATTAAATTACGCGAAAGAGTGCGTATAAACATAATGTAGTCATCAACTTCTCTATGGTCGCGGGAATTTCAGTTAACGCGTTTTTTTCCGGAACGTATCCCTCGCATAAAGCGGGGTATTACTGTAATCTGATTGTAGGCCCTATGCACTGTAGATACAAGTTTAGTATTGTGTATTTTTAAATTATTTTTTGAAGATTAAAAAATCACGAAATTAAACATAAGAATTCATTTGTATTGTGAATGTCGTAAATATTTTATACCTAAATGTGCTCATTAAATAAATGAAATTGGTATAAAAAAAATCATAGATATTACAGATTGTACCATTAATATAGTTTTGGTATTTCTAACGTAAGAATAGGACCTCAAATTGAATGAGTAATTTCTATTATATGTTATCAAAACAATATACATAAATCAATAAAATATATATAGCTTTTATTATATCCAAAAGCATAATAAACATAAACTTATTGCTAAAACATACAAAATCATAACACAGTTTAATTGTCATAATAAATAGTGCGATGCACTGAAAAGCACTTAACGGAGCGAAAATTAATCAAACCCCTCGACAAATGCACTCGTAATAAAATGCATTATTTAGTCATAACTTTTATTGTAAACTTCTGGTTTTATAATATTTTATAGAAATTAATTATTTGGTTTTTTTATAGTAGCCTGACATCTGACCATAATTAATCATCAACAACAGTATTGAAAAATATTAATGTAATATCTGATTTATGAATTGTTATTTACTTTTTTTTCTGAATTAAAATTAAGTTTTTTATTATTTTAGCTTGTAGCTATGATTGACGAGTTTCTTGTGGTCTTCTCGTTATACGCCTTTAGTGCCTATGCTAAATTATTCTGCGACCAAAAATTAATTTAATATTTTATTGATATATACAAAATACTATATGTGATTTATTTATATATACTTGTATATATAATATATGATAAAACATATCAAAACCTGCTAGTTTCCTCTGATAAAAAATGGTATTATTATAATTTTAATTTTTTAAATAAAATTGTTTAAACTGATAATATCGTACGGACAACAAGGCTATTGTTGAATTGAATATTTCATTAAAATTTAATGATGAGACTTAATTAAAATTATCTAATTGTTATCTAATCATTTCCGTTAATAAACTATTATTAAACTTAATCAAAAATATGTATCATATTATTTTTAAAAAACGAGTCCTTTTAACATTATAGGATTTAGTTGTTATTGTGCATAGTTTATTTGTGTTCGTTGTTATATTGAGTATCTCAGAAACCATTGAAAAAATATTATTTTCTTTTCATGAGTCAAGAGGGCTACTCAGGCGCACGAATTTCGGGCGAAAATACGGACGTTTTCTACTCAGGAACCTTACGTAATCATTCACGAAATTACGGATTTCATAGCGACGCGACGTCACGACGGATAGGCCACACAATGCTTATTTTACGGACATTTGACAGGAATTTTTACGTCAAAATTCACGTAAGCTATAGAGGTGACGGCCGTATCACGAAACTTCGGATATGCCTGAGTAGCCCCCCAGGCATTATGTTAGTTCACCAAAATGTTAGTTCCTTCTTTGTCAATAGAACCCGGTGATGTATAAACGTCTCTCTTATTTTTTATATATACGTATTTGCCACGCGAATTTCGACTTGGACATGTTTAAATGCAACGCGAAACTGGTATTAAATGTTATAATAAATACGTGTCAATACACATTCACTGTTCTGGTCCTAAACCTTGTCCTGGACAACACAAACATAATTATACTATTTATTGAAATTATATTTACAAACAAAACATTCGTTGCATTCAGTCCGTACATTAGATATTTGTTATCATATTGCATGTACAGTAGGCACTTGTCTGCGTAGTGCGTAGTAAGTAGTAAAATTATCTACTTCTATATTCCTAGTAGCGTTAGCAAAAAAATATCATAATAAAATTATTTAGGTATTTAAATTGTTAATATGCTATTGCCAGCGACTTCGTTCGCGTAGTAATGAAGATGTAAAGTACTATGAAGTTTAATGATGTTTCATATTTCAACGACACCTCCCTCACGTGACTGCAGGTTCGGGTAGCCATATCTAATCATTGCCAAATTTCAAGTTTGTAGCAAAAGACTTTCATACAAACCTTCGTTGAAATATTAAACTTCATATCTTCATTATTACGTGAACGAAGTCGGGGGCAACAGCTAGTTGTTAATAAAATTTTATGTAAATACTTCGAAACTAAATTCAATTTTATAATAATCTCTATTTTCTATATTCTATTTTTAAAAAACTTAAAAGATCATTCGACTTACAATTGTGACCACGACCGCTGTGAAGCTTTCGAAAGATCGCATCTACATATGTGTACTATACACCCACGCTCTTGTACGGAAGTCTATTAATATTTGCTTTTGGTAACCATTTTGTTTTGTTGACGGTAGTTCATGTTCTGTATGCTACTCGTAGCGAACACACGACCATGATAACAATATTATACGTTCAATAACCCATTGTTGCACATTTAGACCAGATATTGTAATTTTATATTTATTTTGAGAACAATTTATTGCAATGTTATATAAATTAAAAATTAACGCAAAACAAAAGACTTCACAAATAATTTCAAGAAGTCGTTCTAATTTTAAAATTAACACCATGGTTTATTTTACAGAATTTAACTATTTCCTACAGTTTTCACTCACCCGTTAAAGAAAATCATTTATTGTTATTATATTCAAAAGAGATACAATGTAAAAGGTAGTTAGATTCCGAAATTACCCGACAATATACGGAAACTACCGAGCTTTCCTAAATACTAAACAGTTATCCCAAACTGAAAATGATGGTTTTGGAGTAACAGCTACTGTTCCGATTACATGGAGGCATATGTGTAGTGAACTTTGTAGGAGACTGAGGTACTCTTGTTGAACCGGTTTTTAGAATACTGCACATTGACTTTGAGAACAGGAAAATGAATTGAGTAGTTAGTAATCAATTTTTTAGCTCCACTAAGGTACTTTATATAATTTACTATTGTGTTCTTGCCTTAATTAAAAATCACAAAATTTAAATAAAATAAATGTAATTCTTTAATAATTTAATTTTGCCATTTAAATATAATAACTATATATTTTATTTGATTTGTTTTAATGAGTTTTTAAAATATGTTTAAAATTCAATGTGACCTTGTTCATTTTAATGTTAGTGCATGCATTGGTCACTGTGCATAGGGCCTACAATTAGATTATTATAATTCTAAGTGTGATATTAATTCCAAGTCTAGATGTAGAGCCCTGTTTGTGGACCCAATAAATAAGAAAATATCGAATATTTCGTCTAATTTACGTCTATTAGAATTTGCGTTACGATCGCCGTAGGCCGCATAAAGTCTTTTAAATTAATAATTTTTATAATTATTGGTCTTAATTTTTTAAAATAATCTTTTATCTACTCCATGGACATCTATGTCCTAGAGACTAGATTTTGCAGTGAGGCGTCTTTATTACTTCTTGTCCTGAGATAGCATCTCCCAGCACTCGCTGCCACCTTAATACAACACAAATTTATTTATCCAAAACCACAAGAAATAATAACTCTTAATCCTATCGGTTTAAAGGCTAAATTATTGTGCAAATGTTACTTTGTTTAGTTGTACATGTTACTTCAGTATTTCCTGGTCCCAACCAGGTTCTAAAACCAAAGTAACTTCGTTAGGTGTTGTTTGTGAATATTTCTTGTCCCTTTGTAGTTAGGGAGGTAACGACTTAATTTTAAATTACATGCAATGCCCTGATCCCAAACTAGGAAACTCTGTACACAAGTCGATTTTCAAATGGATATAAGCGATAGAAACAGAAACAATCGCAGTGTCCTCGTCATTTGCATCCCTTTCACACATGCCTCAAACAAATGAACGCAGGCGACACGATAAGAATATAGTTATCCCTTTCTAATGATTGTTTCTTCCAGTCCAAAGTCCAATGTGTATCCATTTGAAGATCGTTGATTGTACCCAACAAGATTCGAAATAATCGGAACAACAAGAGGAAGCGATTGTGACCTTCCACGCAATCTTCTTGTTTCGCCTATTCCTCAGTCCCATACTTTCATGCAGCCATTCTCAAAGTGTGTTCCGCGGAACCCTAGGGCCAAAATACTGCAAAAAATACCTACCAAAGGGAGATTATAAGGCTACATCTAAATATTCCAACTAAATATTACATTGCAATATGATTATAAATCAGTTTTTTATAATTATATTAAGGCTTTTTCCTTCGCCAAAAAAGTTTGAGAACCGCTGCTTTAATGTAATGTTGATAGGGAAATAGGATGGAGTTACCTTCTAAACTATGATGTTTACAAGGAATAATGTTTTACAATGATTCTTAAAAGTCCTTCAAAACTAAGAGACATAAAACACACATATCCTCGCGACATTCAAGATACGACAAAGAAGGATAAACAGAGACAATAGACGATCTAAAACAATAGGTATTATAAAACACGTATTTACAAAGTTTTAGAATCAATTCTGCAAAGAATTGAGCGTTAAATTTATAAAGTATCTAATCCCACGAAAACAAGTTATTTTTCTACCAAAATGAATACAAATTATATAGGGTCAATTATTACGCGTAGTTTTAAATCTTTTTAATAAATCTTATTCTTAAAGAGCATGTAATGCATTAACGTGCCAATTTTTCTAAAGAAATGTTTAATGAGGCCATACTTTGACGTGCCATCAAATAATTTTGACTTTGTGATTATTGAGAAAATAATAATAATAAATATTATACCATAAACTCAAAACTTTTAATTTACTACAAAAAAGGTATATTTTCCAATGTTTACATTTTAGTATAAAACAAAATATCTCTTAATTCTATTATTTATTTAATTCACTTATAACCTTTCTTGATAAATATGTATGTATTTAATACTATGTAAATAATATGTATGTATATATTATTAGTTATTATGTTATGTAATGTATGTATTGTGTATATTTAGTTATTATTTTCTTTTCATTGCACCAAATATCACCGCTCACATCGACAAAGGTTAGCTGGTAGATAATGCCGATGGCATTAAGCTCGCCTATGCATAAACAAATATTACTGTTTTTTTTGCAATAAAGAATTTATTTATTTATTTATTTAATCATACGCATAATTTAAATCTCTCGTCATAAAACACCTACTTCACACTTTTTTCTTAGTGCATAATGAATTTCTGATCAGTGACGTGCCCAAAATATTGTGCCATTGGTTCACCATACCTACCTGGTGTTATATATACATTGGGATATCAGACATATTGTATACAGTTGGGTACATCTTAAATACCATAGCAACGTTGATGAACTAGGCGCGCGAACCAAACGGTTCAGAAGATCCTTCTTATGCCGCTCAATTAAGATGTGGAATGCTCTGCCTTGCCATATGTTTTCCCAATCCTATAATTTAGGATCCTTCAAGCGAGCGTGAAGAGGCATCTACTGGGGCCGGCATAGTGATGACGAGCTTTACATCAGGCCACTGGAGGTTACATGTCGTGTCCAACAATAAAAAAAAATAGGACGAAGGCTTATAGTAATTTGTATATAAATAATGTGTTTGTGATATGCCAATAGGGTAGCAAATAAATAAATGACTGAAGAATTCTATAGTATATATACTAACTATACTATGTCTATATCTGTGTATGTGAAATTAAGGACGTAATTATAAGTGTACTATACATAGAATAATTTGCACATTTCAAATGATTAATGTCTCCATTTCAATACAATGACAAATGCAGGTGGTATAACATTGTTTAGGTACCCTTCGTTTGAAACTAGGTCGTTGCATATATATTAAGTCAGGTTTGCTTGAAGCCGCGTTTACACTATTCTAGTAGCGCCAGTTAATTCCATTTTCAATTTTAATCACACGCTGTTAGGTTCGTGATTATTAATTTGAACTGAGCGATTATCAGCACTAATGTGGTGGGGTTAAATTTCAGAAGATAGCGTTCTGTAGTTTAGTGGTATGGATAGTCAAATAATTTACTTTTATTTAATAAAAGAACTGACATAGATGCTTTTTCCTACAACAAGCCAAAATACAGGAAACATCTTGATACTAACTATCTTCAACTAGCTAACTAACCAGTATTTTAATTTTGTTTTTTATATTTGTGATTCTTTTTTTTCTCTCCCCTCTTCCTTACATCTATTTGGATCGTTTTTATGTATTTTTGAAATTTTATTAAAAGTGTAGTATCTATCCCTTTATCATCTTGAGTATGCCGTCCTATCTCATAATTAATATTTCATTTACTTTATATAATAGTAGTCCTTTTTATAATATGTAGTTCTAATGTAATTTTGTAGGTAGGCTTTATAAATAAATAAATAAATTTAGTATACTAGTCTCTTAGAATTCCAATTGAAACTTTAATTTCTTTTCTTCTTGTAAATAATTCTTTTCCTTCGCCTTAAGAATAACGAATGGTGCAAAGTTTCTGATTAAATTTTTAAAAAAAGCTGAAGGCATTTTGAAATAAATCAATATATAAAAAAATATATATATTTTACTTTATAGTGATCTCAACCTTTTTTCTGTTGCAGCACACAAAGAAAAGATAAGTTTTAATTTTTTTAAATCATATTTTTTAATAATATTAACATGATTAGGTATATATCTAAAATTTGGCGGCAATTAATAACAATGTGTTGGGGGTAGGCAGGTACTATGGACGCAACATTAAAACCAAGATACATATTTATAATTGGCATTCTCGTTTGTGACCACGAAAAATCGTGGTGTTAATTGCTACCAATATTCAAATGATATTTAATTAAAGTATTGTTGTAATGATAACGTGATAATTTTATACAATGAAATATCTGTTTTGTTATTGTATTATGCGATTATTATACGTTGTGGATATTTGTTACAATGGTGTAGTGCAGCGGTTCTCAAACTCTTTTGGTGATGGAACCCTTTTAGAGTGAGAAACATTTGACGGAGCACTAAAATAATAAAAAAACTAGTAATAATATTACGTAATATTTGTACATGTAATTATTAAATATGAAATATATTATATCCTAAAAACAATTTCATACTTCTTATTAGATTCAAATGATTTTTCCAGTATTTCTACGGAACCCCCACAGAGGCTTTACGGAGCTTTAGAGTTCCGCGGAACGCACTTTGAGTATGGCTGGTGTAGTGCACTGAATATAATTTAATTATAATTTTTGGAAGATCCGAAATAAGTACTTACATAGAAAATTAAGTCTATGGATAAATCTATATACCTACATCACATGTAGTAACTTAAATGTTTTAGATTACTACATAAAGATATTGTATATATATGTAGATATAGTGTACTTTTAGCATATTTAATTGTTAATTTATCCTAACAATAAATAAGTATTTCTGATATTAATGTTTCATATTTTAAACAAAAAATAAAAATATTATTAAAAAATTTCGTCACGGCATTAAAAGCCAACCAAAGATAAGCAATAAAGCAGTAAATAAATAATATATCTTGATCGTAAAATGTTAATATAGTTTCTGAAGTGATTGCAGTGACATAAAGCCGCGTCTGCAGGCGTGCGCTTGCGCAACTGAGCACGCGCCAATAGTACCGCCAGATTGTTGCATATAAAAATACATTTTTGATTTTGAAATTTTGAGATTATATAATAATTAAATACACTAAATTGTTATTTATTGTCTTATTTTGAAGATTTTATTTACTTTTGATAATATAAAATATTCATCAGTTTCATGAGACGGATATATATTTTCAGCTGAAAAGAACACCTTTCCTAATCATATCCGACTATTTTCCAGTTTGTACTGAAATACAACTATGTATTTGATGATGGTGGAACATAAAAAAGTAACATACAATGAAACTATTAACTTTTATAATCTGGTAGCACTATAAGGCCGCCATTTTGAAAATCTGATCTGCTGATACTGCTGCACTCAGTTAGCAGTTTTATAATTGTCTGTAACTCGAGTTCTCGGATAATTATTATAAGTACATAGTTACCTACCTACTACCTAACATTCAATACTTAGAATTGTTTATTTAAAGCAATTGTTTTTGTAAACAATGTTGATTTTATTTAAACACTAGTTTTTACCCGCGGCTTCGCTCGCATTTAAGTCATTAAATAAGTATCAGAGATCATTTCAATAGAAATGAATCAATATGATTCCAAACAGCTGAAACTATAATCAGTTGGAAACTATAGTAAAAAATATATATGTTTTTAAATAAAAAGTATACTACTTCTAGTACCTCCAAAAATATGTGTACAAAGTTTCATGATGATCGGTTAAGTAGTTGTTGCGTGAAAACGTAACAAACAAACTCACATTCACATTTATAATATTAGTAAAGATAATTAAATAATAACAACATTTAATATTTTAGCCAGGCCAGGGGTGGCCAAGCTCCACCATACTTCGAAATTTGAATTTTTTTGCGAGCCGCAATTATACAGGGTGTCCCGTAAGTCAAGGACCAAGGAAATACTGGTAATAGAGGGGGTAATTTCCTATCCGAAACATCAAATTTTATTGTTCTAGCCCAAGTAGTTTTTGAGATATGATTTTTTTTAATTTTTTGGAATTTCTCTGACTGCGCACACAAAATATTTTATTATTATTCCTTGGTCCTTGACTTACGGGACATCCTGTATAGGTATATTTAAAAGACATGCAAAAAGGTATTAAAAAAACGTTGCACTTAGTCTTTCATATTTGTTGTCAGAAAACTGAAAATAGAGCCACAAATAATCCTTCAAAGAGCCGCAGGTTGGCCCTCCCTGGTATATAAGGTGTATAAGATAAACAAAATAAATAATAACAGTCGGTTTCAATTAAGAGCAATAGTCACGAACGCGAAATATAAACCCATTATTTCTAATTTAATAAACAGATTTGATAATTTAGTACTTTATAATTTCCATTTATTGAGACATATTTTTAAGTATAATTGTATATAATTAATTTGAAAATGTTTAAGGGCCGGCAATTCAGTTAGACTTAAATGGGATAGTAAACTAAACGTCGATAAAACTAGTCACTTAATTAGGTCGGTAATTTTAAATGCTTTATAGTAAGTAAGCCGCATGCATTATATAACTAACTAGCTGTTGCCCGCAACTACGTCTGCGTAATAATGAATGAAATAAATCTAATAAGATTTATACAAACTTTCATCCCCTATTTTATCCCCTTAGGGGTGGAATTGATCAAAATCCTTTCTTAGCGGATGCCTACGTCATAACATCTACCTGCATGCCAAATTTCAGCCCGATCCGTCCAGTGGTTTGGGCTGTGCGTTGATAGATCACTAAGTCAGTCAGTCAGTCAGTCACCTTTGAGTTTTATATATATAGATTTGAAATACTTGACGGCTTTCTATAGTTTTTTTTTAAATTTTAATCCGATTTTTAGAGCAATTATAAGCCTTTTAAATTAGTTAATACTTCTTCTTCTTTTATTAATGGCCTCAGGCTCTATTAAAGACAATTCTACCAATCTCGAGTATTCAGACAGCCCAATAAGAAATTATAAAATTTTAATTCATTAGTTAAATTATTTAGATAAATAAACTCAGACATAATTGCAACTTTGAAACAATAATGACAATTTATATTACCGGCCCTTATTAATTTCTAAACAGATATTGAAATGTAGTTTCAATTTGTTTAATCTAGTTAGAATCTTAATGTTCGAATTTTTCAAAACACCGAGCGATATAATGTAGGAATCTTGTATAGATTTTATAAAAGATAATCTTTTTCTTTTTGACCGAATTCAAGCTAATACAACGACCTATATTTTAACATTATTTGGACCGTTTATTTTGAAAGTGGTGTAAGTCCATTTACAGCCTATAAATATATATTTTTATAGTCTAATTCGACTAAAACAAATTGATATAATCAAATTAAATATCGATAAAACAGTAGAAACATTGGCAGATCTCATATAATTTGGCTAAATTTTTTAATTAACAGATACTAACCTTTAATTTTCTCAAAACTAGAGAAAATGGACTTACACCACTTTCAAAATAAACGGTCCATTTCTGCTTTATTAATTAACCCCTAAATTATTCCTTACTCAAGGTACTATAGTACATTTTGTACAGATGTAAAACCGCAAATTGAATTTAGAATAATATGCCGTACTTATATCTTATAGATTAGTTTAAATGAGTTAAACGAGCGGGCTATTCATCAGCAACGACCCACTTGGTCAAGCGGCAGGTGTTAAAGATTTCGTAAACTAAACTAAACTCCCGCGCAGAAGTTCAATTAAAAGTAAACTGGCTTGAATATTGATGCCTTTCTTAATCTACGTACTATAATTATTTTACATTACTCGAACCGGAAATTTGAAGATTTCAGTTTTTGATGCCATATAACTTTTGAACTATTCGATTTACGAAAAAAATTTATAGAACATAAAATGTTCGTGACAAATAGTAGAATACATTTCTGCAATTTTTTTTCCCTAATTCCCAAAAATTGATTTTCAGCCCACTGTGCGGCGTAGTGTGGGTGACTGCTATCTTTCCCTTGTAGGATAAGAAAATATACGAAAAGGAACACACTTTATCTTTAATTACTTATATTTAAGACATAAAACGCAACATCATAAACGAACCAAAATATGTATTTTATATGCAAAACGTCGCGACAAGTGTCCCTGTATACGCCCACCTAATAAATTTACATACACGTGGGCAGCTTCTCTGTTCATTATTGTCTTTGACACTGGCTGAAAGATATAACAATATTTTGCTTTCAATACTGATCATGTTTATTAGAGCCTACTTTCAATGAGGCATAACGTCGCCTACATATGTTACGCGTTAATTTCAGAAATTATTAGGGGTATTTTATTTATAATTGGTTGTTTCAGGCGTTACTTTGCGGAAATCCATATTAAAGAAAATTCGAGACAAATTACTGAATGTTGTAGCGAGAATTATAAGCAAAATAATTTAAATAATTTCCTTTAGTATTTTCATTTGTTTTTTTTTAGTTGAAAAGATAAATTTATAAGGAAAGTTTGAGTATGTAATTTGTGGGTTTTTTTTTCAAATGTCTTTATTGCATGTCACAATTTAATTCAGATGTCATATATTATTCAGTGTCAAATGTGACACCCGGTCACGGCACAGCAATATAATATTAAAATATATATAATAACAATAATAATAATAATAATAATAACAATAAACAATTTAAATTAATAAACTAAATTTCATTTACTGTTTCGAATCATTGAGATATTCGTCAATAGAATAAAAGCATTTTAAAATCAAATATGCTTTTAATTATTTTTAAGAAGGCAACGTGTTCGACAGTCGTGGGCCTGTTCAAACTCATATTTATTTAAAGTCATTGCAGAATATGATTTAACTAATTGAAACGCATAATGTGACTTATTGAAATTTGCGACAGTCGTGGGCGCATTGAATTTAATTAATCAAAATAATCCTTTAAAATCTTTTAAATTTCTTTAGTTGAAATAAAATCTTTCTTGTGGGAGCTAGATCTTCGAGAAAAACATTCGAATACGCTGGAAGAATTAAAATCAAATATTAAAAGTGGATTTTTAAGCAAATAACTTTTTTTATTTAAATTCATATTCATCATTAAACAAAAGAAAAACTATTTTAATGAGATACTTATCTATGAATAAAAATAATCTTGTATAAAACCACAAACAATTTTATCAAATTAAAATCTGCATAAATAATTGCGCAAATTTAATAGGAAGACGATCAAATCGTATAAAAAAATGAATCATAATGTGTATTGCAATCTTGACCCAAATTTTTGTTGCACGTGCTACCACAATTCAATTTATACACAACATAACAAAACTATCTTTAACAACTACGTAGTAAATATTAATTTCCTATATCGATTCATAAAGTGTTTAACTAAAACTTTGGTTTTTATCAGCGTCGGCAACTCAGGAAATCACGATAAATAACAGCTAGTACTAAAGTTGAGACCTAGAACATGTCAAAACGTACGTGTCTAGGTTTTATTAAGTCCTACAATTTGCTAGACGTCACGAAATCATTGTCAGTATAGTTTTACAAGGTTAACTGTTATTTTGTTTTGAATGTATTTATAATAAAAACAACAACGTTATCTACATTTTAAACACATAACGGTTTTATATAAATTGTATTCAAGGAAATTATTTAAAATTATTTTGCTTATAATCATCAGTCGTCGAAGCGAAGCCGAAGCGGTCGCACGTATCCTGATGATGCCACGTGAAGTGGCGAAACGTGTCGAGACAAGTTATTGAATGTTGTAGCGGGAATTATAAGCAAAATAATTTTAAATAATTTCCTTTAATATGGATTTCCGCAAAGTAACGTCTGAAACAACCAATTATGAATTGTATTCAATTTTAGAATTTAATAAAACCAATATCAGTAAAAGTAATTCAATAATAAAACATTATAAATTGAATTCTAGAAAATAATTATATGAGTTTTTAATAGCTTAAGAATCCCTTTATAATTAAACAAATGCGAAATAAAATCAATCTTAAAAGAAAAACTAAAAAATATTTTTAAAAAATAAATACAAATATAAAATATATGAGAAAAATCAAATAGAATTGGTATCGTCCATTTAAATACAAGTGATAACCAAATTGGTATTGCCTACATTTTTATAGAAAATAAATTAATAAATAATCAGGGATGATTTTCTAAAAAAAAAAACTCAAGCAAATATGACATTTGGCTATATGTAGGTACTTTATATAATTAATACACATCAAATAAATTCCCTTACGTACTTGAGAAAACATTTTCTTAATTAAATAAATAAATAAATAGTGTAAAGATCTTGTTTCACTTTATGAAATACTAGCTTTTACCCGCGGCTACGCTCGCATTTAAGTCATTAAATAAGTATTAGAGATCACTTCAATAGAAATGAATCAATATGATAACTTTGATAAAAATATATAAAAATGACAGACGGAAATAAAAATAAATATAGAAAAATTCCAAACAGCTGAAACTATAGTCAATTGGATACTATAGTAAAAAAATTTGTGTTTAAATAAAAAGTATCCTATGTTACTTCTAGTACCTCCAAAAATATATGTACAAAGTTTCATGATGATCGGTTAAGTAGTTGTTGCGTAAAAACGTAACAAACAAACTCACATTCACACTTATAATATTAGTAGGGATTTATAGACGGAATAATAAAGTACTAACTCAAAAGTACCAGGAGAGTATAATTTTGTAGTAGTAACTGTTGTTTGTAATATGCAATAGTAATAATGTATTGGTTTTTATGATCTCTATTTTGTGACGCGTCCGTCTCTTCATACAAGCAAGCTCCTGTGATTATTGCATGTAGGGTTGTCACTATTTATTTAACAATTTAGTTTTAATAAAAATTACATAAATAATATAATTAACTAAAATAAATTTCATCTAAACCTGTAACATATATTCATATAAAAATATAAGCTATAATAGTGTGTTACATATAAAGTGTCAACCCTAGGACATAATATTACGTTTTTTGCCTTCAATATATAATGACAAAGGCATTATTATCAAATCACGGCTTGTCGAGCTTTTTACAAAGAAATACAGCTGCGGGAGAAAAATCAACGGCTACAACTGCACTGACCACAGAGTTAATAATCATTTAAAATTGTCAATAGTAGATACTCGTTCTCGATTCCCAGATAATTTGCTTTTGAGTGAATCCCTACTAATATTATAAATGTGAATGTGAGTTTGTTTGTTACGTTTTCACGCAACAACTACTTAGCCGATCATCATGAATCTTTGTATACATATTTTTACAGGTACTAGAAGTAACATAGGATACTTTTTATTAAAAAAAAAAAACAAATTAAATTTTATTATAGTTTTTTACTATAGTATAGTAGATTGCGGGAGATTCCAAGGTGATTGTTATAGAACTTCAGTATTATAAGCACGTGCTTCGAGACTGCTCTTCTCTGCTGTCATTCCTTTCTATCTTCTAAACCCAAACAATAGATAGCCTTCAGTACTTGGGCTTTCAAAACTATCTTGAAACATAACTGTATAAAGCCCGCATTCGGAAAACCGTTGTAATTTACCGCAGCTTAACATCGTTCCAATTTTAAATATCCAAATAGTCCTGTCTATAATTACATAACTCTATACAATGTATGTAAGCACAATACCCACTCGTAATAAGGCTAAATGCATTGTAATTATTTATCAATTTATTCTAATGATACTAACTTAGTTAATGTTATCTAGTATTAGTATATGTTAAACAATTTACAGCACAACCTTCACTGTATGGGACGACTTAGGGCCATTTTCAGGAACGACGATCGAGCGTAGATTAATATGTGATCATTACTTGAGTGAATTTTAATCCATTAATTAAATAAAATAGTAATCTGTGATCATGTGATCATTACTTGAGTGAATTTTAATCCATTAATTAAATAAAATAGTAATATTTTCTATACACTTATATATCAAATATCCAGTTTAAACATTAACTTGTATTTTTTCTTTCTGTTATATTCTAATAAGAAACTATGTTTGTAATAGAACGTAATGACAGTTAGGTGTTAGTAAACTGCAATGGATTGTTATCATTGGTAAAAAAAATCACGCCACCAATTTTCAAGCGTGTGATTGGTCTATTTTGTTTCGTGCGGCTGTGTGACGTTTGAAGTTTTGAACTCTACTCAATGAATCTATGTTCGAGCCTAAGGGCCAGTAGCTCAACTCTGCGTATTGAAACACTTGTAAAAAGCAATGTAATACGGTCTCGAACATTGTCGAACGTACTAAGAAAACGGCTAATAAAATAAATTGTCACAATAATTAGATTATAATTAAGGAGTTGTAAGGCATCTAAATATATATATATATATATATAAATATGTATAATTAAATGCTATAACAAACAAATGAAGGTTTATTAAAACAAAAATATCTTGCTAAACAAATTTTTAGTCCTGTAGTTAAATTTAGTCGTGACATTGCATTGTTGTATGTTCTTACTCAATTTTTGATTAAAACAAAAGAAGTAATTAATTAGTATTTTATGTTTTTTTAATATTAAAAAGGTTTATTGTGAGATAAATGACTATTTTGATGACAGAATGATTGTGCGTAGGTAGTAACATATAGGTACTAACTTTATTAATTGTATTAAATATGCCTTTCCGATATCGCTCTACTTAGATTCTAATAATGTGTGAGAATATTTTATACGAAATAAAACATTTTTGATTTTATTAAGCATAACCATTAAGTTAATTTCACGAAACTATATATTTAAAAAAAAAAATCGGTTGTCTGTAAAGTCGGTTTACTGACGATAGTTGAACGTGACAACGTCTTAAGAAAATACTGATGGAATGGTAGCATTTTTCAAAAGAAAATTTTAATATCATTTGTTTAATAGATTTGTATGTATATAGAGAAGGAGGTAATTGGAAATCACAATAAAATTGATCAAGATCAAGATCACTTCAAGCCTTACATGGAACGCCTCAGAGCGAGGTAACGCCGCATGAGTCATGTTTTTTCGTGCGTGCAGCCGGCTCAATCGAATTATAAGACGTTGTCACGTCAAAATTCGGGTCACGTAACACGTGTAATATTATTATGGACTGCAACAACTATAAACATTCAACAGCTTATTAAACGTGGTTCAGCTAACACGATGCAAGATATATTAATTAACTACAATACTGATTTCAAAGTCAATGCCTCAATTCAAAGAGGAACAGACGCCGCCTTTGATTGTTGCACTCGTAACTCGATATCGTACGCTAATCGCCAGTTTGTTAGTTAAAAAACCTTAATGCTATAATAGTTTTTTAATGGAGAAGGTATTTATTGATTTACACTTAAATACTATATGTGACACACGGTTTCATCAGTTCTGTTTTTCCTCGGTCAATCACCTCAGACACACCACGTTGCCTATTGTTGCTATTATTGGGGATGATAGAATTTTTGGAATCACGTATGTAGGAAAACTGCTGTCATACATTATTAGCATAGATTTAAGCACTAAATAATTTTTAAAATTACATTAAAAAATCTCCGTATCTTTTTAACGTACAAATATCTATACATTCAACTGTGCTCAATTCTAATTACCGCGTCCAATTTAACCGACTTTTGTTTCATACCTCAACGTCCAGTTTATATTTAACTGTTGTAACTGAAAGATGGGGTTATATTATTGTTAACCATCACTTATAATGAGCCGTGTTGATGATATAAATGAACGTTGAATACGCTATCTTATTTATCGCTTGAATTATTTTTAAGGTAATATAAAGCATGTTTAATGAGAATCGGAGTGGCCGGCATAGTGGAAGCGAGTGCTGCCAATAGATATTCAGATTCAAAGTTCTTATTGGCATGTCACATTATTAATACAAAGGTGTTAAAATAATCGATGCGACACCCTTTTATATAAGGACATCGATAGCTATATAAAACAATTGCTAAAATATTTGAAATAGCGTCCCGTCCCGGCTTCGCACGGGTGGAGACTTATTTTTTAAACATTTAGAACGCAATTGTATCTAATAATATAAGGGGAATGTAATAAATATAGGCATTTATTATGATATTTTTACTATTGTTATAAACTAAAAGATAATTTACAGGTATTGAAACAGTCTTGCTTAGAAAATGATTTATTTGGATAAGGTTCAATGCAAAGGTATGGATTATTTGGTCTGAGTTTGGTCGAAATTTCTATTAACTTTTAAAATGCTACAAAGTAGTTATAGTGATATAACTACAATAGTATTTTTTGTAGATATTGATATGTTCTTTAGTATTGTAGAACATTTTTTTGTTCTATCATTAATAGTTTCCAGAGCGCATGCGTTGAAAGGCAATATGTGGTAATTTTTTGGCAACCTTGGGTTTTACCTTATTGTAGTTTTAGTAAGGATCTTTATTTTTTTTCCTGTAATTTATATAGCCTATATTGATCAGTGATAATGTAGCAATCAAATGGTGAAAGAATTTTTGAAATCGGTAGTTTTTGAGCCAATTCGTTAAAAACATACAAAAATACAATTTTTTCCTCTTTATAATATTAGTATAGATATAGATTTACTAAAATGATTACATGATTATTACGACAAATTAATCATTCGGTATTTTTTAACATTTGTTAAAACTATAGTAATAATAGTTAAGCCCTTAGGGAAGACCTATCGATGTCAAATACTCGAACCTAAAGTTAGGAAAGTATCGACATATCACGCTTGACAATCTCAGTTGAAATGCAAAAGGTCGTACGTTTATTTTGATATAGGTAAAATTGCAAAATACTATTATGACTTATGACTTTTTATTGTGGGATTGTATTTAGTAATAAGTTTTATTTAAAATTAAATATTAATTCGGGTAATTTAGTCCCGATAACCATAGTCCTTGATGAGGTAAGTAGATGTAGGTATGCAGAGAAAGGAGTCGTTGGCGCTTGATAATCTCTGCCTACCTCGAAATGGACATGAGCGTGAACTAAATAGCAGTCGTATTACTAAAAAAAATACAGACGTCAACAATATAAAGAAACAAGACAAATCTGTCACTATGAACTTTTAAATTAATTAAAATTAAGTGGCACATGAAATTTATATTCTAACTAGATTAATACAGATTATATACATTATACACATACATATATATATGTATATAACATCTCTGTATACATAGATATATATCTTGCAATTACTTTTCCATTATATCACAAGAAATTTTGTATAAGAAAAATTGAATAACCGTTTGAGAACAGAACGCCAGATGTGTAAAAAATACAAAAAATTTATGACACGTGTTGAAGTCACAACACGTGCCTTCAGCCGAACTATTATTTTGAAAATAAATAAATATGACATTAAAAACTGCGCCTGTAACGTAAACATACCCTTAGCTATGGAGGTTTTTTTTTCTTTCAAGACCACCTGGTTGGGGTGCTTTGATGTTCTACTGTTTATACACACATCTCGCGCCTTTATCCCTGATAGGGTAAGCAGAAGTTTTACTGTCAATTTTAATAGTTCATCATTGTGTTATTGACTGACACTAGAAAATATTTAGAAACTAAATTCTTCATACTTTTAAGAAGTCCATCTTTATACATTATTAATTTATTTATTTATTGTATATATACCTATATACATATGTATGTATATAGAATTTTTAAGGAAGAAGAATCAATAATAGAAATCGTCAAACTAAAAGTTAAATAAATTTGAGAAAACTTATTTTGTTCATAAGTAGATATCTTAAAATATTTTTTTAAATAAATTCGAATTATATCAATGAATTTAATTTCAACACAAAGACACGTTACATCACAGCGAGTGCTTGTGAGCGACTAAACCGTATTAGTCCACTGGACTCACATATGAAACGAATTCGCTAAACTTTCTTTTAACATTAACAATTTTCGCTATATGCTATTCCTACATAGTATTATAGATAGTAATAGTGTAACGCATAAAATTACAATTATCAGAGTATATAATTCATAAAGTACTTAGACATGATAAAATAAACAAGACAACAATAATCTGACCGCTAACTGCGCAGACTGGTCATCGCCACGACTGCAGTCTATTGCGCAACACGATAAACAATTTGTGCGTTTAGTTGTGATTAAGTCTCATTTCGACCGAGTATTTCGGAAATTTTTGCGAAATAAGACACTCTTATTTTAAACTAGGAATCGACGTTGTATAGGATAAGATAAATTTAGTTCACAGTTTTTGATATTAACACGTACTATTTATATAATCAACTTGCCAACTTTAAGGAAAAGTAAGAAATAAATAATAATATTAACATTAACAATGAATATTTTCTATGTATTTTAAATCGTCGAAATTTATTCAATACTCTGTGAGTTACAAAAAAATTACCGAAAATATCAGTCGTACAAGAACAAAAGGACAATTTGTTGCATTTATTTGCGCGTGCACATGGCCAGTGACGTGACCGACCGCACGCACACTACAACACAATGAAAAATGGCCGTTTCTCGGATTACGATAGATCTTAGTTGAGATAAAACGCACTTTATGCTTTGTGCAAAATTATGTTTCTCCAACTTTTATATTTAGAATTCATATGTTCTTTAACGTTCACATTTTAAAATTAATTTTAGTAATTAGTTGCCATTTTAGCTCAAAAAAGATATAACTGTTTCTTTATCGTTTGTTTTATTACGCGTGCTTTGTTTCACGAGGTTCCTTTTTCAAATATTATAAATGTTTTGTTTTGTTTATTAAATCAAGGCTGAGGTGTTGTTAGTCGGACTTTTTTGAAGTTTTTGATTTTGATTGTTATTAATTTTTTTTTTATTTAACGAGAATGGATTGTTTAAGAGTTTATAGTAAAAGCTAACGGTATTCAAAGTTCTACCAGTTGAGGAGGAGGCTGAGTAGGTGCATATTTTAGAATGTTAAGTATTAATGTGTGTTAATATAAAAAAAAACAATATTGAATTAAAATTGCGAAGTTTGAGAACCACTGTATTATATCGCTAATCGTTAAATAACATTCGTCTTAGACTCTAGATAACCTTGTACAATTTATATATTAATATTACATCGTATGTATATTATACTATTATTATTGGTATTAGTATATATTTAATGTTATTGTTTTATTTTATTTCCAGGTAAGTGGAGTGCACATTTTTCTAAACACATTTGACAAGAGTAAGTTTGTTAGATCCTATTTGTTTTTGTTTATATTTTATTAGCAATTCGAAATCAACGTTCCATACTGAAAATAATGATTTTGAATTTTTTTTTAATAATAAATAAATATTACCGCCGGGTTCTACTAACTTTTGGGGCAATTATTGTTTTTTTTTTTTGTTATAATAGCTTCAAAATCTAATTCTCTATCTTATGAAAACAAAATTATTTATTTATGTATTAATTTGGAAGCATTCGTTCGTTCTTTTAGTGCCAATATGTACCTATTACTTAATAACATTTTTTAAGAAGTTTAGGAAAGGTTAAGACTCCAATATCGCATGTGTTTTGTTTATTATTTGACATCCAACACAAAAGAGATCAATAACATTAAAATGCAAAAGATATTCTTGCATATAAATTTAATATATCTATCATTCTTTTAATATTTATATCAAGCCACGTTTACTATGCGCGTACGCATCCCATTATAGTACTTGACCGTCCGTTCCAGCTACACAAACATATTGCTGATAAAACTAAATTAAAATCGACTTTATTTTAAGAGGGAATTAGATTGAAAATTAATTTGATGATTGTATATTTGGATATGTGTTTAATTGAAGCTATATAACCAATTTACTTTGTTTATAAAAGCTAGTTTATAAATACCTACAGTTTATACTTATATAGTTATATGGCGGATTGTGCTGTCAAATTGAAACTATTTTCAGTGTTGACAGTAATTAATTTTTTTTATGTCATTCATGCTGTCATTTCATGATACTAATGTTAATGACATCGGACGTTTAACTATATTGCCATCTTCGTTTATTGGTAGCCCACGGAATATGGACGAATATGCACAAGACGCAATGTGTTATGTACGAAAATACGGTCGACCGGATCTGTTTTTTTGTTTGAATAAATGAATTTGATGTATCAATTAAATTTTTTTAATATTTCACTTTATACGTAGCGAAGCACGTACTGGGCCGCTAGTATAGTATAGTATTAATAAGAAAAATATTGCATATAAATTTACTTATGAATAATTTTAACAAGAAGAACTTAAAATGGAACTTAATAAAGTCGAAAATGTATACTAAGGTAAAAGGCCCAGTTATTGACACTGACCCAGTTTCTGACACTTTTCACTTTAATTTCAATTTAAAAAAAAATTGTTTCTTATATAACTTAATTAATTTTTTCAAAAGTAAAATAATTTAATTAAGTACTGATTTTATAATAGCAATAGTTATAAGCAAAACAACTTTATACAAAAAAAACATATTTAAGGCCCTGAGTGACGGTCGAAGCGATTTTTCAGTTGTAGTCTAAGTTATTGACGTAAGAGTGTCCGTATATTGAATACACGTTTTAACAGTCATGTAAATATAAAAACATATATAATTATATATTGTATGATTAATAATAGCCTTTTCTTCGCTATAAAATATTAAAATATCATTAAAAACAATATTTTATTATTAAAATATGAGTGTCAATATCTAGGCTCAATTTTATTGGCATGTTGCAGTTATTGACACTCATAAGGCGCGGCCAACTCGATTTTTAGTGCAGGCGCGACCAACTAGATTTGCAGTTCGCGCGCAAAACACATCTCCATAAAATGTAAAAATATTTATTTAGGTTTATAGTGATTCTTTGTCTTATAATTTTCTTTAATTACAGTAGTTAATTAATGTTGAATATTTTGTAGAGTAAATAAAATATCATTTATTGTTAAAAATTGGAACTTGATAGTATGTAACCTAAAAAATAATTTTCAATTGAGTGTCAGAAACTAGGCCGTTGTTAGTGTCAGAAACTACAACAAAATAAATTTTGAGTGTCAGAAACTGGGTCTCTAAACTTTAATTTTTAAAATATTAATTTCTATTATTAATTTGGTTAAAAAATTATTTAACGCATATAATCTGTTCAAGAAATCGCCAACTTATTTTTAAAATAAAACATTATTGATTCACATTAAATTTTTTATAAGTTATCCTATGATAATCTTAGAATCACTCTTAAAGTGTCAGAAACTGGGCCCTTTACCTTACTAATGTTAGAATATGTATTTTAAATTTCGCAATAGAACGCCATTCACAAAACAATTTCAACCAAGGATAAAATAAAATGGATGATGCAACGAAAAAATGCAGTAAATTGCAAACGGTTAATTTGCAACTATTATACAATAAAATGAGCTTTAACTGGCTTTAATGTGGATAATGAACGTTCTGTTATCCTAACTATAGTTTACACCAATAGGGAATGAAAACTTTGTAAATATTATGACGTTGCCGCGTTTATAACCACTGTAATGTAAAATGTCTTTTAGATTAATCCCTTACTAATATAAATGTGAATTTGAGTTTGTTTGTTACGTTTTCACGCAATAACTAGTTAACCGATCATCATGAAATTTTGTACACATATTTTTGGAGGTACTAGAAGTAACATAGGATATTTTTTATTTAAAAAAATTTTTTACTATAGTTGTTGGCGATCGCAACCTCCTTTTGATTTTTATAAATTATATAAAGTTTTATAAAAAATACGACTGTCAATGTCAAGCAGTCCTAATAAAAACTGAAAAGCGAAAAATGGATTTTTCTTTTGCACGGACTGAAATATATAATATATTGCGAAATAGCAGCAATAATAGTTTCCAATTGACTATAGTTAGTATGATGTCTGATACTTATTTAATGACTTAAATGCGAGCGAAGCCGGGGGTAAAAGCTAGTAATATATAAGTTTAGCACAATGACCAATCCATTCTGACTGAACCAGCATCGGATGTGTGTTGGGATTTCTGCAAGATGGTAGTTCAGACAAGTCTCAAATTAAAATAAATAATAATATAGTGTTTATTATCAAGTAAAATACATCGCGTTTGTTTCGATTAATATAAATTGACGTCTCAGAAAATATTGCAAAAATCTTCACCAAACTCGACACATCCGTAAAAAGCAGTAATATATCGATAAAATAGAAACGTTATCGATAAGCAGGCAACAAGAACACAAGATGAGAAAGGAAATTACTGCCCTTGGCGCCACAAGTCTACCTCGTTACATCTCTTTTTAACATATTAATAAACCATATGTTCGAGTGAGACAGAAGATCAAGTAGCTACAAAATGACAGGTTTATTGGTAATAGACCACGGACCAGTTTTTGTTTTAGTGTTAAAATCGTCTTCGATGTAATAAGCTTGATATAAAATTAAATTGGACTGTTTAATGTTTGTAAGGTTTAATTGGAACGAATTATGCCTTCTTATATCACACATTTAATCTTACAGGGATAGACAGATGCAATAGAACCAGTGCAATAAAATTTACCCGTAAATATAAATATCACTTTAAAATTGAAAGCTAACTAAGTCATTATATTATTGATTTTAGATATAGTTTGAAATTTATATTAAATCTCAGGAATAATATAACACGCTTACGCCCTCTTTGGTTTTAAACTTTAATGAATTGATTGTGTTTTCCATAAACAGGTTTACGCATTATTCCAATAGCGTCGCTGCTTTCGCACATATTTTGTTTGATATAACTTCTCTAGTATATTTAAGTCAATGGTATTTATATTGCAAAATTCCGCTTTAAAATTGATGAATATTAGATAAAATAAATATTTCTAAATCAGATCTAATTGACATTTATTATTTTTATAACGGTCGCTATATATATAAATGAATGTTTGTTTGTATGTCCTTTATAGAATCGTAAACTATGCATTTGATCATGTGATGATCTTTAGCAAAGTTGTTGTGCATGAGCCCACGAAGGTTTCTGAGTTGGTACGACCAATTTTCGACTGATGGCGCAACTGTCATTCTAATAAATTTCATATATTGTCGTGACAGTTCATGACAGCTCACGATGAACAGGCAATATTGTCGTCAAATGAACAAAATCGATAAAATGACTCCAAATGAATTAAATATATGTGTTATGTCTTTCCTTCAAATTTATTTTAGTTGGTGGCGTAAAACGCGCGCAGGGTACAGCTAGTATATTATAAATAATTTTAAAAAAACCAATATTATTTTACTAACGTTTGCTAAGACAGAGCCCTATATAAAATATTTCACACAAATAATTCAGTAATAAAATTGACAATCACTTTCAATAAAACACCTTCAGATAGAACGTCTAAAATAAATTAAATTACATTTCGTATGACAACCCACAACGTTTCGCCCAAGGCAAACAAAGCTTATTATGGTATTTCTCAAAATAAACGTTTTGTCCAGTTGCGATCGTGTGCGGTGTGATCGTATCTTATCTGTCAAAACATGACGTTCGGGCCGAACGGTTCGGCTGTAAACTATTAAAGCGTTGAAATTAGGAAATATATATTATTAGATTTTATAATGTTACTAACAATTTATATTAATATTGAGATAAATAATTCCATATACAGCGCAACCTTGATATAACGATACTGAAGGGAATCGGAAAATAATTCGTTATATCAAGTAATTTGTTACAATGAGGTTCGTTATACAGAGGTTAGGCTGGTCTAAGATTCGTTTTAACAAGGTTAAAATAAATTATTAATCTCAGCTTTACGTAGGTACTAATCTGCTTTCCCTGTTACAGCGAACAAATTCGTTAAATCGAGGAAATCGTTATATTGAGGGTTTTTAAATTCGCTTGATTTTCGCACTTGCTGTAACTGACGATCAATGTAAAATTCTACGAATGAAAATGAAGCAATGGATATATAACGATTCGGTAAAGACTACAGAATTAAGTTCCGCCTCTAAAATGAAAAATTTTAATAATAAAACAATAATTAATAATAACTTTGACATATGCGCAGGAATAATACAAACACAGTGAATAACGATATACCTATAGCGATCTTAACAAATCAGTCAAACTCCAGCCAGTTAGTGCTTGGAGTAATACCTAAGAAGGCGCATGTCCTACAATTTTCTAGCCACTAATAACGTGTTGCTACATCGTATAATAACACTAGAACTGCAACTAAAGTGAAATTTACCATTGCTACCGACATGTTTAACAAATCATTATTTTATACGACTTTATTGATATTAGAAATAAAACTAATGCAATTTTTGATTCGGATAATCACTTTCTTTCACGGTTCCTTTGTTCATCTAAAAGGGCTTCAGATACAGTAATACCCCGCTTTACACGACCCCGTTATGCGCAGTTTCACTATAACGCGAAATTCAAATTTATTATTAAATTACGCGAAAGAGTGCGTATAAACATAATGTAGTCATCAACTTCTCTATGGTCGCGGGAATTTCAGTTTTTTCCGGAACGTATCCCTCGCGTAAAGCGGGGTATTACTGTACTTGATTTATCAAAATAATTTCTATCATTGCATTCGTCTGTATATTTTTTTAGATGTAACCAAGTCACGAAATTATTAGTTATTATTTTTAGATGTAACTATTAAGTCGGCGACTAATCGGCAAAAGCGCCACTATCCGTTACTTTGTGTCATTTCTCAATAAAAATTATTATTATTTATCAAACAAAATTAGTATCTTAATTAAAAAACAAATCAACATAATATTTAATGACATATATTGCAATACTGCATGATGATATTTGAAACTATCGTCAAACTAGTGAGCTGTAAAACTCAAAAAACTTTTTTTTGTTATTTATATTTGTCCACATGTCAGTAGTGACTGAAATTGCAGCGAATCAGCTGTAAACGACGCGTCACGGGAATCCCCTAAACCGTAGTCGGCTTGGCCGATTAGTCGGCCGACTAGTCGGCTTATTTACAACCGACTAATCGGCTAGTCGGCTAGTCGGCCAAAGTCATAATCGGCACATCTCTAGTTATTATTATATGTTAAATGTTTGTTATATATAACAGTGGAAAAGTAAGTTATTGGTCAGTCGGTAGCTCTTTTACGCCAGAAGCTTCATACTAAAACTATTCTACGAAGTCTGTAATGAGCGTCTAATGTTTACGACACAAGCTTTTGTCACGTTTGATAACTTACAAATTGTATACGTAATAACTCAGGTGGTATAATTAATTTAAACAAAAGTGCGTGTTAATCTCCTGAGTTGCACGTCACAGGGAATAAATAGCAATATATTGAGCATACCTTCGTATCCTATAATTAAAATTTAATTTAGTTTGAAATGAAATTATATGAAAATCGTTTATTAGCAAAGGCACTAAAGGCGCGCGTCTGATCATCGTCAGACTCTACCATGATTTCGGAAACGCGTCTGACGGGAAGACCACAAGAAACTCGTTAATCATAGCCTGTACAACAAAAAAAAAACTGAATTTTAATTCAGAAAAAAGGATGTAAATAACAATTCATAAATCACATAATTCACAAGAATTAAAATTAGATCAGATCCACGATGCAACCACACAGGTATCAGCCCACAATAATATGATAATAATCCTTTTTATAATATGTAGTCCTAATGTAATTTTGTAGGTAGGCTTTATAAATAAATGAATTGTATTAATAAAAAACAAAAGCTACAATCAAATAAAATGTAAATTATTCAGTTGTCTTGGTAATGATCCAAATTTATTATTATAACAGTAAATCCCCCAAAACACATAACTTTACGAAGACAAATAAAACACACACGTAATTAGAACGGCTGTAAAAAAGTCTCGAGGTGACAGTAAATCTGCTCGAAACAAAAAAGTACGCTACATCTAGCACCCCGAAGCCATCAGAAAAAGCTATTATTATGTTTTACAGCGCACTTCGGTTAAAATGTTTAGCTGAGAGATCATTTTAAATCCAACAGGCCTCGAGTAAAGTCCTTGGTAATGAGGCGGCAGAGGAAGATATCGCAAGGAGCGATCGTGAAAACTTATTTTAGAATCTTTACTGACAGTTCGAAGTGCCAAGCTTAGAGGTTACCCTGTAAAAGGTATTACTGATTAATAAACGTCTGCTATGTTTTAACGACCTCTTTTACAATTCACTAGCACGTGTAATGTTTTAAGTAAATAATAAATTATAGAAATTGACTTGTAATGTTTTTCAATGTAATCTTTTTTATTTATTATTTTTGTTTTATTGCTTTCCTATAGTTAACTGATTTTTCATCTCAACTATTGTCATTTGTTAATACTGTTTGTGTTCTTTTTTATTTTAGTTGTGATTAAAATCAGTGATATTTTGTTGAGCGCTTTACAATTAAATTATTATTTTCATTAATTTTGCCTTATCCTATAATTACAATTTTATTATGTTTATAATATATTGTCTTAATAAATAAATAAAAGGTGGCAAAATACAGAAATTCATATCTGAAATTATATAATTATCACACGAAGAAAAATCACACAAATCAATAATAGCTACTTTTTTTTCTATTACTGTATTGATTATTAATTATTTCTGCGAGTGGCCTATACCAGACTATTGTTATAATTAATTCCAAATATTCTATTTTTGATATCCTGGGAACGCTTTCTAGCCACTCAAGTCGAGGTGCTCCAAATTAGAAATAAAAGTAACTCTAAACTAATTTGAAACGATCTCAAGTACCTACTGTTTGTTACTAAACATTGATTATTTTAATTTGAATTTATTTTTGTACTGTGGGAATTTCTAACTCTATACATTTACGTTAGGGGGTATCGTTACGTACTTAAATGCTTTAGATTTTTATTAATAAATAACGGCTTCTGTGACGAAGTGGTTAGTATACCAATATGTTACGCGGAGGTTGATTTCTGAATAAATAACTATGGTTTTCAATCTAGTGATGCTCTATTGTTAAATTGCCATAGTATTTAGGTTTTAGGCATTATAATCTGTTAGGTCTGAAGTTATTCGCGTATTCCATCTAATTTTTAAAAGACTTTATGCGGGTAATTATTGCGTTCTATTTTTGAACTGCACATTTGAATTTTTCTTCTTCTTTGTTCTCCATTTTAAGGTGAAATCGAGTTCATACAGCCATATTAAAAATGGGTATTTCTTTATTTGCCCTAAGAATTGGTTGTTATTTTATTGCTTGCAACATAGAGTTAAATAGTGTTGTGGTTTTGTAGTCAATTCAATTTCGAGTCATATTTAGCCGTAGATAATATGTTAGTACTTAAATTTCAAGATCAAGAACACGCGTTTGTAAATAAACGGAGCATATGGTAAAGCTTAACAGTCGATCGCTTACACCGAGCTTCATGAAAACAAAGTGCCACTCACAAAGCTGGTCAAGTCTTAAAGAAACTCCTGGGTGGCAGTAAAATTTTATGTTACGACATCATTGAAGTAAATTGACATCTATATGAGTAAAGTTCATAAGACGGTGGAAGCGAGTATATTTAAAGACTTTAATACTTATTTGAATTACACATTAATTTTGTTAAAATGGTTAATAAGTGTCTAGTCTCCTTAGAGTGTAAATAAATGCAAATGTGTAGTTATAAATTTATTTTCGTATTAATTTCTTTTGTTTTTGTTTTTTGTTTTGTGAAATTGAAATTTGAATATTAATTCGAACAGGATTTTATAAAATACTAGCTGTTGCCAGCGACTTCGTTCGTGTAGTAATGAAGATATAAATTACTATGAATTTTAACATGAAAAAGTAGTTATTGTGACATAACTGTAATAGTTAGACATATGGTATCGTAGACTTTTTCGTAGATATTGATGTCCTCTATAAAACTGTAGTACATCACTTTGCTCTATTGTCAATAATTTTCGCAGCGTACGCAATATAATGATTTTTTTTTGTATTTTTTTCACATTTTGAGTTACATTATTGAAATTTTCGTCCGGGTTTTTGAAAATATTCTATAGCCTATGTTCATCAGGGATAATGATAAAAGAATTTTTCAAATCAGTCCAGTAGTTTCGGAGCCTATTCAATACATACAAACAAACAATCAAATGTTTTCTCTTTATATATTAGTATAGATAGATTAAACCGTATGATTGTGATGTATTGAAGGTAGTTCTTACGTAACTTAAACAACCTACTATTTACTAAGTTTGTTTATTTCAATGTGACGTCATCGTGGTCGGATTTTAGATACGATATTACTATTATTATTAAAGTTATAAAAATAACCGTAACCGTAATATGAAACCATAGTAGGCTCCAAAAAACAGAATAAATCCCTAAAAATCCTTGTTATTTGTACTAATAAATCTATATGTAAATACTTAAGTATAATTAGCGTTTCAACAAATTGTAGTAACTATAGCTGCAGTTATTTATTGCCTGCCAGGTTGTAGTGGGGCACATCTTTTGTGTAGAGAAAAAAAATTAAAAAGCATACACACATTAATCTTAACGTCTCTAGCCGGTTAGTAAAAACGTCTTTTGTCATTGGGGAGTTACTTATTTGGGTAGTTTAAGAATTAGGGTGTCCTTTGTCTTGACTTCTATTAATAAATTTAAAGCTTTTTTCTTATTGAATTTTAGACTTATATTGTTATTCACGTCTGGTTTTTGTGGGCACATTTGAATTTGTAAATGGTATTGTTTAAATGATTTAGATTTTATTTGATGTTATAGATAGAATTTTAAGAGGTTTCTATTGTTTTAGAAATTAATGCATAATATATAGATAACTATAAATATGTGTATATTTATTTATTGGTTTATTTTAAAATTATGAATGAAAATATAATAATTTTAATCTAACATAGTGAATGAATCGAATGAATGAATTAATTAAAATCGAATGACAATGGTACATAGTCGAGTTTATTCCTGTTGACACTATCTACCAACTTGCCTTCATTAGTGGGAACAACGATACATTGTAAAATAATAACTAAATAATCACAATATAAATAATAATAATAATAATTACATACAAAAAAACTTAATTCTATAATAAATAATAATAGATTTGTAAATGAAATGTTATTTTAAAAAAAATAAAGCTAATTTATTTATTTAAAGATGTGGTTTCAATTCGGATGTAATAAAATAACCAGATTTAGTCTAAAGAAAAGAGACATAATATTTAAATCTATTATTTAATAAATTTTACACTTTTTTTATAAACAATTTTTAACAAGTTGTCAATATGTTCTTTTGACAGTTCTTATTTAGTTTCCTAGGCTTTGGATGTCTAAACACAATCACAAAAATTACAGTTAGATAATTATAGATAACATATTGTAATTTTGAACTTTAAAATTGTATTACACCAAATTATGTAGTCGCCAAAAATGTAAATTAAATTTTGTGTTTGAAGCCAAAACCGTGACAACCCTCCGACATTTTGACAGAAGATATTCGAGTGTTATTACATTTTAAGTAAAATTCAAAGGTTAAACATCTCTACTTCTACTTAAAAATGTCAAGTTTTTGTAAAATTCCTTTTAAAAGGGGAATTGGGAGGAATTCGTCACAAAGATTGACATGACATGAGCTTTCGTGAGCTCGATGTCATTGCGAGGACATTACAATTTGTGTCTGACACTCTTACTTGACAGTTTGCGCTCGAAGATTAAGTTTGGTTTTTGTTTTACATGCTACTTAATTGAGTTATTTTTAGTGTACTTACAGCCGTTTTCACCAAGTTATTTTTAACTTTTTTTGGCCTGAACTTACACCAATTAAATTAATAGATACAAATAAATAGTTATCTAAGATGATCCGATGTGAACGCCCTCTCTAGGTTATAAGTGTAACGAAAAACTTTCTCACATCTGAAGTCGATTTTTGTCAGTAAAGGAAAAGGCACAAGTGATACTAGGGTTCATGATTTCTCGAGCTTATCAATTTCTCGGGTCTCGAGAATTCTCGAGGCTAATTTCTCGGGTCTTCTCGGGTTGTCGAGAAATTTACATTTACGTACATTTTTGCATATTTTTCGGTTCAAATAATGTGATTAATCAACAAATTCAGTAGTTTCCTCTCAAATAAAAGTATCAAAATAATTATAAAACTTTAAACTAATAAAACTGTCATTTCAACAAAATTAACTGACATTTCTGACTAATAAATACAATCACAGCACAATTTTTGTCTGGTTAAATAGAAAAAAAGTCAACTTAAAACTTCTAGCTTCTTTCCATTAAACAAAACAAAAATTCAACATGAAAACGTTAATATTATCCTAACTTATAATTCAATTACAATCACAGCACCATTTTTGTCATGTTATATGAAAACTTTGCAAGATCAATGAAACTTCTCAAGTTGAACATACAGGTACGTAACAATTAAGTCAGCTTACTCTGTTTGATAAACTATGCCTTTAGAAAAACTAAAGCATTATAGCTTTATCAGACAGCCGGTTCCTTATTTTATCAACTACATTTCCTGAAATTGAAAACACTATCATTTTCAGTTGAAGTAGGCTTAACTTTTGATTTGGTGACCTCTTCCCAGTATTAAGAACAATTTCTTTATTATAGATTTGACAGCGCCACTGCACTTGTCTTCTCATTTGTCGAAACGCCTTTGCTTTTTCTAATCGATCTGATGGGCTTACTTCTTCTACCACTTCCGACTCATTTTCGGTTATTTCGGTCAAAGTTGTGGTGCCAGGGTATTTCAGCGTATGCGGTCAAAAATGTCTTGTTATTATCAATGAAGTAGTTACTTTTAGATTAAGTGATAAAGTAGTCAAGGGTGCCACTCCGCTTTGGCTCCGCTCCGCAATTAAAACAAACGGCAAACGCAAATAGTTTTATTTTATAATTTCAAAGACTCAAATATGATTTCTCGAGTTCTCGACTTTTCTCGAGCTTAATTTCCCGGGAACAAACCTCAACGATTTCCCGGGAATTCTCGGCTCGAGAAATCCCAATGAACCCTAAGTGATACCCATGTAGTAGAAACTAATGAACAGTATTCATCGAACAAAAAACTAACGACAATGTATCATGCATATTTATAACATTACAAATAAAGCCTTAAACAGCGAAAGCACCAAAATATTAATCTACCCACCATATACAATACCAAAACTTGTAACAGAAATTTCAGCTTTAGGTTTCATTACACAAAGTGTAAATCAACCCGTGCGTGTTTATGGAATCGAATGCTAGTCCATAATAGTAACTCAGGGCCATACCAAATTGGTCTGAGTCGCCGCGCAGTCTGGTCTATCTAAGGGACAGGCTATTTCAACTATGCTCTGACGCATGTTATCACCATAATGGTTATGTGAGTTGTTATTATGGAATTCAGATAATAGTAACATTGCGCAATTTCATACTTTTTGGTAGAAACAAAAGAAATTATTCGCTAATTGGAATTTAACAATTTAATCCTTCAGTTCGCTTCAAGCGATTTATATGGAAATTTGAGCAGCGCCACCGCGTGCGGATTTGGAACTACAATATTTTAGATACTTTTTGTTAATTTTCGAACGTCTCGATCTTTCGTTCATTTGATAGATTGCTGGTGCTCGTTAGTCGTTAGTAAAAATTCATGATCCCGATTGCTAACGGATCCGTTTTACTTGTGACAGCTCGATTCGAAAGCCAGACTAAATTCGTGATAAGCCCACTGTTTCGCGATAGTAAGTCGACAAAGCTATTTTAAATAAAGAATAGACATGTACTTGGAAATTCGATTTTTAAAACTCAAGGGGAAAGTGGGATTAATTGGTAGATGAAAAAAATATTAAAGTATTATTTGTCTTTTTATGTTAAATTTTAATTGTAAATATTATATTAAACATTTCTAAAATATTATAGATTAAAGTAATAAAGAATTAATCGTTTCTTGTAAAAAACATGTAAGACACATTTTGTATGTATTTTATATATATTTTGTGTTTAGTACAAGTAAAAATAAATGGAAGTAGCCTAAATTCTAAACTAAAATCTGTAATCTTCTCTTTAAAGAAATGTATAGATTTCAACACAAACACGATCAGGTGAGTGTAACCAAGTAGCTTAGTACGTGATGTAGTGTCGAAAGAAAGTATTAGGTTACAGGCGCCAATCCGTCTGCTTAAATGGTTTACGTTACGACATTGTCAATATTATTTTACGTTTACTCAAATATTAGCTATATGACGTCACGTTTTCTTCATATGTTTTTTTAGTTAACAATTCACGCGCCCAATGTGTTTTAAAATTTTACTATACCAATCTACCCCACTTTCCCATATTGAATATGCCCATTGAAATATTGTTTTAAAATAATCAAAACAAAAGCTATAATAAGTAGTGCCTAGATTCCCTGAAGTAAATGCTTTAGGCAAAACTAAAACATGTTTGCGTTGTCCTTTCTCTGATACCTATAATACAGGGTGTCCTAGTTTGAAGTCATGGCGTTATATTCCTTCCTCTTTATCACTTCAAGAAAATCATAAAAAGCAAACTTATTCAAAAATCATATTACACGTTAGATGAATATCTTACTGATAAAAAAGCTTGGACATAATATATGTCATTTTAGGTTTATCCTTAGGTATACAATAGGATGACAATGCCCCTATACAGCAGCAATTCTTCTATATCATAGTAGATTTATAATATATTATTATGACATTAGTATGTAAGTGAACAATGCCAGTATACAGCAGCTAAATCAAATTAATAATTATTAAATTTATTTCATTTATATTTGTATTGACGAGTAAAAGTGCTCTATTGGAGCCCATTTACTAAAAGTAAATAGATAAATAAATAAAGATATAGGTATAGACAGACGCAGTAGTAACAATTTGTAATAGAAAGTGGTTATACATATCTCGTATTAAATAAACATTTACATAATTAATTAAAGAGACAATGAATCGCATTGAACTGCGCAGTAAGCAGTAGTTTAATGTATTAACAATAATATTTTTACAAAATTGATACAAAAAGCCTTGTCTGTATTAAACACGTGTACGTATGACTCATTATTTTTATCAGACAATTTATATAAATAACTTTATTTTATAAATCATTTGTTTTCTTATGTTATTCGCGAACGTGGTTCTAATTTCAAAATCTTTAAAAAATATATTATCATTTATATCAATGTTTCCCAAACTATGGGTCGCGAGCGAATATTGAGTGGGCCCTGCCTGCAGAACGACACACCGACCGACCAAGATGTCAAAACTGTAATGGCGAAACAGAGGAAATAATTTCATCCTTCCCATTGAATTAACTTTTTTGATGTAAGACATTAAGTAATAAAAAAATGTATATAAACTTTGTTTGTTATTTGAAAAGTCTTTTATTTATATTGGTAACTGTTACATTTTCTAGAGGTGGGTCCCGAGTTTAAAAACCTGTATTAGTGGGTCGACTTTGGGAACCACTGTTTTATAATATTGTACTACTACTATAACAACCTAATTTTTACAAGTACAGTCGAATCTCGCATAATAAGCGTAATTCGTTCCGGAGTCTTACTCGTAATGCGAAACAATCTTAACTAATATAATTTATAATTAATAATCACTAATGTACCAATAGCAATGTTCTATCGCACGATTCGAAGATCCCTCTTTCCACGTCGCTATTTAAGCGAGCTATTATTTACATTTTAATTTACTCGTTATGCGGCGTTCCACTGTACTTATATAATTTTAACAAAATTCGTATATGTTTCTTTGTCAGTATATACAATACTAGCTGTTGCCAGCGACTTCGTTCGCGTAATAATGAAGATATAAAGTACTATGTAGTTTAACATGTAAAAGTAGTTATCGAGACATAACTGTAATAGTTAGACATATGGTGTTGCTGACTTTTTTGTAGATATTGATGTCCTCTATAAAACTGTAGTACATCACTTTGCTCTATTGTCAATAATTTCTGCAGCGTACGCAATATAATGATTATTTTTCACACTTTGGGTTACATTATTAAAGTTTTCATACGGGTTCTTAACGTTTTTGAAAATATTCTATAGTCTATGTTCATCAGAGATAATGTAGGATTTTAATGGTAAAAGAATTTTTCAAATCGGTCCAGTAGTTTCGGAGCATATTCAATACATACAAACAATCAAATGTTTCCTCTTTATTATATTAGTATAGATACATACTGTATACTACATAGACATATGAATATAATATAGCTACTCGTTGCAGTGTCAAGTAATGCCAAGGGCACCACGCGTAGAACCTTAAATAGTTTTCCAGTTTCCATTTTCAGTATAAAACACGTTTTGATCCATTCATATGAGCGATATATGACTAACATTTCATATTACAAAGCGACTTAAGCGCTTACTAACTGAATAAACAAATATAGTTCTTATAAAGTTAAGTTTAAAGTTTATAATTACATAGTGGTTGTAGTGTGTAAGTACTTTTTAAAAGGGTAGTAATAATCAAGGTCTTGTAGGTTAACAAGTTTAATGTCAATGTTTGTTTACATTTTATTACCTATACATATACATATATGGAACTATATTATATATGTGTAATTGTATTGTGTTTTTATTAGTTGTCATTTATAGGTTTTTTTGTAGAATATAACGAAAGGACTGTACTTTGTCAATTTGGACGGAAGACACTCCTTAACCCTTAAATGCATATTGACGTAAAACTGCAACATACCACTAATGATGTAATCAATGTAAGTAAATGCATGATGTTGTATATCTGCAACGCAAGGTTTTTTAATAAAATAGTATAAAAATAATATATTTTTTATTTCTTTCTATGTCTCCCTGCATTAGAATGTACAAGTCTACAAGATATATTTTTTTCAAGAGGTCAGAATAAATCATGCATTTAAGGGTTAAGCTGGCATTGCAGGGGTGACCGTTGCGTGCGTTTATGATACTAGAAAATATACCATGCCATTATTTATTTTATTATTATTTATTATAACCATATTAGCTTCTACAACTGACTCTATTGTTATAATAAAAGGCTGATGATTTTAATAAATAATTATCACATATTTTAATATTGTTTTTTTAATTATTCTAAAATCGAAATCATGATTTTTTAAATTAGAATTTCATTATCTCCATTGTCTAAGACAGGGGCTGTCTAACTGGCGGCCCGCGGGCCGTATACGGGGGGCTACTCAGGCACTTCGGACGAAAATACGGACGTTTATTACCCAGGAACACTTACGTAATTATTCGCGAAATTATGGATTTGACAGCGACGTCACGACGGATAGGCCACAGAATGCTTATTCTATGGACATTTGACAGGATTTTTTTACGGGCTTATATGCCAACTAGCTGTTGCCCGCAACTACGTCTGCGTAATAATGAATGAAATAAATCTAATAAGATTTATACAAATTTTCATCCCCTATTTTATCCCCTTAGGGGTGGAATTGATCAAAATCTTTTCTTAGCGGATGCCTACGTCATAACATCTACCTGCATGCCAAATTTCAGCCCGATCCGTCCAGTGGTTTGGGCTGTGCGTTGATAGATCACTAAGTCAGTCAGTCAGTCACCTTTGAGTTTTATATATATAGATATTAGATATGTCAAAATTCACGTATCACGAAACGTCGGATATGCCTGAGTAGCCCCCACGGCCCGCCAAATTATTTTTACGGCCCGCGAGTACACTTTACTAAGAATAAATTGGTTACTAAATTATTATTATCAATATTAAAATTGCTTTACTATGTGAAAATTTAAATCTAATTTGAATTTAAAGTAGGTACTATTTAGTTTGCGTAACTTTAATTAACCTGGCTGAATACAGCAGCAGTCCGTTTAACATCTGATGATGGTTGACTCAAAGTATTTGGTTTCTTTTTGGCCCCCGAAATGTTTGGTGAAGAAAATATGGCCAGCCGGCTATGATAAGTTGGACAGCGCTGGTAACATATTCTTTTACTAACCCATGTAAAATGCAAAAACAATAGGAATTAAAAAAAACTAGTATTTTAAGTAATTTTTCTATTAATAATCAGTCTTTAAAAAAATTCTAAATGTATGATTAAGATTTAGTGTTGTCTCTTTCAATCTTAGATTATTAACAATTCAATAGAAAGGGACAAAACATTTTACTAATTCGTTTGTGTAAGTAGAAAAAAGGTGCAAATTTAAAGAGATTTCGAGAAACGCATACCCAAACGTATCATTGAAAGAACAAACTTGCACAACATGTGCAGAAGTCATTAACATAATCAACCTACTTCCAAAACACTGCCCATCCCATTTTCCATTTATAGTTTGTGTTAATAAAAAAAGATCCAAATAAACATACAGATGTATCGTGTTTGCATTCAACAAGAAAGTCAATCGGTGACACCATTTTGGGAAAGGAAGGTGTTAAAGATGCCTCGCGTTGAATCGAAATGCGATATTATGATCCTGAACAGCACCTCTCAACTCTACAACAAAGGCATACGATTGAAATTTGAGCTGTGAAAAATGTAAGGTCACTGCATGTAACGGGATTAAGAACTGGTCGTTTTTGGTCGTGATAGTTTTTTTTTTTGCAAACTCCGTTAATTTTATAACATTAAATAGCATGTTTCAATTGTATTTTTATAGAAGATTTTTTTTTTATATTAAGTGGTAAAATATAGACTAACATTTCGATACCCAATGTCTATTTTTATTATTTTATCCCTACATTATTTTATTGTTGTTGTTTTATTATTTTATACATTTAATATACTACAATTTAATTCATGTCAAAATAAAAATATAAAACAATAAATCTATAAACAAAAGCGATAGAGACATAAAATTTAATCCAGTCTCGCATCACTTTTACCCACGTCTAATAAGAGATGCATGGACACGTCCTTCTCCGGCGACAATCGGTGGGCGACTGACCGATTGCCATGCCGCTCAGCTACCTACGTGGACGCCATACCATATAATAACTGCTTTTGGAATACAAATGAGGGTAGTTCCAAATGTTTTGCTTATAACTCGTTATTGATTTTATTTTGCACTTTATTATTAATCACTTATGGGTTATTTTTGTTTGTTAATTTTTATGTATAGTTATATTTGTTCTAGTATAACATTAGCAGTGTTGTGTGATTGAAAATTGATAGTCCTGTTTAAGGATATGATCGCTGTTGTGAATATTGTGATGTAATATTTTGAAATGCAATTCAGGTTTATTTTTCTCACCATCTAAATTAGGAATATTTACAACTTTTTGTTTTTAAACAATGGGTAGCACATTAGTATTGCAAAGTCCTAATACATTTTAACCTGTTAACCCAACGGGACATATAAATACGTAGAACGTAAACAATGTCGGGTATATGAATACATCCTCGAATATTATCCATATTTCATAGTTTTTCATTTATTTTAAGTATAAATAAAAAAATAGTAATATAAATGACGGTCTACGGGTGTGACGTATTGACACGTCCTAGTGGAAGAATTCGCGCCTGTTATATGTTGCCTAATTAGAAAGGAGACTCCCCGGTTAACAGGTTAATGGTTAAACCAATACTAACGGACGCAAACAAATGGTAGACTTCTATTTCAATGTTATAATTATTTTTTTTTTTTTTTTTTTTTTTTTTTTTTTTTTATTGATAGCCCAGCATATGACCACACACCGCCTGATGTTAAGCTAGAGTGCGGTCCATGAGTGGAGACAACTGTTACCACAGACAGATGTCCGCGCGCAACAGTCGACTCCACTATGACGACTTGAGGAGACGAATGTACTCTGTCCAAGTTAACAAGGCACGCTCCTCTCGTTATTCCGGCTACTTCCAAGCTGATCCCGAAACGCGACTAGGTCACTTCACGGGTGTTCCGCTTGAAAGTGGCGGTACTACCCCGGGACGACATACTGGGCTAATGCCATCATCAGTCTGCCTACCACTCCTATTGTATTTATAATGTATTGTAGTGTTTAGTTATACTCACCTAGTATTATATCTGTGTAAAGAGCATTTCCCACTGGACTAAAACTTGCAAATTAAGTTACGAAGTGTAAATTGCGTTCATTTGACAGTACTCTACTTCAGGGTGGTTTTTACACTTACAATTGGATCGACAAACATTTTTAAGACTAATGCGTATTATTTACTGTTTACTGACCACTTTGGAGGGAGTATTGTGTTATTTTTAGATCTGAAGACAGTCTGGTGGTAAATTAAACTAGAGTATGGTATGGAGAGATGCTTGCAAGCAATACTGATTCTTCACTTGATTGTCATTCTATTTGGCTTATTTATTTGTTACTAGCTTTTACTCCCGGCGTCGCTCGCATTTAAGTCATTAAATAAGTATCAGAGATCATACTAACTACAGTCAATTGGAAACTATTATTGCTGCTATTTCACAATATATTATATATGATTCCGTGCCAAAAAAAAAATCCTCTTTTCGCTTTTCAGTTTTTATTAGGACTGCTTGACATTGACAGTCGTATTTTTTATAAAGCTAAATATAATTTATAAAAATCAAAAGGAGGTTGCGATTGCCAACAACTATAGTAAAAAGTAATTTCTTTTTTAATAAAAAGTATCCTATGTTACTTCTAGTACCTCCAAAAATATGTGTACAAAGTTTCATGATGATCGGTTAAGTAGTTGTTGCGTGAAAACGTAACAAACAAACTCACATTCACATTTATATTGGTAAGGGATGTTTTTCGTTGACTCCTAATAATAAATCACATTACTAGTCGCGAAGGAATTCACAATAGTAAATGACCTAACATCTATTCCTTCACTAATTACAAACTTTTAAACTTCACTCAATCCTTCATCTTCGTCGGCCAGATGTTCGCGTACACCTTAACCTACGTCAACACGCTCACCCTCTGAAAGTTAAAATTTGTTTACTATTCCAGTTATTTCCAGTTTGATAAATAGTCGGCGGTGAGTTCGTGAAGTCTCGAGCGCCTTCTGTTTATAATTCCAACAGTTGCGACTGTGAAATGTGTTTAGCTTTATGCTCTTGCGTTCAAGGTTGAGAATTGGTTTGTTGGTTTTGCGTGTATAATTAGAATCGTTGTCGTTAGTGCATCTGTAAACAGAGCCTTGTGCGGCGCCGGGTGTCGGTGAAATGATTTGTTTCTTCTCATTTATGTGTAATGTTACTACAACGTTTATGTGTTTGTGCTATTATGAATTATAAAAGTTTATTTACTTATACAGGGAGTCCCAGAACTAATCAAGACAATAATCTTAGTTACTGACGTCCATTCAAGTGATATCCAAGTTGGTATCGTTCACATTTAATATACAGTGGTACCTTGATACACGAGTGTTTTGAGATACGAGCCGCCGGGAGAGCGATATTTTGCTTTGAGATGCGAGCAAGATTTGAGATACGAGCAACATAAAAACATAATAAATATATGTAGATAAAAATTTTGTATTAAGTTTTGATAGGTGATATGAAGTTCACGGGGTCATCTAGGTATTTATGAAAAAAGAGTAATTCTTATATCGAGTTTGGGTTTTATATTTATGTAGTCTTTCTCCTCGTGTCCTTCTTGGGGTGAAGGCGTTGTATGTGCATATAATATTAGTATAAATTAAAGGGAAAGCATTTGAATCATCGGCAAAGACAAAGGGTGAAATATAAAAGACGCACCTCTTCGAGACCCGATAATGCATTTAATTAGAGCTTTCGGTGGTTTGAAACAAAAGTGTTATTGATATTAGGCTGTATGTATGACACCAAAGAGGCTTTTTATGTACAACTACTTTTGGATTTTGACTTGTACAATAATATGTTATATGCTTTTAAACAATACCTACAGAAAGTTTGGTTTGACAAAATTATTTCTTATAAGAATTTTTATTCGTTATTAGAATAGCGATTTGCTGTTATCTACCAGCTATATATTTAAGCTTTAACCTATGTTAAACAAATAAATAAATTCAAGTCTTAATATTTGAAATAAGAAAACAATTTAATGTTGTAACTAACACCTGTAAATCGCGTTTCAGATTATCCGTCAATACGATTTAATTTATTTATGCGGCTTACTACTATGTTTATTTTAATCCGACATTTCGAAAGTTGCCCGATTCGAAAATTTATAAACAAATGTAAGGCACATACAATATATTAATAAGATATTTACAACTTAATATCGGAAACCGAACCCGACACCCTAGGGGACACCTGGTGATTTTATTATTACCTATGCTACTATTAAAATAATTAAATAGTTTAGAAAAACTAAAAAAACACGCGCGCACAGATTTATCTCTTTTACTCCACTACACAGGATCTATAAAAGAATTTACAAATCCTGGCAGTCCTAATAAGGATAATGGGAAACTGTTATTAAATCACTGCATTGTTATCGATCCTTAATACGTATACAAAGATTCAAATTAATCAGACTTCTGGAAATTGGTGAAAATTATGCTCAAAGATTCCGTTACATACATACATATAACCCAAGCTAATAAAAGCGTGTTAAAAACGAACGAAATGTGACACTTGCTTCACACACATAGAATTATAACTTTTATTATTGAAAACGCCCCAAAATGAAACATTGTCAATAGGATAAAGTCTGAAGTATTGAACAATGTACTTTAGGAAGCTTTCCTATGTTCAACCCATATTCAAATGAGTGTAGAAAAAAGTATCACGTTACGCTATCAAATCGTTTTAAAATATAATCAATTAGGTTTAACACTCTCCTGTCGGTACGTGCGTAGTTTGGGAGATGCCTAGTTTTTATGTAATTTTTTTATTTTGAAATCGCTATACCTTGTAAAGTAGACGTCTTAGATGGGTAGTGTAAAAGACAATTTTGTTCAGAAAAATAAGCTCTTTTATATTATGACATTTATATATATATATATATAAGACACTAGGCGCAGTTTTTTTAGTAGACACTTTTCTTTGTTGTAAATAAAACCAAATGTTTCAATAACTGAAATTAAAGAGTATTTTTATTAATATTTAACTATACTAACATTACACGATTGTGCAACCTTAAAATTTCTTACCTGAAATTAAAGAAACGATATTTCAAGTAATTGTTTAACAACTTTTCTCTCTTAAAAATTTATATGCATTAACATGGCGTTGTGTCAAGACGTTCATAGACAATCGCGACACGACCAGCGACTATGGTGTTGCGAAGCATGGCAAATATGAAATGTCGTTTCTTTCCATATATATATATATTGCAAAATATATCAAAGTCACCTTTAGTAGAAGTCCGAAGACAAAACACTAGTATTTATATGAAACTAATAATTTATCTATACTAATATTATAAAGAGGAAAGATTTGTATTTTTGTATGTTGTAAAACTACTGAACCGATTTCAAAAATTCTTTCACCATTTGAATGCTACATTATCACTGATCAATATAGGCTATATAAATTACAGGAAAAAAAAATAAGGATCGTTACTTAAACTACAATAATATAACTCAAGATTGCCAAAAATTACCATAAAAGGCTGGCGTCGTTGAAATATGAAACATCATTAAACTTCATATTACTTTATATCTTCATTACTACACGAACGAAGTCGGGGGCAACAGCTAGTATTGTATATTTTTGTTGTTGATTATTAAATCTTTTTGTGTTTATAAATATGGCGATCGGCCATGGTAATCGGTATAACGAAATGCCTTCTTAACCGGGATGGTATAATATAAACTCGTCTCATCAAGCAGGCATAGAGGAGGCGACTCTACCTGTACCTGTTTTTGAAGTACAGTATTTAACAAAAAAAAATTATACACCATTACATAGTTTCTCATATTGCTGCAAAGTTTGTTTTGAATCCACAAAGTTAACAAAAGAACTACGTAATCTTTCATACGCAAACCCTCTGACTACTTTTTACTAGAGATATACTATTAATCATCCACGCTACCATCGTAATATATATTATCTTCCTTTAAATATTCCTATTTGGAACCTAAAAAAATACATTTACATCTACCAATAGCTACTGAACTTTATGGGAAAGACGGTTGTGTAAAAAAACAACTTTACATAGATTCTGGTTGACCCTTTTTTACTTTAGAATTTTTATGCTTTTGAATATTTTTCGTTTTTATATTACAATTCCGTTTTTTTAATTGTTAATAAAAAATGAAATAAAATATTTCCCTTTTTTCATATAATAATAATCAATAATTAAATTGTAATTACAGTGCAACCTTGATATAACGATACCGAAGGGAATCAGAAAATAATTCGTTATATTTTGTAAATGTTACAATGAGGTTCGTTATACAGAGGCTAAGTTGGTCTACGATTCGTTTTAACAAAGTTTAAAAAAATTATTAATCTCAGCTTTACGTAGGTACTAATCTGTTTTCCCTGTTATAGTGAACGATTTCGTTAAATAGAGGTAAATAATACTTTCTTTTTATATTTTGCAAAGATTGAAAATTCGTTATAAAGAGGTTTTTAACAAATGTATTCATAATGTAAAGGTATATTTTGCATTAGCTCTTACGGGCAGTTGTATGGGATTTCGAAAAATTCGTTAAATCGAGGAGATCGTTATATTAAGTTTACTCTGTATTTTTTTAAATAACATTTGTACTATGATGTTTTTTTTTATATATTACTAGCTTTTACTCGCGGCTTCGCTCGCATTTAAGTCATTAAATAAGATCATTTCAATAGAATTCAATCAATATGATTTCAAACAGCTGAAACTATAGTCAGTTGGAAACTATAGTAAAAAATAATATTTTTTTTAATAAAAAGTATCCTATGTTACTTCTAGTACCTCCAAAAATATGTGGACAAAGTTTCATGATGATCGATTAAGTAGTTGTTACGTGAAAACGTAACAAACAAACTCATATTCACATTTATTATATTAGTAGGGATATTTTTCTATAATAGAAATATTTGAATTTCACAAGCAAATGTACACTTGAAAGTGGTGCTATTCCACCGGATTGGCAGATTGAGAAAACTGAGATTGGTCGTAACTTCCCTCGCCCTCTTGTAATTTCAGTCAAAACTTGTGTAACTAAAAACAAAACAATAAATTAACTAAACATTGACACGTAACTAATCGTTTGTCCAAACTCGAATGTCGCTCGTCGAGTTGACTAACAAATAAATATACGTTTAGACGAACTGTCAAAACTCGAGGCACATTAGCAAGCACTTTCTGTCAACGCTGCTCACGTTTACTGCGTTATTCTAAATACACTAACAGCTATACAAACAGTATGAATTTCAATTCTTAAGTATATTGAAATAAAGATTTCATTTAAATAGATGTATAACAAGAAATGTGTTTTAGAATTTTAACTGCATTACATTTAAAATTGCATTTACTTTGTTTTGAAAAAAGATTGTTCTTTTAGGAATATTAGGAATTAAAATAATTATTAATTTGACTATTTTTGTTTAAATTCGGTTTAGTATATTATACTATACTTACGGCAAAATAAATAAATATTTATTAAGTATGAAATTTAGTTTTGTTTTGTGTAATAAAAGTTTACTACACAAGCAGAATTGGCTGCCAATTTTTTTTTTAAATTGTAGAATTGTTCATATTTGGCTACTTGACTAATAAGTTTGTCGACCACCGTACTATACTATAAAAATAATCAAAAATAAACGTGATATTAAATGATGAAATTAATTTAAATAAAGTGGCTATCAGCACCATATGTATACTGTATATAGGCATATACTCGTATATAGTTTTCTTGTGAATATCTATAATAATATAACAACACACCTAATTTAATGCGTAGTTCAAAAGTGTGATGACCAGATGCACGCTGAGATGACTTGTAAGAAATATATGGATGAGACGCGTTTCAAAGTTGTGCTATTGTTTCAAAAAATAACACAACTTTTAATAGAATGCTAAACTTTAAATAAATTAGTAAACTGCTTGTAACTTGTACTTGTTGATAACAGCGTAGTGAAATAGCACGTAGTTCACTACAATTTCACTAGATGGCGCTTTCGTACCGTGAAATGAGCATTTATGAGTTTTTATTAAATTTTAAGGATTTATTTAGATTTTTTTGTTATTTTTATATATTTGTGTAATATATAAATCTTTTTTGAAATATAGCAACTGTTAATAGATGGTTAATAATTAATGTATTTATTGAAATTAGCAATAAACTTATAACACACAATCGACTTTTGGCTATTTTTTCGTATATATAGAAAACTTTACGTCGGACTGTCGTTCTTGCTTCGGCAAAACATATATTAAAATTGGAACGATACAGAGAAGATTAGCATGGCCCCTGCGCAAGGATGACACGCAAAATCGTGAAGCGTTCCACATTTTTTGCACATAATATTTAAAATTCTTGTAATAATAGACTTTTGTTTGATTAATTATCAATTATTTTGTAACATAAAATTAATAAATATTAATCAATCTATCTATATATATAAAACTCAAAGGTGACTGACTGACTTAGTGATCTATCAACGCACAGCCCAAACCACTGGACGGATCGGGCTGAAATTTGGCATGCAGGTAGATGTTATGACGTAGGCATCCGCTAAGAAAGGATTTCGATCAATTCCATCCCTAAGGGGATAAAATAGGGGATGAAAGTTTGTATAAATTTTATTAGATTTATTTCATTCATTATTACGCAGACGTAGTTGCGGGCAACAGCTAGTATTGTATATATTTAAAAAATATATTCTAATAAAATATTTCTTAAAGAAATTAATAATTACAAAAAAAAGGCCAACGGCACGTGGTGTTCCCAGGCGGTCACCCATCCAAGTACTGACCACGCCCGACGTTGCTTAACTTCGGTGATCGGACGAGAACCGGTGTATTCAACGTGGTATGGACGTTGGCGACGGTCGAACTTAAAATACTCTATAATACCAATAAAAGAAGTCTTTTTAATTGATATAATTATATGTTGTTTTTAAAAACAGCTTATCCACGCTATTATTATTTTTAGTACCCAACGACACTGAAGTCTCATAGTAGGTTGCGCACGCGCATGGTTCAATAACTTCTTCGCACACACGTCATATAGGATTTCATTTTAATTTTTAGTATTGTTATTTGATACGTTTATATCTTGAAATATTAAGTTTGATCGTCGAATAGTTAACTACTGTTGTCTCTTATCAGTTTTTATTATATTTAGGAAGTGATTGATTATTTCTTTTCTTATGTTTTAGAGATAAACCTTTTATCTTTTATTTCATGGTTTGGTGGATACATGATTAATTCATGCCTTTAACTGAGTGAGGTGGACAGGCTAATACATGTAAACACTATGTCAGATTTCTTACTTCAATGTTTTCGCAAATAAAAAAGTACCAATACATCAATAACTAGTTCCATTTTTTTAGAAAAATTCTATAGGCACGTTTCTCTCGTTTCTCCCTAAAATAGAATTAACAATAGGATTAGGGGCAGGTGTTCTAATTATTATTATTATTAGATACTTTATGCAGTTTTGTTAAAAAAAAATAGGCGTTCGTAACACCTGTTTGATTTGTTTTTTTTTTTACTTTTACTTAAACTATTGTTGGCTTTTACAATGAAGATTAGTTGAGCATTGTCAGAGGATTTTTTTTTGTATACAATTTTTTTCTAATATAGTTGTACCACCACTTTCAAGCCTAACTCTGGACGGTACACATTCATCTTCTTAAGCCAGTCTGACCATCTGACTGTGGTAACAGTAATCTCCTACGTTAAAGCAAGCAAAATATTGATATATATCAGGCTACCATAAATTTAACGTACTGTGATAATACTACATCTTTTATTAGTTTCACGATTGAAATGCTAATATTCAAAGGAAAACTACAAATCGTTTTCAAATATAAATAATAAAAAAATCACATATGACAAGAACCGGTAAAGGCACCCTATATCTTGAACTTTCAAGCGAACAAAAGTTGAATCAAATCGATGTACGACACTAATTCATTCAAAATCAAAAGGTAATATCGAACACATATATTCAATTAATTTTCACCCGTAATACAAAAGTAATATAGTATATTTTTGTTTAATATTCTTATTTACATACGCCGTTATTGAAAGTATAGTTTCAGAGGTCGTTGGTACTCTGGGGAAACTAAAGCACAGGTGTCCAGCGTTCGGTCTAAAAGAAAGAGTGGCAAGATGTCTTTATCCATAAGAAGGAAAGAAACAGAACGAAAATAAACGTTGAACTTGTGTAGTATGCTTTTTACTTTTTTTTTTACTTCTCCCTCGCCTATGTTCGTGACGGTTTTTTTTTATTTTATTTTGTTGATTTTGTTCGTTGTTTTTTTTCTTCGTTTATTTGTTAGCTTTTAGCTATATTTTAGACTAACTTTAATTGGGTGTTGTGTTTTGATGGGAGTTTTTTAGTATGGCGTTCGAGTCAAAATTGATGCGCCTGCGCATGTTGCTTGTTTAAACTTGGGCTTGAACCCTAAAGGACTTTTGTAGGTCACGATTTTAACTTTAATACAAAAAATTCTTATATTATGTATAATTTTATACTTTTATTTTTAAATTAATTGAAAAACTTTTTATTGATTAATATCGTACGTTCACTCTTTAGTTTTAATTTTTTTCAACTATATATATCTGTATATGTATATTAAAATGAATAATAAAATATATGTATATATAAGTATTTCATTTTTTTTTATCAACAGCTTTCTCTAAACAAAAACTCAATTGTTAATTCTTGTGTAAAAATAACGAAATTGTATTATACATCATTATTTAGGGATTGGGGCCCCTATAATACTAATATTATGGCTTCGATCACATACAAATCGCCTTACTAAACCTTTTATATGGATTATGATTGTATGCACGTGATGCGGCGGTTTATGCGGTAAGGAGGTGTAAGCAAAATCAGTCAAACCTGATGGTGATGTAGCTCGCTGATCTCCTCGGATTTTGAAGTGGACTGTATATTGCGCTGGTTTACACTATCTTCAAATCCTTCCCACGGTATCCGTTTTCAACTGACTCTTCAGCTGACTGATAGGCTTCAGGAAAGGACGCGGAAAGTAGGGGTGATAGAGGGTAGTTTATGCGTACGTGCGAGTTTGTGAGTGGTGCAGGTGGGTATGTGTATGTATGTGTTATTTGAATTCAAACCCAGCAAACGGCGCGACCAGCACGCATTTGTAAATAAAACACACAATAACCTTAAAGAATCTAAACAATTGAAAAGAAAAACAACGTTTACTTTGATTCATTTAATTCGACCAATTTTCAGTCATCATTGTCAGACTCAAAAGATTAACACTAGAACTACCAGCCGGTCAATATGACCTATTTTTACTAACCGGTCAAAATGACCGTATGAATTGAGCTTGCAAAGTATTAAATATAATTCGATAAATTTATTGTAGAAGAAGAAGTCTTGTGAAGAATTTTTGTAACCGGTTGGTAGTTCTATTCTTAATAAAAAGAAACGTCACAGTAAATCAATTACGTATTTTAAATTCGCGAACAACCTCAAACGTCACCAATCGAATTTTATTTAAAATCAAATATAAATCAAAAATATTTATTTCGCGTAGCCCCTTCAGGCTCTTACGCATAGTCAGAATCTACAAGATTTATATTAGATTATATATTAGAATTGTTAGTATAATTACAATGTACAATTGATGTAAATAATGTTAGTTAGTACTTATATATAAACACAACTAGATTTAGGTTTCAAACATATCAAGTTGGATTTCATAATACATTGCAACCTTGATATAGTAATACTGAAGGGAATCAAAAAATAATTCGTTATATCAAGTAATTTGTTACAATAAGGTTTCGTGATACATAGGTTAGGTTGGTATACGGTTCGTTTTAACAAGGTTTAAAAAAAATATTAATCTCAGCTTTACATAGATACTAATCTGCTTTCCCTGTTATAGCGAACGATTTCATTAAATAGAGGTAAATAATAATTTTTAATGTAATGTAATGTAAAGATATATTTTGCATTAGCTCTTACGGGCAGTTGTATGGGACTTCGCAAAATTCGTTAAATCGAGGAAATCGTTATATTAAGGTTACTCTGTAGTCTGTATAATACAGAGAAAAAGACTTGAAATTGTGTCAATATATGTGTAAAGCCGTGCTATTTCACACTACTGAACTATAGAACAACCTAATATAAATCCGATTTCACATATAACACTTTCAAGATTAGGAGAAACGAATGGGAGCCATTAAAATCGAAGCACTTATTAATATTATTACATGTTTATACCTCTACTTCGGAGAGTATCTCGTCTACAATAATAACCCACAATTCGTGGTCATTACGTAATTTTGTACAATAATATCAACGCGAGTTAGACACGATTAACTTTTGTTTTTGTAACGGGAACAATATGTAGAGTTAAGTTGCATTAGACTTGACAAAACTTTTGTTTTTTATTACTCGAATTACTTTTATTTCGACAAATAATTCAGCGATAGCTGGAAAGTCATAATAATCCTTTCGTTTAGTTTTTTTTACTTAATTTTTAAACTAATTAACATTTTTTAGAAATTAAAAAGTATTACCAATTGTAATTACTAGAGTTTCCGTATTTCCGCCAAATTCTTTAAGCAATTTATAACGTTATCTCTAATACTTCCAAATAAACTATGAAAGTTTATTAAAATGAAAAAAAATAAATAAATAAGCCAGTACGCGACTTCTTAACTCTATACCACATACACGATATGGTTCCTACAAAAATTATGGTAAATAGCGAGTGGCCGGGTGATGGATTCGAATGCATTTGTTTCCAACTAGTTTGTGAAATCATAACATTAGGCGCCTGTCTTACGGTTTAGTTGTTTAAAAAATTACACCATTTTCTTATTAGAAATTTAACCAATTTACTGTTAATATTCTGCTGTTTTGAATATAAAATCAAACTAACTGATTCGTGACCCACTTTAACAGTTAAATTCGCATAGAAATCTAATACATCTAGTTCTAATTTTCTAGAATCTCAATCGACTCCCATGCAACTTTGTTGATGGATTAATGGTTCATAGTCTACACCAGCGATTCCCAACCCCTCTGCCATGAAATTCTAAAAGTGTGTTTCCAAATTTTAGATATATAATAATGTTAATTATAATTATATTTATTAAACATTATGATTTAAAAAAAAATTAAACTTATCTTTTTCTTTGTGTACCGCAACAAAAAAGGTTGAGATTCACTGGTCTACACCTATCAATGGCGAAGCAAGGACTGTAAAGCACAAAAAAAGTGAGGAAAATTTTCTCCCCAGTTTTAAATTATTTTTCATATTATATTATTGATATTACGCCGGGTATACGGAACAATGTTTTTCTGACAATACTAAATACATCGGTTTTTATTCAACTTTTTTCATGCGTTCATAATTAGTTATTTACAATCATACAGATATATAATTAATAACGGAACGTATCTTTTTTTTAATTGGGGCTTTTATCTGCCTAGACATATCAGCCCCATCGTGCCTTACCTAAATCTACAAAACTTAAAATTAAAAGAGAGGGAGCCACTGATGAACCATCCTGCAGAAATCCCAACACGCATCCGTTAACCGAACGTAATATCGTATATTTTAGTGTGTTTACATTTGTAAGTACGAATTTGTCACATATGTGTCCATATTGTCCTCCTTCAATTTGAGTATCACAAATTGAATATTAGTCGAAATTAAGCTTAAAGATTGTCTATAGACATAATCGAGTTCGTTATACATAGATATAATATAAATTGTACAAAAAAAATTATTCTTATAATTCACACAATACTACAATTAATAGTTGCAGACGTCTAAGAACCAAAAGGGAAACAGTGGGCTTATCACGAATTTAGTCTGGCTTTCGAATCGAGCTGTCACAAGTAAAACGGATCCGTTAACAATCGGGATCATGAATTTTTACTAACGACTAACGAGCACCAGCAATCTATCAAATGAACGAAAGATCGAGACGTTCGAAAATTAACAAAAAGTATCTAAAATATTGTAGTTCCAAATCTGCACGCGGTGGCGCTGCTCAAATTTCCATACAAATCGCTTGAAGCGAACTCGGTTTGAAAGCCAGACTAAAATTCGTGATAAGCCCACAGATGGGAATCAGCTTGTATACGTTTCGCTTCAAACCGGTCGAAGATAGCATAACCTATGGTCATTATTAAACACACATATCGTTGTAACAACAAACACTACGTCAAGTGCGAAATGACTAAGTATTAACTTTTGAAGACCTCTGCACAAAATTGGTACACAGTGTTAAATGGTGAGAGCGAAACTTCCTTCTTTATATAAAGATTTATTTTATAGCTTAAAACTAACAGCGTTCTCTGGTCAAGAGTTGTATATCGAATCTCTCTTATTGAATCTTGTGGACCGTTTATATGCCTTCTTTGTTAATGAGTTGTAAAGTCCACTTCGTTAATGACTTATTGAAGAAACTTAACTAATTAACTTAACAAACAATAATTATCAAATATAGACAGATACTAATAAATTACACCAGCCATTCTCAAAGTGGTGTTCCGCGAAACCCTAGGGCTAAAATACTGCAAAAAATACCTACCAAAGGGGGATTATAAGGTTACATCTAAATATTCCAACTAAATATTACGTAATATTACATTGCAATATGATTATTCATAAATAACATATAAATCATTTTTTTATAATGATATTAAGGCTTTTTTCTTCGCCAAAATAGTTTGAGAACCGCTGAATTACACTATACATTATATAATATTATGTAAACTATAACACCACACACATAACGACAGCCTAGCTTAACGCCATTGGCTTTATTTACCAGCTAATTTTTGTGAGTGTGAAAAGTAATATTTAGGACGCAATGATTAGAAAAAAAAACCAAATGCTGCAATAAGGTTGAGCTGTTTCTCAATTCTACTTAACACGACTGAACCCTGTAGGATTAGGACATATAAACCTAGGCCGGGATAGTGGATACTCCTTTTATCGCAACTTAATTGCTAGTAAATATTAACTATTCAAAACAGAAAATTACTATATACACACACGCACACATACACATATATAAAAAACGCATGTAAATACAGTGACAGTGGAGGCTGCGTAAATCCAGTAGTGGCAATCCGGTTATACGTAACAGAACGGTAATAATCGTAATACTGTGGGTGTACCGTCAACAAAACAAGTGCAAAACTAGTTATTTAAAATATTCAATACCCGTAATACTTGTTTTTCGATTGATTAATATGGCTTAGTGTTTATAGTTTACGATTTTAGTTTAATTAAATTATAGTTATTTTTGGATGTTTTATTTTCGCAATAATATTAAATGCGATACATTGACTCCAAATTTGATTACATAGAGCTACAAATACGAAACAAATATCAAGTTTCCATGTAACGTCACTCGATTTAACGACAAACTCCCTAAAGCGTCGAAATCTCTTGTCTGAAATAAACTTTTTCCTTTTTTAATTCATATTTTTCTTCTCTCCATTTAACGACAACTCTCTATAACGCCATAAAATGCACAGTGTCGTTATAGAGAGTCTACACTGTATTTATTTCGGTTGGGAACAGAACCAGATACCTTAATCGTGTCGATTTAACATCCCTAATCTAAACCCTGGATTTAAATAATAATACATAAATATTTATACCTATAACATAAATACCGATTATTATCAACCTTTCTTTTGCAAATGATTTAACTCGGTATATCTTTTCTCCTCGCACGTATGCAGTTGCGGACATTGCGCGACAAGGACAACAAATACCTACTGGCACAATTACTATGTATTTATATATAAATAATTCTATGTTTAAAATTAATACAATTTTTTTTTGCAAACCTTACCCCACTAAGTTTGATCTCAAGAAATCACAAACGTCGTTATACACTTTACGAAATTTAAAAAAATTAGTCACTTTTACAATGTAAGAGAGTTGGATTTAGATTAATTTGTGTATAAACTGATATATGAGGTTTGATACGAGCCACATTCAAAACACGTGAACGAGAAAAGGGGAAAATAATAAACTCTTTAATTTATGCCACGATAGTGGTCGTATCTCGAAAATAAAGTATAAGTTTTTTTTTACTCTTCGAAAAACCTTTTTTCAAGTTCAATGAACTCAAGTGACGTGTAATATTGACTTTTGTCGATGTTTTTTGTTTAATAAAGCCGTAAAGTTGTCAATTTGTTGAAAGACACGAGATATTTGCGGATCGATAAGTTTGTTTTTGCTGTTTCACGTATAATTGGTGTTTGATCTTCTCGCTTCGATATTATCACGCTTATGGAGGTTTAGTATGTACATTATTGTTTTGTTTTATTACTTATAAATGAGAACAACTATGCACAAAGGCTATTTGTTATATATTTATATATAACAAGTCTAAATCGTGGGTTATTTGAGATAATGAATAAACTAATTTAAAAGACTTTTTGCGGTCAACATGCGTCTTGTAAAATCATAGTAAGTAGTTAATAATCATAGTAGTAGTATACATATAAATATGTACCTATATATATAATAAGTATGAATTATTTATAACGACTAACAAATATACATAATTGTAATATTGACTACATGCATAAACAATGAACAAGTTATCGATAGTTGCCACATCTCTAAGCAGCGCAGGCGCAGCACAGTAGCACCTCTCCGCCATATTCAAAGGAATCAAACGTCACAAATCACAACACAGATCTCGCTTTTGAATTTTATTTCCATCGTAAAATTAAACTTTAATGATAACCGAAAAACGAAAACGAATGGGCTCCTGTATTGGCGCGCTGATAGGGGTCCAAAGTTATTCGACCACGACTACCTTTGAAAAGATAAATGTTAAACCGCAAGAAGCCTTTTTGGCAGTCATTTTATTAAAGAAAATAAATTGCACATTTCAAAAGAAATAAATATTCGTAGATTTCATTTTACCAATTGAACCTTCATATACAGAGTGTTCACATGTTACCAGATTGATGATAACTTTTAGGACACGCTGTATAAAGTATTCATTTGTTTGTTTAGTTATATTTAGTGATTTTTATATATGCCATGAAAGTGGCTTTATTTAATATGTGAATAATCATTGTTTGTTGCATACAGTAATGGTGATAATATTGGTTAGTTACTTAAAACCAAACAATTTATTTATTTATTTATTTATAAAGCCTACCTACAAAATTACATTAGAACTATATATTATAAACTAAATGAAATTTTAATTATAGGATAGGACGGCATGCTCAAGGTGATATAGGGATAGATACTACACTTCTAATAAAATTATAAAAATACATAAAAATAAAAAACAAGAACCAAATAGATGTAAGGAAGAGGGGAGAGAAAAAAAGAATGAACCACAAACGTAAAAAACAAAATTAAAATACTGGTTAATTAGTTAGGTTAGTTAGTTGAAGATAGTTAGTATCAATTAATAAAAGAACAAAACTACAGTAATACCCCACTTTACGCGACCCCGTTATGCGTGGTTTCACTATAACGCGAAATTCAAATTTATTATTAAATTACGCGAAGCAGTGCGTATAAACATAATGTAATTATCAACTTCTCTATGGTCGCGGGAATTTCAGTTAACGCGATTTTTCCGGAACGTATCCCTCGCGTAAAGCGGGGCATTACTGTATTAACGAAAAATGGGTCATCTCATACACAAAAACAACTACTAGTACTACTTCATTTCGCGTCAAACCCGTCATCATAAACACAAAGGAAAAGCCCAACCTTCAGAAGCAATTTTGTCTCCACCAAAACAATCTATCATTTTCAAAGATAACAAAAAGCTTTTAACAGTGAAAATTAACATTACAAAGCGTGCGTAGTGCAGAAGCTAATGTTTTGTTAACTACAGTAAAGGTTTTTTAGGCACATATCTATTTAATATTCATGGACGTGTAACCACAATAATTAATAAGTTTGAGGCTTGAAACCGATTAGCATACAATGGTTGGCTGCTGTCTGCTGCGCTGTATCTTAAAATAAACTGGGATTGTCTACTTTTTCATATCATTTGTCTTTCACCTCTTATTTAATGTCAGTAATAAGTCATTTATTGCTTACTTTTAGTCTAAACTAAGACAATTGCCTGCTACTATAATGAAATTAATGCTGTATCGTACACAACAGGCGTGGCCAACCTGCGACTCTGAAGGATTATTTGTGGTTCTCGATAAATGTACCCGAGTTTCACTCAGAATTTAATTTTTGTGCTATTTTAAAAAAATATTATCGTATTGTATTTCAAAATGTCTTAAATTACTGACAACAAATATGAAAGACTAAGTGCAACGTTTTTCTAACACCTTTTAAATACGTATTTAATTTCGGCTCGCGAAAAATTTCGAATTTTGATAAATGGCTGGCACTATCAAGGAGTTTGGTCACCCCTGCTATATAACTAACTAACTGTTGCCCGCAACTACGTCTGCGTAATAATGAATGAAATAAATCTAATAAGATTTATACAAATTTTCATCCCCTCTTTTATCCCCTTGGGGGTAGAATTGACCAAAATCCTTTCTTAGCGGATGCCTACGTAATAACATCTACCTGCATGCCAAATTTCAGCCCGATCCGTCCAGTGGTTTGGGCTGTGCATTGATAGATCACTATGTCAGTCAGTCACCTTTGAGTTATATATATTTAGAAGATAGATTAAAAAGACTATACGGCTTAGTACAGCTGTTTTGATTAATATAATTCAACGTTTCTAATAAAATTTTAAAGACTTTAAATTAGTTATTTTTAATTACACCATATTATCCACTCAACGCCCTCTATGGCCCTTTATAAATCGTCCTTTGAATATATATAATATTTAAAGCAATAATTACATTGATTTATGATAAAAATTAGGAATTTAACAAAAAAAAAAACAAAAACTTGAAAAGGGAATTATAACGTAACGTGTACATCATAATTATAATAAAAAAATACGATTTATTTAAAAAGTTAAGGCATGCGATACAGATCTGATTGGCGTCTATTTTTATCCATCAATGTTACTGTCTATGGTGAAACTGGTGGTTTGATCACATTTAATAAAACGTTACGTCCGTGATTTGATACCTCACTATAATGGTCCATCAATTAACTTTAATAATAGATAATTGTAGAAAAACGATTACAATCCTTTTCTATGACTTTTTTTGTTACATATAGAGATGAGATACATCAAAACCAAACTAATATTATGTAATGAATTAGTAATTTAATTGTTTCGAATCAAAAAGCAATTTGTTCAAATTAGCAATACATGTCAAAATATCAGAGATTGATTAGGATATTAAATCTTTAGAGAGACTTATGTGAAATAATAGTGTAGATTAAAAATATAATTATCACAATGCATTGTGGCAATCAAAAAATTAGAAGAAAACAAGAAAGATGACACTGACAGACTAAACGTCAAAACCTCTCTAAATAAGTATTTTCGGCTTGTAGAATCGACAAAGAGATAAAATAAAAATTTAAACAGTTTTTGCTAATTCTCTGATAAAAGTCAAAATGCGTCAAATTGACGACCAAATCCATGTGTGATTCAAAACTTCGAAGTTCTAGTGTTTTTTTAAGAATGGGGTGCAACTTAAGCTTCTCGTTGTTAAAGTGCCAAGTTAACTTTCGCGAGATGGTTATAAAATAATCAGGACAAGCGTAACTAAGGTCTTCATATAATCCTTTTGACCGTATAACTGTTTCCAATGAACTCGCCACACGACTCCCTGTTGAATAATTACTGTGATTGAAAAATGAATACACAGTAAAACAGGTAAAGCAACCGCTCGTTACCGACGACTGCGAAATGAAACTGTTACTTAAAATCAACTGGTTACACCACGCGCGTGTACGCACGTATTAGTGTAGTATTGATGCGATAGTTGAATAAATATTTTTACATTTATGTTTAGTTTTAGAGATCTAATTAAAACCGAATGAAACAGATTTGTTTTTAATAGTTATTTTATTTATAAAGTACCTATTAACGATTAAACCATTGCACTTGATGTTAGCCGAAGTGCGGTCCGAGACAGGGGACTCAGGCACATCCGAAGTTTCGTGTTACGGCTATCACCTCGGTAGCTTTCGTGAATTTTGACTTGTAAACCCGTAAAGGCCTGTAATTTCGTGAATGATGAGATGGTGCAGATTTAATAGATAAAGGTAAATCATTCCAGAGACGTATAGCTTCTACAGTAAAGGAATTTGAGTAGAAGAACGTAGTGTGAGAAGGAATCAGTAGAGTGTGAATAGCAGAAGTGAAACTTGTTTAACGAAGAAAAATTATTCAAATGACAAAATTAATGAAGTCCCATCACCACCTAAAACTGTTAAACCAGATAGACGAGTAGGATCACGAATTCACAATCGATTAATCATCAAACCGAGATGAACCAAAACGGTCATTTTATGTAAAGTCATCGAAGCAATCATAGCTTGTGAGTTGTGATGGAATAATCATTTTAAGCACAAGATCGTGGTAATGCCCATTGTGACAACTCATCGGGTCTTTATAAGGGCTATTACGTGGCAAATGATCGTGGCCAGTGGCGTGTAAACGGAGAGAGGCGCGGTGGTCAAAACACGGTGTTTTATGGGAATTTCTCCTGCTCACACGCAGTTTGTCGGAGTGCCTTGATCGACCATCAATAGATGATTTATCGTTACTATTAACCTAACCAGATTTATTACGTCTTGCAGCTCTTTGAATAGTTTTAATGTGAGATTTATACTATGAAATACAATAAGTACAAATAAAACGTATTTTAACTACTTAAGAATAGTGATATGGTTTTTTAAAATATTTTCGGTTTATAATAACACTAACTAGTTTAATATTGCTAAATATTATGATAGAAAAGTAAAACAAGAATATTAAATAGTAGCCACGTCCTAAGAAAAATCATATAGCTAATTTCGCGGTGACTAAGTACGACAATTAAATAATTAAAATAAATGGAATTAATTTATTTTTTTAAATTATTTATTTAAAATTAATGTATTAATTAAAATTTAAACATATTATACTAACTATTAACCGGATGTTTGTGATTAGATTATAAGGGATAATATAATGTAAATAGAATTTTAAAGAGTTTCATTGGCTACACTAACTAAAACTTCTTCTACTAACTTCTTTCTTCTTTCTTTATTAATTGCCTCAGATGTCTAATGAAGACAATTCTGCCAATGTCGAGTATTCAGGGCAATAAGAAATTAAAAAAATATTAATATGCACGTAAACCCTCATATCAAAAAGCCTCTGAAAATAACATAAAATAATAAAATAAACTGGTCTTTTTTAACAGGACATTTAAAAAAAAATTATGTATAGCATACTCGTACGTATCAGCCCACGGTCCAACAATCAAAATTTATTCATAAATAAATACATAGTTGTCATGAAAATAGGCAATAAGGAGATATTATATAAAATTATACGCCTAGATCTAGACTAACTGGAGTCTAGCATTACATTAGTTAAACCTTTTTCCAGTTTACCGCGACGTGTCTGTCATTAGAATATGAAGTACACACGAATTAGCGCATTACGGTACCGCAACTCAAATTGATAGAGTTGTGTTCTATATAGGAAGATGAATCAGTCATTTTTTAAAGGTATAACCGACTAATTTCTATACTATATATTTAAAAAGACTAAGTTGCTGTATAGTTTGTGAGTACACAAAAATAAGACGAGTAGTCTGTCTTGTCTGAATTGTGCAGTCACGTGATTACTATAGTTTTTTAAATTTAATCACTATAAGTCCATAATATAATGTCTCTGGCTTAGTATAAGCATTTAAAAACAAGTTATTTATAAAGAAATATTTCACAATGTTTTTCTAAAATAACTAAGGAGCTGAGTTTATATATTGGTAGGTTGAAAAATGGTTCGATCGCAATTCTAAATTTAAAACCTTACTGAAGGTCAGCCGCCTAAAAACTACCTGCGTTCAACGCTGAGAAGCCGACTAACTTAAACAAATTATATCATATGAGGATCTTTACATGTCGTAAAATAACTGTTTTTACAACTTAAAATACGGTATTATAATATATTATAGGTACTTTTGCGCACAATGTAAAACAATTTCTCATAACTCAGAAAGCCGCAATGACTAAATCACCAATGTAATAAAATCGGTGCCTTTTGTTTGAAATCTATAAACCGGAGTCAAAGAAACCACGAACATGCCATTGTCTGCAGCACAGTAGCTGATGTTATAACAGAAATTGATTTTCAACATAATATAACACTGTTGAATAAAAATATACACACAACCAATACGAAACCGGTATTTTGTTGTAATTTTTAAATTATTACAATTCCTCATTTCAAATAAGAATATTATGATTGAATTCGACGACCTTTGTGGTTCAGTGTATTACTTCAAGGGCTTAATTTGGTTTCCTGATCAAATGAAATACGTCCCACGTTTCAAAAGCTTGGTAAAAGCTACTATATGATATATCAGAAAGGTTATATAAATTCACATTTAGTATAAGATCCTGTTGCCTTAAACTGACTTACCCGAAAGAAAATTGTTTTCCAGTCGGGAACACTAGCACACGACACTGTGATTTTTTGAAATGTGGGAGTTTCCCGTGCCCCATCTTGTAATTAAAAATATATATGATTTTAATTTTTTCAATAGTAGATATTTATTTCGAGCGTAATTCAGGCTAGGACTCTGTTTTTTACTAGGCGAATATAAATTCTACTACAAGTCATCTTCACTATGTATGTCTGCTGACATCATTTTTGAAATATTATAATAGTTTTTTATTACAGCTGTTTGTTGCACAGTGTTCAAACTTTCTTATTAGACAAATACAAGTCTTAATGGATATTTCAAACTAATTAACTTCTGCTTTTAGTTGACACGCCTCAAACTATTGTTCATTTATTTTTAATATTAATGACAACACTTTGTTTAAAATCTTTCATTTACACGATCTATAATATTATATATATTATAGAAATGGTAGGTAAACTGATTAATACTGACTGGTGCTTTATAATGTACTGTCCAAAGTGGTACCAGTAGAATCGTGTTTCGGGGTTAGATTGGAAGTAACTGAGTAGAACAGAAGTCCGCGCTTTCAAGCTGCTGTACAGTTTTCTGTTGTTGTTTCCGTTCATTGACCGCAGTCTAGCTCAATATCAGGCAGAGTGCGGCGTATTATTTCACTGTATTATATTATAATAACAGTTAATGAAGACCGATTTATTTATAATAATTTAGTAGTCAGTACTAAACACATGTTCAAATTAATACTAATTTATATAATTTATTATAAGACTCCAATACAGTAGTCAGTAGCCTCTCATCAGCTATTAAATAAAAAACAACTAAATAAATGCGCGAACGCAAGGTCAACGACATCACAAGTGTCTGCAGCTACGTCGTAGAAAATACTTATAAAAACTAATTTGTTATCAACAAAATCGATGATACATGTACCAGGAGAACATAAGGTGATGGAGGATGCTCGTATAAAATATATACGAAACACAAATTAATAAAATGTTGGGCCGTCCGCGGGCAAAACTTGTTCCTCGACACACGTGCAACGGCCGGCCGCTGCGTGACAGAGATAGCGTAACAATACATCTGTCTCATTTAAAGCTGTAACGTTGAGAATAGAGAGGATATAAGCCAATGAACTGTTTATTAACAACATACTAAATATTGTATGAATAATTTTGCACGCAAATCGCTGCATGTTTTTTTCTTTATTATTTTGTTTTATTTATTTTTAACTTGGGTTTTATGATAATTATTACTGTGATAGGCTTCTGGTCGGTTGCGTATTTCATTATATTTCATCTGACTAGCTGTTTCTACGTAAATCTTTAATACTATCTTAATTCTCTGTAGTAGACAGTCATAAATCTAGTGTTTAAGACTCAAATATCGGAAGTAATCAATGAAATATTGGTTTATGTTATACGTTTGTCCAAATTTACATTGTAGTCTAATCGTTAATGTATGAACAAAACAGTTAGCCTGATGAAGATACGGTATAAAAGTTACTATGTTATAATTGTGTTTTTGTAATTAGAAACCTGCCAAATATTGACGACAACTAGGGGCAACTATTAGCGTATATTTATAGTAAATTAGATAAACTGATATTTTAAAAATATGTTTATAGCGTTCTTATATTTATTCTTATCTCAGTATCTCAGTTCAAAGATTTATATGCCCTTAATTGAACTCTAGTAGAATCTATGGTAGAAAACCACAGGGTGAGGCACGGCAAACTCCCACATTTAAAAAATCGCCTGCTAGCGTTCCCGACTGGAAAATTTTGTCTTGAGTGTGCAAATTTAGGGCAACAGGATCTACACTATTTTTTTTTTTGATGTCTCAATTTTCTTTTACCAGCCTTTTGAAATGTAGGCGGTACATAAGTTTTTCAGCAACCTTTAGCAGTTTTGCTGTACAACTTGTCCTATTTATAATAAATTGTATTAAAATATATATTATAGATTGTTTCAGATTATATTCGAATATAATTTGACTAATCTAAAAGACTTTTTGCGGCTTACTATCGCGTTCTATTTATGATTATTTTGATCGGGCATTTCATTTTAATTTCTAAAATAAAAAAGGTTAATGTTCTCCTTAACAGGTCTAACGAACTAGACGTGTGATTGCTTGACAGCTGTGTTTTGAGTTGCCGCGCCGTTTTACAACAAACAAAACTATTTAACAAGACTATTTAATTTTATTATGTCATATTATTGTGGGCTGATACCTGTGTGGTTGCACCGTGGATCTGATCTAATTTTAATTCTTGTGAATTATGTATTATTGAGAATTATGTGACTTATGAATTGTTATTTACTTTTTTCTGAATGAAAATTCAGTTTTTTTTGTTAATTATTTTATGTACAGGCTATGATTGGCGAGTTTCTTGGGGTCTTTTTCTCGTCATAAGCCTTTCCGAAGTCATTATAGAGTTTGACGATGAGCAAGCGCACGCCTTATGGCCTATACTAATAAACGATTTACATTTCATTTCATAATTAGTATATTATTGAATAAATCTGAAATTATAAAGAATTATCCATAATATTCTTACTAAAGTAGGCATCATCGTAAGATACGCACTAGACTGTTATTTTCTTTTTTTTTCTCTTCAGCCTTTTTTTTCTAAACGAGTGGGCCGCGTAACACAGGTGTTCGTATGGCTGTCTCTTTACAACATTATATCTATTACATTTATTACTTTTAGCATAATATTAATATTGACTGATGCGATTATAGGTTCTTGGCTTGATTTTAAATCAGCAGTTTTGCATTCATTTGTTTTAGCTTCGCTTACGAATTGCTCTTCATTGGTGCTTCGATATACGTTTATTGATTGGTTTACTTTTTTTCATCGAAATCTTTATTCAGCTTTTTTGTTAAACAATCCAGCTGTTTTTGTATTCTATAATAGTAAACTTTTTTCTTATACGCAATATTCGCAAATAATTTGCCCATAGGGTCCACAATAAAACAACTAAGTTAGATTATTTCAATAAACATATATTATGAATAATGCTAGTCTGATACCCTACCATTAAAATACTAAATAATATTCTAATCTTCGCCTAGTCTATCAAAAAGCTAGGACTTGCAATACTAGTTTACATGAAAACCTGTTTTCAAGAGGCTCGCATAATAGCTCTGTTGCGACAACGCAGATCAATCGATCACAAGGTTAAGAAATGTTCCAAATGGTCAGTTTTTGGATGGGTGAACGCTTTTAAATTGAATTATATCCATTGACCACTTCCAATTAATTACATTTCAAATGTCAACAAAACAAATTGTGTCTTAGCCAGTGTGTCAATCATTAACTTTTTATTTTTTTATTATCCACCCACGGTCGTCAATTTCGACAGACGTTCGCGCTTCTCTCTTAAATATACGTAGGCGAAATTACCGCTTGTAATCCAAACATCACTTATAGATACACATCATCATTTTCAACCTTAACAGCAACTATATAAAGCTCTATATATAGTCAAATCGTGTTGTATAGCTACACGTGTGTAGTTAGTGCATAAACGTTTGATTTATTGTCATAGATTAGGACTGGAACACGTGCTATGGTGCCATTGTTTTCTTGGTAAGCTTAGCCTGCATCATTTATGTTGTGTTTGACCGCAAATTCGTGTTTTAAAACCACTTTCATTTCACAAATAATAACTCTTATCCATATTAATTTTTAATTCCTTTGTTTCAGATCGCCCTTTCTCCGATTCGGATATAGAAAGGCCAGGAATCTCTGGGCTGTCTGAAATCACCAATCAGTCCATCCAACGTCCCAGACCTCTTTCAACTTCCGCCCCGCTGCCCATTTTGAATTTGGACTTTTCTGACCTCGAGGATGACGTCTTCGTCAGCCCAAGAACAGATCAAGGCAATGATCCTTTTTCACATCCACTGAATATGGAGATTTTTGGCAATCCAAGGAATGGAAGCCCTAGAACTCCTGCTGGAGTGCTTTTAAGTCCAAGGAGGGAGAGACGGTTCACTTTTTCTGGAACTAGCGAGAAGCACTGGAAAGACAAGGGAGGGACGGATGAGGCAGATGGGTTGAGAAGTGGACGACGACAGAGAAGAACAGTTAATGATGACTCCGATGAGGTGAGTTTTATAAAGATTTTTTTATATTGATATCTTTTAGTTACGCACCAATTTTGGGTTACAGTAGTAGCTCTTTATTCGCGCTTCCTTCATTCGCATTTTCATTATTGGTGGATTGAAAAAATGCGACTCAAGTCCTATATTCGCGGCCTAAGATTACTTAAATGAACTGATTTTTTATGTGTTTGCCTTTTTTATTTCGTAGCCTAGGAACGTATCCCCTGTAACCCTATATAAATTACCATTCCATATCCACGATTTCTGTATTCGCGGCATATTTACGGATCATATACCCCGCGAATAAAGAGCTTCTACTGTACTTCTTTCAAAATTAAAATCCATTTTGTAGATTCCAAGAAATCGCATTCTTATATTATTGTTAAAATTATTAGCGGTCTTTTTAATGCCTATAACCTAACCGCAATTTGCCGATTCGTTTGAATTAATCGGGTCTTTGAATTTAGTGTTCGCTGAATTGATGTAATTAATATTTCCTGGAATAATTTCTTATAATTCAATTACAACTAGTTGTCGGACCCGATTTTTAGAATATTATCATAATATACAAACAAATTAACATTATCTGAAACAAAAGAATAACGATTATTATTACTTACCTTATATGGTCATTTGTGCTTAAATAGCGTTTGTGATATGTCAATAGTGTAGCAAATAATTAATCCAATAGTCTTTAAACTAACTTATTGCCTATTATAACCATATATTAAGATTCTGAAATAAATTGTCAAAACGTCACTGTAAGAAAATGAAACGTAATCGCCCGCCCATAGTTTGTTCATTATGATTTTGTAGGTAATAAAATTCGATGTCTGACTGTACATCCAACTGAAATAACAAAATATACACTTGACTGAAGATTTTAATGCCCGTAAAAGTCTGCTTTGACTGTCCTTGGTTACTCTAGCTTTGGAGGGGCAACTTGAATTGACGTTAAATATTAATTTACTTTCGTGCTGTTACGCTTTTTAACACCAATGTTTTTGTGTTTTCACTCCAAATTATATATATCCTATATTATAGACAACACAAAATTTAAATATTATGCAGTCTAGCACATGTTTAAATGAAAACATTTTTAATAACTTTAACAGAATAGTACAATATCCTTAAATCGACTTCATAAACGAAATCATCAGGTGCCTCTATTGCTTGCTGTGATCCTGAAATTACTCGAAAATGGTTAGACATATCAAGAGGAGTTTGGACAGTGTATATTTATTTAAGCACAGTCACTTGCATGGTCTTGCAGTTAATTCCAATACGCCATGCAAGGAGGAGTCAATTACAAAATGCAATAATATTAATAATAAAATGTCAAAGTCTAAATAGCATAAAAAATAATAATAATAACCAATCAATGTCAATAACTAAACAAAAAAGTCTCAGAACAAATTCACTTTCTATAATATATTGACATTCTCCCAGAAGACCAAACATACATTACTTATCTATCTCTATATATATAAAACTCAAAGGTGACTGACTGACTGACTTAGTGATCTATCAACGCACAGCCCAAACCACTGGACGGATCGGGCTGAAATTTGGCATGCAGGTAGATGTTATGACGTAGGCATCCGCTAAGAAAGGATTTTGATCAATTCTGCCTCCAAAGGGATAAAATAGGGGATGAAAGTTTGTATGAAACTTTGTCAATTTTAAACCGATCGGGCTGAGACTTTGCATGCATAAAGCTACTATGACGTAGGCATTCCCTAAGAAAGGATTTTGAAAAATTCCACCCCTGAAGGGATAAAATAGGGGATGAAAATTTGTATAAATCTTATTAGATTTTCGATTGATTGAACTGCAATTAAAGATTGGAGCTACTATGATGAAGACGTTTTTACACACGCTAAACAAAAATAAAGCCGCAAAAACTATACCTAATTAATAATAATACTTCTTAGCGGGAGCGAAGCCGCGGGCAACAGCTAGTTGCACTATATATTTCTTTCATCAAGTCATGGAATTCTAGCTAAATGTAGGGTGAAGTGAAATACATGAATAAAAAAAGTATTTATTTAAACGGACAATTCAAGTTGTCACTATCACACCTACATACCAATAAACACACAGCTCATCACACTCTATTCTCGACCTTTCTGATTCATTGTGGGAGAGCGTATTGTAGTTCATATAACCTAAATGTAACATTTACGCATTTACAACTTTTCCTTTTTATTTTATTTATTTATTTATTTAGACACACACAAACAAACAGTTAACAAATCAACACATGAAAGTAACAACTACACTAGACTAGAGAAATTAAGTTAAGTTGGATATATGTCAGAAGAAACATATTTATTATATACATATATATCATTAGGACAAGAACCACACAGCTGAATCCTAAAACCCACATATAGAGATACTAACTTTTACCCGCGACTTCGCTCGCTTTTAAGTCATTAAATAAGTACCAGAAATTATTTCAATAGAACTATACTCAATATTTTATTATAGTCAATTGGAAACTATAGTAAAAAATAATATATTTTTTTAAATAAAAAGTATCCTATGTTACTTCTAGTATCTCCAAAAATATGTGTACAAAGTTTCTTTATGATCGGTTAAGTAATTGTTGCGTGAAAACGTAACAAACAAACTCACATTCACATTTATAATATTAGTAGGGATTGATGAGAATTTTATGCCGGCATAATGGGTACTACATTAGGAATTAGTTATTAAAATAGAAACAATTGAAGATTATTAGTTACAAAGTACAAAAAGCAATAACAAAAAATTAATCTAAATAAAAACCTTGTAGCCAATAAATCCGACCCTTCATCTTAAAATCCGCAACGGTATATCCCCAATAAAGTTTTGGTATCCCGGGACAATTAATTTGGTACTAAATGATGTTATTTTACATTTACCATCGACTTAATTTCACTAGATGTGAGTGCAAAAATCATTGTTGTTTTAGTGCTCACCTTATATGGAAAGGGCTTATTTTATTTGGAAATTTTATTAAAATTTTTGACTATTATTTTTGTATTATTATTTATTATTACACATATTTTTGTAATAATATGTATAAAAAATATGTAAGAAAGCATCAAAACGTTAAGTTAGACCGTAAAGTTGTTGAAGGTTAAATGACCAGCCCGTCTTAAAACTTTACTTAAAGCAGCCATTCTCAAAGTGTGTTCCGCGGAACCCTAGGGCTAAAATACTGCAAAAAATACCTACCAAAGGGAGATTATGAGGTTACATCTAAATATTCCAACTAAATATTACGTAATATTACATTGCAATATGATTATTCGTAAATACATATAAATTAGTTTTTTATAATTATATTAAGGCTTTTTCCTTCGCCAAAAAAGTTTGAGAACCGCTGACTTAAAGAATAAAGACCTATCGCAACCACGATGACTGCAAAGCTTTCGAAACATCAGATAAATAATAACAGAAACTGACAATTTTTTACACGAATACGCATCTGGCTTACTATTTAAAACATCTTAAAAGAGCACATGAAACCAGATACGTTTAAAATAAATTGTAAACATTGTAATAATAATTTATAAATAAAAAAATAAATTAAACAAAAATAAAAATACAACCACGACATGAGTACAACCGATTCCTTGCCAAGTTGTTTTGTGATTTACTAAAATAGTCCCTATATATGTATATAGAGTAAGGACAACCTCTACTTCTGCTTATTATTATATCAATGCATTACAATTTCAATTTATATCTTTTTCAATTGCGTCCAATTATTATAATAATGAAACCGCAATATTTATTAGAAAAAATAAATAATATTATTTTATGTACAATTTAGAATGTGAATAATAATAACTAAAAACTTTTTAAAAAATCATTTCATTCAGTATTTCTTTACGAAATATTGTATCCCTTCATTTACTAATGATAAATTTGAAATTAACATTAAGTATACAATATTTTTTCTGCATCTCGTTTTAAATTCAAGAATACGGCCCCTGTTTACTAACTGTACGATTGCGCAATTCATTGGCCAGTTCTTAGCTCCAAGTAGTCCTTTTTCATCGACCGAAATAATACTATCAGAAATAAGTTTGCGCTTCGCTTGGCAATTGTCCAACATACACAGATGCGTCGCTGCAGGTGATTGTGAGAATTGTTTAATTGATTCACTTGTTACATTATAATTGGGCTTTGTTATTATTAGAACTAATTTTGGAGTCATAACTCATAAATCTGTTGACGCTTGGTTCCTTTTCTAATGGCTACCATTTTCAATTGAGACAAAGGAATCATAACAATAATTAATTAATTAATATGTTTACTATAGGTACGTGAATAGTAGCGTTATCTATTTGAGGATTATTACAGTAATACAGTGTAAACTCTGAATAACGACACTGTGTATTTTATAGCGTTATAGAGAGTTGTCGTTAAATGGAGAGAAGAATTATCTGAATATCAGACAACTAATTTAGACGCTTTAGGCAGTTTGTCGTTAAATCAAGTGACGTTACATGAAGTTTAGACTGTATTTCATTTCACGGATAGATGGCGTCACTGTTGTTTAAGAACGTCTGGAGGTATGTTTATGAGTAAAACAATAGTATATTCCTTCTAATATATAAATAATACAAAAATAATTCTTCCATCTCCATGTAATGTTAGCTCATAAATTGAAGGTGCATACTAACGTTTTATTGAAACATAAAATCTGTATCTATTGGAAAGATTTAATTTCGTTTCCGTCAGCACTTTTTATTTTATTTGACGGTCATTAACAATTATATTATTGTACAACATAAATAAACATACACTCTTATACACGCAGACACATTTTATGGAATAAATTGATTTTATATAAATGAATAGATAATAAATTTGCATTTCCAATAAAAAAAAACCATTTCGTAGTTATGAATTCATTTAACGTTACACATGACAGAAAATACAGAAACAATGTTAACAGAAAATGTGCAGTACCTATATATCATATTTTGTACATAATTTTTATATCAAATTCACTAATAAAAGTTACTTTACTTATACTTTATTTACTCAAGTCAACTTTTTTATTAGTCATCGAACTCGAGCGTTATTGACTATCTACTTGATATAGTCATCATCAAGAATCGCATCCCGCATGCGGTAAATAACGATTAATATAAAGAAAAAGCTTATATAAAAAATGCATTAAATTTAAATACTGAAAACATACACAATTACACCCCATACAATAAAAGGGCAATTCAAATTATTCTTGCCAATAAAACAGTAGTGTATCACTCAGTGAAATTGACGCGAGCTCCTGGTCTATAAACTTTATGATAGCATTGTTTTATTAATATCTATAAAACTGCTTCTTATAAATGTCGATGTACTTTCAAATGTTAGGTTTTGTATACATTACTTGCATCTTTAGTTTATTCGGTATATTAGCGCTGTTTCAGTTCAATCTAAGGCCCAAATAAAACTTGTACAGTAAGACCCCGCTTTACGCGACCCCGTTATGCGCGGTTTCACTATTCAAATTTACGCTCAATTGCCCCGCATTACGCGAAAGAGTGCGTATAAATAAACATAATGTAGTCATCAACTTCTCTATGGTCGCGGGAATTTCAATTAACGCGATTTTTTCCGATTTGTATACACATATATTTGTATATTTGTATACACATATATTTTTTTATAATTTATAAAAGAAACCTATTACAAAATTATAATAATACACCTACAGACGTGTTTTATTTTTATAATGTGAAAGAATTTTGAAATACAAATATTGGCGTCATATTAACAGACGTTTTAAAAAATCATATTATTGAGTATAAATAAAGTTGTCAATAAATATTTTGTATTTATTCTAAAATTTAATGTAATTTATAAGTAAAAATTAGCCAAAATGCCAATAGGTCGGATCGACAATCTTCAAATAGATACAGATTGAACTTTGGACTGGAAGAAACAATCATTAGAAAGGGATAACTATATTCTCTATAGTCGCCTGCCTTCATTTGTTTGTCAAGGTATGTGTGAAAGGGATGCAGATATCTTCTTTGCCGTTCACTACACCGTTTCTATCGTATATTATAACAATATGTATTTACACTAAAATATTAAACTCGCTTCAAATGTGTAATACCGACTTTATAAAAAAAAGTTATTATCAGACATCAGATACAAGTTATACTAAAAAACAGTCATAACAAAATTATTGCACAATATTACGTTAGCGTGTCATGTGTCGACGCCCTTACGAGCACCACTACCTATGCATAATAAAATGGAACACTTGCATTGTTTATTCAACTGCGACTTAATGCGGCTAAAAATACAAAAATAATACAAAGAAACCGCAAAAATACGTAACGTTAATTATTCGAGTACAAGCCTCAATATGCTTTACAGTGGGGCAGGTCAGTTCATTGGAACTTCGTAATAACCTCGGTTGATAATTACTGATGTTATTTGTAATTCAGCCATTCTCAAAGTGTGTTCCGCGGAACTCCAGGGCTAAAATACTGCAAAAAATGCCTACCAAAGGGAGATTATAAATAAGGTTACAACTAAATATTACATTGCAATACGATTATTCATAAATACATATAAATCAGTTTTTTATAATTATATTAAGGCTTTTTTCTTCGCCAAAAACGTTTGAGAACCGCTATTGTAATTGTTTGATAATAAAATGAAACAAGGTTAGGAGTAGTAATCACACTGATTTGTTACTTAAAATAAAATTTAATTAGACGGTTTAGTCCACGTTCGACTTCTTAATTCGGATTTTCTTATTGGAAATTTAAAAATTGAGTCGAAATTTATCAGATGACAAATGAGACTCCACTTTTCATTCTCGATTACCTCTTAATACTTTAAGAGTGTCGACTCGTATATAATCATCTGTTTATTACTTTTGTACTCAATTAAAAACAATACAGGCAGTCTTCGGTTTTACGACATGTTAGGTACCAGATAATAGTGACGCAAAACGAAACGACGTAAAACGAAACACATTTCAGTGACGTAAAACGAAACGCCGTAAAACGAGGACTGTCTATATTAGCACATTTATCTATTAAAAGTAATTTAACTAGTAAAAATATGTTAATAAGAAAAGAAATTAATGTTATAGAATTAACGACCATTAATGTCTATCGAATAATTGATTGACGTCTATGCGATTGAATATATTATTATACGATATAAATGTAGATATATAAACTTATTTTTTAATATAAAATGTAACATATGCACCTTATTTCTAATTTAAAGGGATTACGTAATAACCACAAAGCACCCTCAAAAGAGGTTGCGAAAATACAAATCCTCTTATGTCATTATACAAAAATACAAAAGAGAACATTAGCTTAAAACTGTATAATTTTATTATACCTTTGGCAAATTGAAACACGCCCTTTAAGGGACAAATTATTTCAATTCTCAAAGATAAGGATATTCAACACAATTCTATTAAAAGGAAGCGCACAATAATGTTATATTTAAGGCTTTGAATTAGGACTACTGATTTTTATCTAAAGTAAAACATTTTATACAGCCTACTATCGCATTTGTTTTGTTTTAATACGACATATCGAAAGCTTTGCAGCCTTGTTTTATCAGATAGTAAGATTGTAAATTCTTTTATAATTGGCTAAACTTCATCTAAGTACCGTTATATTTTTAATTATTAATTGAAATTGTATTATTATACTGCTATGCTTTGACCGGGTGTCACATTAACACTAAACTGTATGTGTGATATAAAACGCTGGCTGACGGACAGTATGCAGGAATGGAAAAGAAAGGGGTACTCACGATGGGCTCGGCTTTCCCTCTCTTCCAACTGTCGTCTCCGGAGCGATCCTTAGGTGCTGGTTTATTGTATTAGTCGATTCTTCCTTTCATTGCGTTGAAGTGGTGAATAGAATGATGGTGCACGATTTATTTGTCGGCGTAGTTGTTCTTAGTTACACACACTGTCGCCGAGAGGGCGCTGCCATCGGGACGAAATGAGGTGGCGGGGGGAACAGGAATGTTGCCAGCCAACAAAAATAAATAATAAATAGGGGAAAAATATTATCTATGAATTTGGTACGGAACACTGTATGATATCCTAATATTATAATTGTGACATGCAATAAAGATATTTGAATTAGAATTCGAATTTGAACATTTTAATGCATACTTATACACATATACTTGATATAGGTATGTGTATACATGTCGCGCGTCAAGTGTACGCAAACGCTATATGGTTTAATCCAAAATGGTATATGTATCGGTTCTTGCAAATAAATCTCTCTAATACAATTTTAATGAAAAAAGCAAATTAATCTTACAAGATATCTGTCTTCAATTTCAAACTTCTGAAGAAAATTTCAATAACCTCCTTCATCCAGTTTAAAAAAAAAACCAATGTAAATTTAATAAAACTCATTTCACGATTCTTTTCATTCGGCCATATTTTTTTATTATACAATATTAATTCTTATTTCAATTTGGATAGGAAATACATTTCTGTCACAAACAAACGTGTCTTATTACCTTTGCAGTGATATTGAATTTAATATCAAGGGTCGATCTTTTGTTGAACATCAAAGGGTTTTTTTTCTGTCACGCCACAGTTTATTATTCTGCTTATTTGGATCTTCGACATTCAATATTATTTAGTTTGATATACATATAGGTTAGTTGTTTCAGGCGTTACTTTGTGGAAATCCATATTAAAGGAAATTGTTCAAAATTATTTTGCTTATAATTCCCGCTACAATATTCAGTAATTTGTCTCGACGCGTTTCGCCACTTCACGTATCCTGATGATGCCACATTGACATCATTATTTACAATATTGACAATAGAGCAAAGTGATGTACTACAGTTTTATAGAGGACATCAATATCTACAAAAAAGTCTGCGATACTATATGTCTAACTATTACAGTTATGTCTCAATAACTAGTTCTTCATGTTAAAATTCATAGTACTTTATATCTTCATTATTACACGAACGAAGTCGATGGCAACAGCTAGTATTAAATAATTATGTAATCATACAATACTACATACACATATATAGGGCAAGGCCCTACAAAAACATAATAATACACATATATAGTGTGCAAATTTAGGACAACAGGGTCTACACTAAATGTGAATGTACATAACCTTTCTGATTTATTTCTGATTATTTTATTTTATTTTTTTATATTTATTTATATACCTACCTACATATTATTGGACATATACATGTATTTTATATACATATATGTTATTAATTTATAAAAGTGTAATCTGATTTATAAATTGTTATTCACTTTTTTTTCTGAGTTAAAATTCAGTTTTCTTTTTTATTATTAATATTTTATGTACAGGCTATGATTGACGAGTTTCTTGTGGTAAATGCTATTAATAAACGATTTTCATTTCATTTGGATCTTTTGAAATGTGGGAGTTTCCCGTGCCCCACTCTAAATCATATTTATAATAAGTAATATTTATAAATCAATGTACTATACTATTTTAAATTCATGAGTGAAGTTGTAATATCTATGGAAAGAAATGCGGTGATAGATTCCCAATACAATTGACAATTATCTTGGTTTATATGTAGCTGTTCCCTTACTTATGGAACCACACTTTTTACTTACTGCCAATGTGATTGCAGAGAAAATGCGTAATATATTTAAATCGATGTAATGAGAAATACAAAACAAATGATCATTACATGAAATTGAATGAAATATTTCTCCGAAGTACGAACTGAAAAATGGCATCGCGTAAGTAACAAAAATACGTAAAATCCATTTTACGATACACGTCAAAATGTCTGATAAAAAGTGACTTAAACTTTACGACACGAGTCATATTTATTACGAAAGAGCGATTAGTTCAAATCCTTACAACTTTGACCGTAAATTATGTGCATAAAAATATAAAATGCACATACGACTTTTTTATTGTGAAGCGATATTATTTATGCGACCAACTTTATAGTGAGGGACGTTACGGTTCGCGGTTGTCGATGTATCGATATATTTTTACGGCCTGTAATTTATTGGTGACTCCATAAACGTCATTTCGTGTATCGATATCTGTCTGTCATATATTTAAAAAATATATATGTCTTCTTACGATTGTTTTCAATGTTGTTCTTGAACGAAATAATAATATTATTTTACAATGTACAGTTTATATTTAAAAGAATTACTATAGCGTTTAGTTTTATGATTTTAAACTAACGGCTCAACAGCTTTGCAGCTAAACTGCATATAATTTCGAAATACTGCAGTTTTATAAAAATATTGTATGTCATTTCGTAAGCACATCAGTTTTTCTGTTAACACCCATAACATTTTAACAAAACATGAAATTAACATAACTAGGCGTAAAGAAAGCCCTTAACAATATTTTATTGTTAACGTTAATAAAATTAAGTTTAAAGGGGCGAGTTTATCAAAATTTAATCTTAGTTTAAAATTATTTGTTAATTTAACTATTAACTCGAAAATATGGTGATGTACTAGCCAAGTGATATAATAATAATAATAATAATAAGAAAATAAAATAATATAACAAAAACTATATGCCCTGTCAACATAAACGACACAGCTTAACATTATGTAGCTATATACTAGACTACTACATGTAAATAATCAATTAAAAATGTTTAACTTAGATTTAAATTTTGATTAAAATTTTTGGTTAACCCGGCCCTAAATGGTTAAGGATGCGAACAAAAAAAAAACAAATCCGCTAAACGTTGTCATAAAAACCTCAACGAGGCAATTTGATAGCTTTTCGTACCGAACATTAAAATGTGGACAATTAGTACTAAATGCTTGTACAGGCCGTTTCGTATCCTTTATCAGGTACGACGCAGATTCTCGTAAAAAAGTAACTGCCTACACGTTCGTTGGTCACACGTTCGCTCTTACTTACTGTCTATGCTTAATGCACTTATACTTTCCCGGTTGTAGAATTATTTTTGCGTTAGATAGTCCGTCTATTGAGAAAGATTGTAGACCCTTTATGGGAAGCTGTAATTTAACATATTAAAACCTAACAGATATCTTGTCAGAATACTTTTAAAATATATTATACAATTTTATTCCTACTAATATTATAAATGTGAATGTGAGTTTATTCGTTACGTTTTCACGCAAAAACTACTTTACCGATCATCATGAAACTTTGTACACATATTTTTGGAGATACTAGAAGTAACATAGGATACTTTTTATATTAAAAAAATTACTATAGTTTCCAATTGACTATAGTTACAGCTGTTTGGAATTTTTCAATATTTATTTTTATTTCCGTCTGTCATTTTTATATATGCAGTATAAAACTATTTGAATTTTTGAGGTTAGAAAACATCATTGTACGTAGTAATTTTAAAAAATTGATAATCCCAGCCAAGCAAGAAAATATAGTTATCTATTGATTCATTTCTATTGAAATGATACTTATTTAATGACTTAAATGCGAGCGAAGCCGCGGGTAAAAGCTTGTAAGTAATAAAATAAGACTTTGTTGTACATTGCTGGTCACAAACCTAGTTCTATTTTCAATTCCGTTTAAAACCATTACTTGAATATGGCATTTAGAATTATGATCGAAACAGTGTTGCTATGAAATAGTGTTGATTCTTTAATTCATTTATCAATGTATCGATAGCTCATATTATTACATAAAGGTTTAAGACATTTATTTACTCAAAAAGAATTTTAAAAAAATTCACTTAATTGAGATAAAAATAATAACAATAACTATAAATAAACATATCGTACGTAGAATATTGACAACACCATCACAAGGCACTCAAACCCATTATGTGTTTTTTTAATTCATATTTAAATTTACTAATATTTCTAATATTAGTTATGTTAGGTGATAATGCGTTATAGAACTGTGCTTCTTCCACCATAACACTTCTTTTTCCGTAGCTAGTTCTAGCTCCTAAGATTTTTATCTGGTCTTTACTCCGTGTACATACATCACATTATTATTCGTTGAATTTAAATATTTAGTATAAAATTTTCTCAAGTAGGTATTTAACATATTTTTCTTTTAATTTCGGCAGTTAATAAATATTAGACATGTAGGTGCATATTATCTTCACGTAATGATAAATTCGATAAATAGAGACGTTCAAGTTACGACATCATATCGATAGTTTTATTGACACGTTTATCGCTATCTTAAAATATGTCTTCAATCTATCTAGTGGAAGTTTACGGAAAATGGTATAAGTTAAAAATATTTTCTTACAATGTTGCAAATATCTTCAATTGTTTTAGTGTGGAAGTCAAAATTTATTAGGGTATTCTTATTATGGAGTGAGTTTATTAAAAATACGTTTTCTGTAACAAGTTTGTCACGTAAAGGGCTCGAGTTTGATTCCCGATAGTTATAAATTTATGATTATTTAATAATAATTTTAATATTTATAAAAAATGCATATTTTACCATAAAAATATACCTAAGTAAGGTAACAAAAATATTATATCTTGCATCGTTAAAGAATTCAATTTTCATAAAATAAAAAAACCTAATACATATCTCGCATCAAATACAAACACGGAAGTAGATAAAAATCAAAAATGACACTCAAGTAATGCGTTTTTGCGCGCGCTCCATTCGAATCATTTTAAATTTCAAATGTAAAAGAAAAATTACAACCATAAAAATTACAACGTTTGTAAAGAAAAATTACATCTCCAATCCCCCCGATAAACATAATAGGACTCTCAAGGATTTAATTTTTATAACAAATCTTTTATTTCCATCTTTATGTTTGGACAGTAAAATGGAAAGCTATAGAGAATGGGAAAATGCGCCCATTAAAGTACATTTATATTCTAAAGAAATAATAATAAATTCGCTATCTTCTAGTCGCAGGAAAATACTTAACTAATGCTTTGGATAATAATTTTGGTTCAATACATTGGACAAAAACTAAAGGATTATATATAGCAGCGCTGTCCAACTTATCATAGCCCGCGGGCCATATTTTCTTCACCAAACATTTCGGGGGCCAAGAAGGTTGATGACTGAAAAGCCAGTTTATGTACTTGTCCAAAATAAATAAATAATCCATCTCCCAGCGATCTTGAAATTCTCGAGTTTCGAGGTCTATTTTTCTTTTATTAGTAGCACTCATATTCAATAATTATTTTAATTAATAAATAAATATGAAATTAAGTTAATTATATTATAACACAGTCACCCGCACCCCTCAACAAATTCTAGATATTTAGTAACATAAATTTATTCATAGTAAAATGTACTCCGTAAAAATAATTTGGCGGGCTGCCAGTTGGACAGCCCTGATATATATTATAGTATCAATTATATCAATATATATATATATATATACTAATTGATTTAAATCTATTGTTATGTCCGCACCTAATCCCATCATCTAGTTTACCACAAGGCGGATAGACCGACTACTACAACAGTAATATACAGTAAACCCCTTAGAACACGGTAGGTTGGTACCGCGTTGTACGGGAATTCTCGTATAACGCGCATCGTTACACCCCGTATAATGCGTTTTGTACAAATCCTTCACATTAAACAGTATAAATCGAATATTAATGAAAAATTGTGTTATGAACGATATATCTGCAAAAAACGCAAATTTAATTATGAATTGAACAAATCATTATAAATTTGACAATACAGAAATATAACATGTGAAAAACCGTGTTATACGGGGAAAAATACGTGTTATACGAGGGAAATGAAAACACGTTATAAGAGAACCGTTTAATAGGAGCGATTACTGTACTATAAAAATTTAGTCCTAATTCTTTTAACTTAACAAATATCTATTTTGATTGCATAGAATTTAATAAAAATAACATTTTTTTTTTGCAAAACAACGAAAACATATTAAACGTCCGTGCACTTAGTTCATTTTTACAACAGATATGAAAATCACATTTTCTGGCACACGCCGTTATAAAAAATACTTAAATTTAATATCGTTTTTATTATACAGATTGCAATAATATAGAAAATAGGGGGTCGATGTCTTTTGTTACGGAAGCAGTGAATAAAAGTGTTTTATCGATACGAACACACGCCGAGTTTAACTGTTTATATTAAACTAAACATTATTACATGCACATATCGTTGGGTCTATTAAACACGGTAGCATCTACAGGCAAGCGATTTAAAGTTGTTATTATGCATAGTTTGTTTGTGTAGATTCTTCGTTGTTGTACTGGCAGTCCTCGGTTTTACGTCATGTCAGGTACCTGTGGGCTTATCACGAATTTAGTCTGGCTTTCAAATCGAGCTGTCACAAGTAAAACGGATCCGTTAGCAATCGGGATCATGAATTTTTACTAACGATTAACGAGCACCAGCAATCTATCAAATGAACGAAAGATGGAGACGTTCTATAATTAACAAAAAGTATCTAAAATATTGTAGTTCCAAATCCGCACGCGGTGGCGCTGCCTAAATTTCCATACAAAACGCTTGAGGCGAACTCGGTTCGAAAGCCAGACTAAAATTCGTGATAAGCCCACTGATAATAGTGGCGTAAAACGAGACACATTTCAGGGACGTAAAACGAATCTTAGTCCGTTAAAACGAGGAATGATGTCAACATTTTGATTGTTGTAAACGAAACGCCGTGAAACGAGGACTGCCTGTATTGAGTATAGTAAAAAAAATGTGACCATAATGTTAGTTCCGATGAGACCCGTTGATTTATTTATTTGTAATCATATTAATACCACTATTTACAATGTATGAGTGTTTCAGGTATCTATTCATAAAATTATTTCAGTAATATAACACCATACAAGATACTCTCTCATTATGTCCGATTACTTTCTAGATCCTGAAACGTGAATAGTTCAACTGACCCAGTTTCTGACACTTTTCACTTTAATTTCAATTTAAAGAAAAATTGTTTCTTATATAAGTTAATTAATTTTTTCAAAAGTAAAATAATTTAATTAAGTACTGATTTTATAATAGAAATAGTTATAAACAAAACAACTTTATACAAAAAAATATATATTTAAGGCCCTGAGTGACGGTCGAAGCGATTTTTCAGTTGTAGTCTAAGTTATTGACGTAAGTGTCCGTATATTGAATACGCGTTTTAACAGTCATGTAAGTATAAAAACATATATAATTATATATTGTATGATTAATAATAGCCTTTTCTTCACTATAAAATATTAAAATATCATTAAAAACAATATTTTATTATTAAAATATGAGTGTCAATAACTAGGCCCAATTTTATTGGCATGTTGCAGTTATTGACACTCATAAGGCGCGGCCAACTCGATTTTTAGCGCAGGCGCGACCAACTCGATTTTTAGTGCAGGCGCGACCAACTAGATTTTTAGTTCGCGCGCAAAACACATCTCCATAAAATGTAAAAATATTTATTTAGGTTTATAGTGATTCTTTGTCTTATAATTTTCTTTAATTACAGTAGTTAATTAATGTTGAATATTTTGTAGAGTAAATAAAATATCATTTATTGTTAAAAATTGGAACTTGATAGTATGTAACCTAAAAAATAATTTTCAATTGAGTGTCAGAAACTAGGCCGTTGTTAGTGTCAGAAACTACAACAAAATAAATTTTTGAGTGTCAGAAACTGGGTCTCTAAACATTAATTTTTAAAATATTAATTTCTATTATTCATTTGGTTAAAAAATTATTTAACGCATATAATCTGTTCAAGAAATCGCCAACTTATTTTTAAAATAAAACATTATTGATTCACATTAAATTTTTTATAAGTTATCCTATGATAATCTTAGAATCACTCTTAAAGTGTCAGAAACTGGGCCCTTTACCTTATAGACGTTATAATTGTTTGCTGAAACAGTTATAGCGAAGACAATTATTGCCCGCAGATTTTCTACAGTTTGGCTTTATATAAGCCGAAGTCCGGTCACATGCCTACTAGGAAAAAATCGTATTTATTTTCATATATTATTAGCGACGTGGTAGTAATTAGTGGTATAATCATATTAGAATTTTATATTATTATGCCTAATATTACATATAACTCCCTGCCTATATTTTACCCCTGCGTCACCCTCCCTCCTGTAGACCCCGTCACTTACTTATCAGATTGAAATCTGTCTAAGTAATAAAAACACCAAATTCGCCGGGGAAATATCTACACCTCACGCTTTCTTTGCCTTTTGTGTATTTCTTTTCTGAGACATTCAAATTATGATGTCTCACCGATATTGTGTAGATATTTTTTTTTTTTGGGATTCCCCGAGACACAAATATATTTTTATATATTTTTTTTAAATTTGACTTAAACAGCCTTCTGTAATGATTTAGATTTAGTTAAATGTGTTTTGTTTTTATTTGTGTTTTTTCTTTTTCAACTACGGAACTCGGCGTTAAAACAACAAAAATTCTATACCCGTAACTGTAACACTTCCAGCGATTTCATTACGATAATAATATTTGCAAGGAACGTTTGTGATTTTCACAGAATGTTCCTTTTCTTATTTGTGAGAATTATTATTATTAGATTCCATCTATCTTTCTACTTATTGTGCCTCATTTAATATTGCTTCGATGTCGCGCTTTGATGCATTGTGTTCGCGCAATTTTATTTGCTTATCCGTATTCCTCGTTCTTTGTCATTGAATATTACTTGCTTTATACCAATCTTCGTGACTGTGGAAGAGATTGTAAAAGTTTATTGGAATATATACCTATATATTATTAAATTTCTTCTTCATAAGAAAACTAGCTTTTACCCGCGGCTTTGGTCGTATTTAAGTCAATAAGTATCAGAGATTATTTCAATAGAAATGAATCAATATGATAACTGTATTGTCTTGCTTGGCTGTGATTATCAATTTTTTAAAATTACTACATACAATGATGTTTCCTAATCTCAAAAATTCAAATAGTTTTATACTGCATATATAAAAATGACAGACGGAAATAAAAATAAGTATAGAAAAATTCCAAACAGCTGAAACTATAGTGAATTGGAAACTATAGTAAAAAGTATATATTTTTTTACAATAAAAATATATCATATGTTACTTCTAGTACCTCCAAACAACAGTACAACTTTGGACAATCTAAAATCTTTTATCTCACCGTAAATTTTAATCCAAATATCAATTACAACAAGTAAATTATTTCATAATAAAGTTTGTCACAGTTAGTGTGCCACGCACAATACGAACCAACGTTCAGCGGTTACGATATTAGATTTCATTTACTTCTATTATGTTTATGCATTCCCATGACACTTTTAATAGACCTGATCCTAACAGAACGCGTCACATAATTTTTTAACTATACTAGTAATATAACTCTTAGTTTAGGGTCATTTTTGCGTGAAACGAGATGAGGGTTGAAAACAGGTGTTACTAAAGGGTTGATAGGCTTATTATGTTTTAATCTTTTAGTTGACAAGTTGAAGTATTGTTATAATTAATTTTCTATGATCTATTTAAAGGGATTCCTTTTGTTAATGTTTTGTTTTCTAATTAGGTTTGAAATGGTTTTGGTCTAGTAGTTTTATTGATTGATATTGGCTTTTAGGAGTATAGGGTTTTTAATGAAAGCCCCAGCAGTTACTATGATGGTGATACCAAAAATAAGTAGGATAATAAAATAATAAATAAATAAATAAAAAGTTACATTGGTATAGTCATGATTTTGAGATTTTAATTCCAATTTTTAAGTATATACTAATTCGCATATTTAATTCAAATTCAAATCTAAAATAGTGTTAATAAAATAATGGAATATTTTCTAAACTCTAAACCCTTGTTATGAGATATCAAATGTGCAGAAAATTACTTAAAACCCTTACATAGGAATAATCTATTATGTTTTCCCATCCATTAAATATATTTTCGTATATTTCAACGCGTTCCGGACGCTTCACTTGAGGAGATTTTGAAGGGTATATTTTTTTTGAGATTTTGCTCTTTGGAGTTTTTTTTTCTTTCGCTCGCTGCTATTAATATTCATAAGTAAATTGCTGGGAACTCTCAAAAGTATGTCTTTCTAAAGAATGTGTTGTTTAGGGTGTATTGTCCTGTAGCCTTACACTTGCAAAGAGTTTTAATAATTCACGTTTAATTCTTGATGTTTTTGTGATTTTGTTTTAAGTACATAAAGAAAATTGATACCCATGAGTTTTGTTTTTATTTTGTATTTAAATAGCATTAATAATTTTTGATATACTTAAATTAATATTTTTTTTTGTTATTCACTTCACAATAGAACAGAAGTTGGGTTTTGATAGCTTAAAACAGCGGTTCTCAAACTTTTTGGCGACGTAACCCTTGTAGAAAGATTAATATCTGACGGGGCCCTAAAATAATTTAAAAACCGGTTTATATGTATTCTAATTGTGTAATATCTGGTTAGATTTTATTTTCATCTGAAATATTATAGTATCCCTTTAGTATGGCATCCTTTGAGTATGGCTGGCTTAAAACAAAAAGTACTCAATTGACACCTAGCTCGCTTACTGCTGCATTCTCCGCCAATAAATTAATATTCGATACGATGTGACTGAGCATAATCAATACAAACAACAAAAAGGTACACCTCAATATTTCCCACAACGGAAAAAAATAATCCCCTTAACACGGTTCACTTGTTTAAATATTCATATATATATTTTTTACCTGAGTTTGATTCATGTCCCTGGAAAATGGAGACCCACTCGACTGCCAGATAAGGGATTAAAAAGAAAATGCTTCACCATTGTATGGATACGCCACAAACTTGGTTATAGCTTAAAACAGCGAACAGAAATGTAATCTTTATTGCCGTGGAGTTAAGAAACAAAATTACAAAGGAAAGTTTTATATGTATAAATAACCGTGGACTATATCCACTTGTAGGCGGCAGAGCAATCATCCGAGACGCTACTGAAGAAAACGAAGTAAAAGATTTAAAAGAAAAGGATCCACATGGAGATGACGAAAGAGGGGGAGATGTGAGCGACGCGAATTTAAATCAGAATTTGAAATGTATCTTTACTAATCTCGAGAGGAAAAAAGCAAAGCTCATTAGGGGGACATGCCGATGTGATACGTTAAAAATAGGGACGGATACCATAATACACATTCTATATAATGATATAAAACTGTGGTTCTTTTGTTGATTATTTGAATGGTAACCAGATTGATCATTCAATCTGATCTGATCAGTTAATCTGGACTGTTCGTGGCGAAGGCCATTCCTGCGTTTAGTATATCTCTGTGACAGCAATGATTTTATGCAGTACAATCACATTCTGGACTACTATTATATAAAGATTTGCAGGTTTTAGTAAATGTAAGGTTCAGAAATTTAGTAAAATTAAAATTGGAATGTGTAATAACCCAAAAAGAATCTGGAAACCTCCAAAATAAGTGCTCGGCGATGCAACAGCATTTTCCCCGACACTTCCGAAACCAGGTCCTTGAGAAAGTGCCCGAGCCAGACATTTTCAACTCAGGAAAGCGGATCGAAAATAAAATAGAAAAAAATCGAGACATCTCCAGGAGCGAGCGCGTCTCAAGCCTTCAGATCTTTGTTTTTCGCCACTCAGTGTGCCGTATCATTAACTCGAAGTGCACGAACTCTTTTACTTTTTTAACGTTAATCTTTTTTTTTGGATTATGGGTTAACTTTTGATCTTAGTGTTCGACACGAGTTAGTTCATAAAAATCTAGATAATATGCTTTTAGGATCTCTTATATTGTACCTGTATTCGTCCATATTATAACTTTCATGTTAATATTATTTGCATTTTCATGTACAGCTGTACACATATGTACTTAGTTATCGCTGATTTCAGAAGTGTACTCTCTAAAACACAGTGGAAGAGGTTTTGTCGCTGATTTATGAGCACTTTTAATATACGCTGACGTATGGCTGAGCTAATTAGTTAATGCAAGCGTGAGTTTTTGACGAATTCGTAGCTGCTTATCCAAAATAAGAGCTACGAATTAAATATTCTAAACCAGCAATTTTATATAGGAGTTTAAACGCAGACTAAATCGGGTATCACTTTTGAATTTAGTGGTGTTATTTTCCACCTTCCTTCAACTCAAAGAGTCGCTAAAGAGACATTTCACTGGTTCCTGCTAACACGACTAGCCATGACTCTTCTTGGGGCACATCTTAAAAACCTGATAGCCATTTTCTACAAGTAAATTTTTTGACCTACACAAAACCTTACTTCCTTCTTCATTTATTCTCTTCTCATAATCTTCTTCTTCCTTTTACCATTTCTATTAGGATTTGTTTTTAGAATCTTACGTGCTGACTTATTATTTTTTGCAAATTACAATGATTAAATTGTTTTTAATTTATTCCAGACTGACGCCACGACTGAAGAACCTTCGACCAGTAAGACATCTTCAGAGAGCTCCATCTTCTCGATTTTGCCCGACAAAATCTCCGGATCTATCTGCACTGCCGTACTGTTCATGTTGGGTTGGAAGTTACTTTCTAAGCGATAATTTTGTATCATGCCATTTACATGCCATAATGTTGGTTGCGAAATATTCTTAATTTAAATATGAATACAACTTTTGTTGGAGTAATTAGAAACCTTTTTAGTGCATGTTTTAAACGCATTTATTTTTATACGTATCTATGTATTTGACGAATCAATTTGTAGATATTTTTCTTAATTGTTGAGCTCGATATTCCATGGCTGGCATGTAATGTCGTGAATTTTGGACGATTTCAGCGTACAGGGAATAAATACATAACTTTCTCCTGTAATTGCGCTGAAAATGGATGTTACATTTTTGGCAATGTGATTGTAGTGTTTTTATATGATATATTTAGGCTTACAGCCCTTTGGGGTGGGCAGAGACTTTGGATTTATATGTAAGTGGATATTATATTGTCTTTCACACTTTAAGTAGAAATTTATGCACAAATATATACAGAGATCTTGATAAATAGATAATAAACCGAATTATTTATCTTAAAATACATTCCGAAGTGAAACGCATTTAATATTACAATGTATTTTTTTTTATAATTACATCTCAAATAAATTAGGTATTCACAAAAAAATTAGTCTTACTTCGGGCTGAATACTATCACTTACCGTTCTCGAGTTTTATATTGTTATATTATCAATATGTCCATTCTAAGTCTTTTATCTGCCTCTTGTTGGTTAGCTGGTGCAGTCCAAGGGTTGAGATAATTGCTACTAGAGATGAAGAAGCGGCAGTTGCTGGTTTGATAAGACGGGTGTGCCTGGTCTCTCTACCTCTGGTGTCTGCGCTAATAACCATCAAGTCTGTCTGTCAGGACATTGATCGATCGAATCGAGAACGTAGTGAATATATTATTTGAGAACGGTATTTCGTATTAATATAGATTTAAATTAATATTTAAAATAAACGACCAAAATTTAATTTGGATTTTGTATGCAAAATAAAAAGTCCTTCTCAACTTTGAATAAAAAGAAACTAATTCACAAACTTTTCTAACTTTTGCTATTTTAAAGTTCTTATTGTTGATTGTATCGATTTTTTTTTCGTATGGGTCACTTGAGAGTTCATAGTAATAAAAATTATGGTATTTTTTATTTATTTTTTATATCATAAATAACAATTAAATTAGTTTATTTAATTCTATGTTAGCATTAATTCGTTATTTTCATCACTAACGATATCTATTGCTATTGTTTTTTTTATATCTGTAAACTTAACCTCGGGCATCTATCCAAACTAAGCAGTCAATGTAAAGTGAAAAAATCTGTTGATAAACCTACGTTAATGCAATATTCAGAAACTTTACAGTTTTTCACAGATTATGTAATAAATCTATTTATTTTAGGCTATGTTACAGTTCGGGTATGTAATATATTTCAATAGCGACATAACATCTCTGTCAGTTACGACTTGAATATTGATTTCTTGCTAAAGCTATTAAAGTTTGTGTTTATGATTTTTCTATATTTGTCCCAAAGAGAGCAGCCTAAAATTCATCGATTGATCTCATTAAATAATATTTTCTTTAAAATATTATTATTTTTTAGAAGACATAGTATTTATGGGGCTAGGCGGTTACACTACGGTTTGTGCCAACTTGTGTAGAAGTATGGAGTAATTAATTATATATTTTTTTAAAATAGTAAGTTTTTTGTTTAAATATTGTATTTACTCTATAGTTTATTTAAGTATTTTTATGGATATTAATGGAGGCTGTATATATTTTTGAATAAACAAATATATTGAAGTATCTCAACGGGCATTTTCGAAATGAAAGTTTTAATAATAATATTTATATTTGATTACAATAAAAATATATCACAGCCATTTATTTGGGATCAATCACTGTCGTTGTAAAATTCTCATTTGTGTTGCTTGATTTATTTCTGCTGAAATATAGCATTATAATCATTAACCGATGATTCTATTTGAAGAAGGTTTCTTTTGTTTCAGTGACTTTCATTTGTCTTGAAATTATCCGCTACAAAAACAAAAACGAAAACATGTAATTATAGTTTTGTTTCCTTGATTAGATTAATAATAAATATGTATCATATTTTCATTTGATAATATCGGGTGAGGCACGGGAACTTCCCACATTTCAGAAGGCTGGTAAAAGAAATGTATATGAGATATCAAAAAAAAATTATTTGTCAGAAAGGTTATGTATACATTCACATAGTGTATAGATCCTATTGCTCTAGATTTGCATACCTAAAATAAAATAGTTTTCCGGTGGCAAACACTAGTAGACGACAATAGTGCGATTTTTTGAAATGTGGGATGTATCCGTGCCCCACCTTGTACAATAAAAATGATCTCAAACGAAAATATATGAAAGAAGGCATTGAGAATTTTGCGACAGTTTTTCTTTTTTATACTTTTATATAGTTTTAGGTGTGATTTATTTTAAGGCCTTACAAAGTAAAGGAGATGTGTTCAAATGTGATATGTACTTATGTAAGGAATGAAAAAAAAGAAAGAAAGTTTTCCTAATGATCTCTTGGAAACTCTTATGGGCACATTTTTCTGCCTTTAATATGTATAATCGATATATGTTGCAACTTGTATTTGACAATCCCAATAGTACCATGGTATTTTTTAGTTAGTTTCAAGTTCACAAGTTTTATCCGTAACAATTCTATAACCATTATAGTACAATCTACATCCACATGCAGCTCTTTGAAGGATTACTCGTGGCTCTCGATAAATGTAACCGAGTTTTTGAGCTATTATATTTTTAAAAATTATTATCGTTCTGTATGTGTTTCAAAATGTCTTTTAAATTACTGACAATTTTTTGGCATACTTTTTAAATACGTATTTAATTGTGGCTTGTGAAAAATTTTAAATTTTGAAAAATGGCAAGGACTATCAAGAAGCTTGACCACCTCTGACCTAGGCTTCAATAATGACACTATACAGTATCAATTTTATTCGATAGTATTCGTAAGGTTTTGGACACTCATTTGTTTTTTCTTGATAGTGCCCGAAACTGTGGGCTTATCACGAATTTTAATCTGGCTTTCGAAACGAGTTCGCTTCAAGCGATTTGTATGGATATTTGAGCAGCGCCACCGCGTGCGGATTTGGAACTACAATATTTTAGATACTTTTTGTTAATTTTCGAACGTCTCAATCTTTCGTTCATTTGATAGATTGCTGGTGCTCGTTAGTTGTTAGTAAAAATTCATGATCCCGATTGCTAACGGATCCGTTTTACTTGTGACAGCTCGATTCGAAAGCCAGACTAAATTCGTGATAAGCCCACTGTACGATTTTTGTTTTTAGTACAGATGTGTGTTTCAAACAATTATATATCTCTTACAAGCTTTGTATAGAACAGAACCTCGTCAAAATATTCAGTGTGTGTTTTTTTTTAATTATTTAGTTCAGTGTATATTGTTAATAAGTATAACAAATAATAATTCGATTATACATATTAAATGAATATTACATTAGATGCATTATAAGAGTTTTGTACATAAATTGGAATTGCTTATTGCTCCCTTATAAGGTTTTTTATTATAAACAAAGGTATTACTAAATTTTGCAATAATAACGCTTCCCTTTTACGAGTTTACGTTTTATGAACCATTTGTATAGAGGACTGGGTTTTAAAGGAATTTATATAAATATGTAAATTAGAAACTTTCAAATATATATTTGGTTTTTAATTACTATTGCATTTTATTATTATCGTATATGAGTAAAAACCTAGCGTAGATTTTAATATTTTAAACGCAACTATTTCGTAAATGTCAGAAGCAGAGGCGGCTCGTCGTCCTAAAGAGCGCTGGTGCAGTGCACTCCCACGAAAATTACAGTAGTAATCTATATTTCTTCATAATACATACTATACAATAGTATATTATATTACCTATATCTACGCCGCTGTAATATAAGTTCTGTAATTTTCGTGGGAGTGCACTGCACCAGCGCTCTTTAGGACGAGCCGCCTCTGGTCAGAAGTATGTTTTTAAATATAGAACGAATCAATGCGAACCTATCGGTGAGAAAAAGAACCAAAAATACCCTATAAAACTTGACGTATACGAAATAGTTACGTTTGCACTGTGGTATATTGGTTGTCGCTCAGATTACGTCTTTGTTTTTATCTAGGGTCTGTATAAATATAAAAAAAACTCTATCAAATTGTATGTATGTATTAAATTTAAAAACAAATTACTTATTTTTGTATAAAAATTAAATAAACTAATTGTCCTCTGTTCAATATAAACTCGGTGCTTTCGCTTGTAGTAAAACAAAAACAACGAATGTGAACTGGTTAGTTTTTTAACTATTAAAGGTAATTCAATTGTTTTTTAAATTGCTATCTACACAATATGCCATGGAAAGCGCTGTAGCAGCTTAATATTAAAGAAAGCGCGATATAAAAACATTATGCCAGTGAAGTCCATTAGGCCGCCCATACACGGACCGCTCGAGCGGTCAGATTCAACTGCTTGAAGCGGTGTATATCGACTGCTCGAACTGTCCGTGTATATGTGTACATAGAAGACTGCAGTTCGCTATGCAGCTTGAAGCGCTGTATGGCAAGCCTTAATATTTTCGACGACAAACGTTCGTATGTTTTGACTTCAAACCCAGACACTAGGACAGCTATTCTCAATGTGGTGTTCCGCGGACTAGGAGATTATAAGGTTACATCTAAATATTCCAACTAAATATTACGTAATATTACATTGCAATATGATTATTCATAAATACATATAAATCAGTTTTTTATAATTATATTAAGGCTTTTTCCTTCGCCAAAAAAGTTTGAGAACCGCTGCACTAGGATGTCGAATACGAGCATCACATTAATAAATATTACCAGTTCACATACGCTACTCGTAAATATTAAAATATAAAAAGCGTGTAAATAATATTTTTTTATTAATTATAAATTTAGAAATCGCTAAGCAATAATTCTATAATTTAGTGTGTAAAAATTAAATTAAGTTTATTATTCAATCAAAGTCTTTTATAATTAAGACAATATTTAATCGTTTGTTTTAAAAGAATTTTAGTAGAAAAAAAAGGAACTAACTGTATATAGAAGTTTTTTTTTTAGTTTAAAATTTTTATAAGTTTTCTTTTTATTGTAATCTAGATAAATTTTAGTTAATTTTTGTGTCATACGTATCGGTAATTATATATGGCTGCGACGTTATTTTTATATGAAACAGTAATCTAAAAAGAGTGTAAATTTTAAAATTCTGTCTTTTAAGAATAAGTATGTAAAAAAAATAATGAAATTACCTTTTGATAAATGTATAAAAATAAATAAAAATAAACCTCTCAACAAGTTCAAATAATTATATTTTCAACAACAGAAGTTATCTCATGTTATTATATTTGATATAATTCAAAGTAAAACAAAGTGAAATTTAAAATCGCGACACAAAATTGCGATTAGATGCCCAAAATTGCAATCGCGTAAAATGAATTTGTCCGGTTGCATTCATGACAAATTGAAACAAAATCTTATAATTTTATTTAAATCTCCACAAAAATAGGGTTGTAATATTGTAATCATAATAATTATCGATATCGATGAATAGTTTTATTAGCATTATTGACAGTCATGTACCAATATTATTTAGTTATAAAGTATATTTTAATTTAAATACAGTTTTTATGTAATTTTTTTTTTTTGTGAAAACTGCCGATTTTATTGTATGTTTAAAAATTAATCTTTATTTCAAAATATACTTTTTGTATTTTTTTCGTACTCTTTCATTTACTTAGCTCCTTTTTGCATTCCAGTAAGCTCCTATTCAAGGCAATAATTGCAGACATCGAATTAGGCACGCTTAGGGCCGGTATTTCAATGTTTATTTAATGATTAATAAATAATAATAAATAAATAAGAACCCAAATTATACGAGTTATTTATAAAGCCTACCTATAAAATTACATTATTACTATATATTATAAAAAGGAGTACTATTATATAAACTAAATGAAATTTTAATTATAGGATAGGACGGCTCAAGGTGATAAAGGCATAGATACTACACTTCTAATAAAATTACAATTAGGTACTTGATAAGTTTGATTGAAATGCGAATAAATTTGTTTTTAGGTCATATAATAATGTTGCAATTATTAAGCTTATGTATGTTTCTAGTTGAACAATAATATAAAAATTATGACAAGTAATATCGATCTTCACTATAAATCGACATATTTCCCAGAAAAGATAATTTTGGATGAGTTGCTATTTAAAAAATAGAATGTTGATGCTTTTGTTTTTATGCGATTCATATCCTACTGTCTTGCAATATGGGTCCTAATATAATACATCTACTTCGGTTACAGGTGACTTAGTCAATGTGATTAAACGGAATTGATATACCGGCCATACAATTCAAATCCTAGAACTTATTCCTACCCACATTAATGAGACCTCATAAAAACATAGAACCTTAGGGGTGTAAAACAACTCATAAAATACTTAAAGTCCGTGTAAAAACTTAACGCCTTCCAAAGCTCCCTATTTAAACTTTTCGTGTATAGAATAGAAAAGCTGCGATGAAAACTTTAGCACATCTGCCATTAAAAACTTGAGTCTAAGTTGGTTTAAGTTTAGAAAACTTATGTTTGAAAGTAACATCCATCTAAGTTGATATCTTTTTTACGTTTAGTTCGTACTACGTCTTGTGATATCTAAAAGAAACTAAACAGTATTCGTGTCCCTAGAGAAGTCCACACTACGCTTTATAATATGATACATACATATAAAATTCTCACAATACAAAAATTAAATCGATACGGTATTGCCAACTCGTCTATATGCAAATATGAGACAGTTGTCGCTTGTCAAAAAGTACATTTAAAAATTTAAAATTCAAATACGATTTTATTTGTTTATTTATCGATATCGATGTTGTGACTAATAGTGTGCACTATTGGTGTTCGGTAATATGTGTCCAGTTTAAACCTTGTTTTTTGGCCCAAGTTTCAACTTACGTGCTGTTGAGTCCCATTTTTTCATATAATTGTATAACAGTGGTTTTCATCATTTGTATTTTAGCACTCAACTTTATCGCCGTGTGCGGCACCTGTCAACCTGATTTACTGAAATATGACTTTGTTATTAGTGTACTTACTTGCAGCAGCTATTTTCCGACGGCGCCATCTGTGGGTAAACAGTAGAATCGTCACAACAAACAAAGAAGATATTGCCTGTAAACATACGTGTATATAGACATTATTTAACCAACACATAGGTCACACTGCTACTCCAGATACAGAAAAATAGGGTCACAAAATAACGACGTACCAAAACAAAAACCTAAGAGTCATATGCAAAATACCAAAATTACCGGGGTGGGAAACAATCAGTCTGCAAATTTACTCACATGAATTGGATTTTTAATGGTTGCCAATCTTTTTGACAATACAATCGCTAGTATTATTTAAAGTAGACAGAGAGCTTTATCAAGAAGTAGTTACTAATCGTATGTTGTATGGTTAAATTTATAAGTTTTACTACTACATAAAATAAAGAAATAAAATCCAGGTTCCTAGAAATTTACACATGAAATATAGAAATGATTTTTAAGGCACGATAAATACAAACAAATTAAAATTAATTAACAATTTTCTACCCTAACGTTTTGATATTTTATCAATTTATTGAACGTATGCTAGACACGTTTTAACTAACGATTAGCTGAATTACCTGCTGTGCGGTTTATTCTCACGGTTTATCATTAGTTAACAATGAAAATTAAATTAAATCTTTTTACGCACACTTCACCTATCTAAAAATCACCCACAAAAAATAATCACTTTCACTATGCCGGCCTAATAAAAAGAATGTGTATCGCTCTAAACTAGACTCTAGACTAGGATATTGATGGGTCCTATCTACAAAATCTACCTAGTACTAAGTACCTAGAGTAATTTAAAGTTGTTATTGTGCATAGTTTTTTTTTGTGTTGATTCCTCTTAATAATAATAATAAATTCTTTATTGCATTACAAAAGACGAACTTAATGCCTTTAGGCATTTTTTGCCAGTTAACCTTTGGAAGATATGAGCGGTGATGTTAATAGTACAGAAAAGTAAACTAATAAAATAAAATAAACCTCTTCTTCTTCTTCTTTTATTAATGGCCTCAGATATCTATTGAAGACAATTCTGCTAATTTCCAGTATTCAATTATAAAATTTCAATTCACACGTAAATCCTCATGTCAAAAAAATCTGCCGACCGTGTTGATTCTTAGTTATATTATCTCAGAAAATGTTTTTGTTTTTTGGGAATTAAGCATTCAAAATAAGCAATTTTAATGAAAAAACGAAAGTTTCCACAATGCTAGTTTCAACTATGTTAATAAAATAAAAGATCTAACTATATAAATACCTATATCTTCTCAGCTTGTGGATTGTTGTTTAACCAATAGGTTTTTTTTTTGTATAATTATAGATGTTTACAACATATTTTTTTATTAAAACACATGTTCTGCAGATACAATAATACCTACATGAGCGGTCAACCCCTTTGTGGCGACATTTGCATCAATATTGGATGTCAGTGCAGCTCTCTGGCAGCGCCTGATTAAATATAAAATACACGTATTTATACAGACGAGACATTATTAGTTTTTATATCAAAAAATTAAGGCGCTAAAAGATATTATTACCTACATAATTGTCTAATTGATATGACCTCATATTTTTAATTATTAGTATGATAGTACTTAGGATTCATTATTAGCTACTGCAGATCCGGGGAAGACCCTTGCTCACTTAAGGTTTAAGACATTTATTTGCTCAAAAAGAATGACAGAAATTCACTTAATTGAGACAAAAAAAATTATAAATAAACATAACGTACGTAGAATATGACAACTTCATCACAAGGCACTCAAACCCATTATATGTTTTTTTAATTCATATTTAAATTTAATAATATTTTTAATATTAGTTATATTAATCGGCGATTCATTATAGACCTGCGCTCCTTCCACCATAACACTTCTTTTTCCATAGCTAGTTCTAGCTCCCAGGATTTTTATCTGATCTTACGTGTTACAACGAAAAAAATATTTTTAGTTTATATTTATTATCTTAGCTGTTAGACTGCATTATAGACATAAGAATATGTTGCTATAGACATTAAAAAAGCTATATAAAAAGGCTATGGCGGTCGATTCTACAAGCCGAAAATACTTATTTAAGAAGATTTGAGGTTTTGACGTTTAGTCTGTCAGTGTCATCTTTCTTGTTTCTTTTGATTCTTTTTATTGCCACAATGCATTGTGATAATTATATTTTAAATCCATTTTAATCTACACTATTATTTCATATAAGTATCTCCAAAAGGTACTTTTCTGTGGTAAATTAATCTTTGACGTCTGTTCATATAATTGATGTCCGGTATTAAAGGGGTGAGCAGCGAATGTTTAAGTGATATCCAACGCGTTGTAATGTTGTCGTGATTGATTCCGGCGCTTTGCCATCAAACTCATTAGGTGTTAGTGCCAAAGCGTTTTAGGCTAATGCTTTATTTCCACGACTTAAAATTGCTATTTGTTGTTGGTACATTTGAAATTGCATGACTGAATAATAAGTACGCTCTAAACTACAGAGAGAGAGATGTACAAACTACATAACCTTCGTGGACTAATCTTTTATGTTAGGATTCAAAACCGAGAATAAACAAAAGAAAGAGTTAGAACAATCAAGTGGAGCCGCAACAGCCCGTGATGTGCATCAAAAAAGCAATATGTAACAAATTTGTTTTTCAATTTCGCACCAATTTTGCATACGAGTGTACACCGGCCCCCTCAAATCTACATCTGCATGAACAAATAAAACAACAAAATGTGGTTTTACGATGACTATATGTCTCTTATTTATTCCTTTCTTTCATTTTTTGTTATTGTATTTTGTTCCGGATTGATCAATTAAAACTCGCACGATTTCTGGCGTTTTAGTGTGAATTGATAATTACTTATTGAATTTAGTTGACGATATTAATAAGTAAATTTAATTAATAAAACGTCTCTAAATTCTCTTACTAAAAAATCATGCGACTGAATGTTATACCATTATACCAAGTCGCACTCAATGCGAGTTAAAAAATGCAAATTGAAACAAAACTTCGATCGAACGAGAAGAAAGACTGTTTTCATTGTGTTATAACGGTGCATTATTGTCGCAAAAATTTGTTAATAACGAAGCCTTTTGCGGTTTTATGACGTGTTTGGCTCTTTTTGGCGGTTTTTTTATTGCGCCTTCAAAAGATTTTCTTTACATTCCTGCGTATTGTACCTTTTTATGACTTTTGCGCCTCGAATATATAATATGTAGAATAGAATATTTTTATGTATTATAAATCTGATGCATTTTAATAAGAATCACTGCTTTCAATAAGGGTATAATACAGTGTTTCCCAACGTGGGGCCCACGCAATTTTGGAAAGGCTAAGGTGGGGCATGGCACAAAAAAGGTTGGGAAACACTGGTCATATTTTAGGAAGATGTTCACATTTCTTCAAGATACCATATACTATATATAATGTTTGTAGCTCCCATATTTAAAAAAGCTAGGGTTTGTTTATATATTTTTTTATTTATTTATTTACTTTTAGTAATTGGGCTCCAATAGAGCGCTTTTATAAAAAAATATCAATTTGATTTAGCTGCTGTATACAGGCATTGTCCACTTACATACTAATGTCATAATAATATATAATAAATCTACTATGACGTAGAAGAATAGCTGCTGTATAGGGGCATTGTCATTCTATTGCATACCTAAGGGTACACATAAAATAAGATGCACATAACGTCTACCAATTGTAATCCTATAGTATGGTATGGCCCTGATATGACATATTCGAGATCAAGATTTAATTAAAAATTTAATTAAATCTTGATTTATATCAATTACCAATTCTATAACAGAACTTTGTAAAAATTAATTTCCAATCAATATTTTAACAAAAAACTACCCTCTCCTGTGAAAACACACTAATCATTTATAAACCGAGTGAATAACCTGGGTCTTAAGTATTTATACAATTATTTAAGGAAATTTCAACTTTAATTCGTATGCAATAAGAATTCATTAATGAAGTGTATAACCGGAAATGTTAGCAAAACCGCTTATTAGATAATATTCAATACATAAGGGAACTAATATTTTCGACACGTGTTTAGTTTTTATAAATTTTCTACTTAGTCAGCGATTGTGGGAATTAATTTTGTTTTATTACAAGCCGACCCGTGACGTCATAAACTACTAACCGTTTTAGTTACGTGAAATAATTGTAGTAGTAAATATTAGTATAATAAAGGATTTACAATTAAAAAGAGACGTCTTTAGATTTATTCAATTAAATACAAATATAAATGAAATAAATTATAATCAATTTGATTTAGCTGCTGTATACTGACATTGTCCACTTAGTATGTAATGTCATAATAATATATACCTAATAAATCTACTATGTAGAAGAATAGCTGCTGTATAAGGGCATTGTCATACTATTGTGAACCTAAGGGTAAATATAAAATGATATCGGTTATGTCAAGAAAGCTTCTTGTCTTAACGTGTAATATGATTTTTGTATAAGTTTGCTTTTTATTATTTTCTTAATGTAAGTAAGATATAATATTCAATCGAAAACACATTAAAAAAACCAAGAATGATTTTCAGATTTCAAATTTACAATACCACATGCTGTACAGGCTATGAAAGACGAGTTTCTTGTGATTTCTTCTCGTCATATGCCTTTTCGAAATCCGAAAAGGGCCTATGTGAAATAAAGATGTTTGATTTTTATTTTGATTACATTTTTTATATTCAGTTAAATATTTTAAAAAATGCACCATTTAACCTTACATCATTAACAAACAGAAATAAATAAAACCACGTATTAACTACACGATTTGTCATTAAAAATGAATTTGATATCCCTTGCAAACCCCTTAAATAATAATCAATGTGGCACCCCACCACTGTGATAGCAGACAGATTAAAAAAAGCAAAAAACTCTGTAACAAGATGTGTCGAGTATTAATAAAGGGTTAGTCCCTGTTCGGCAGTTTACTTTAGGCTTTTAACCTTTAAGAGAGGTGGGGGCCTCTCAGGTTTTGAGGAAATAAATTTTTTGAATCACACTAATTAGTTAATTCTTGCTGATTTATGATCTCATGTGATTTTTTTCCAAAAAAGCTGTGTTTTCTAAACTTTGAAATAATAGTTAATTATGTACATAATAAATTATAAAAAAATATTTTATTTTGTTTAGATACATCCACTGAAGCTAATTATTAAACACTAAACCCTAAAAACCCTAAAGATTTTTAAATACCAGCACATATAGGTATATATTGGACTCTGAGGCCCCCACGTCAGTGTTTACGTAAAATTAAATCCACCTCAGTAGTTAAAGGTTAATCAATCAATTTATTTATTTTTTGTAGTTTTTTTTTCTAATAACCTGCCACATAAATGATCCTGATGTTCCGTACAATTACATAACGTAATATACAGCTTGAAATAGTAATTAATAATATGTAAGTATTCTTGGACAATGTATTAGAATTAGTTTGTATTCGATTCTTAAAAAAGTCACAAAAACACGGAGTTGAGTTTTAATATCGAAGCAAAACTAAACTCGAAATTTAATCTAGCAAGCAAAAAGCGCTGAGATGTGAGCGTCAATAAAAAGAGTTGTCGCTTCAATCGCTGTGTGATAAATGGACTTCGGTGTCTGTAGAACGTTTTGAGAAATGGTTCGTTCCGGTGAGGTGTTACTTGAAACTGACGTTAGTGGTCCATTGTTTGAGATTTGGGAATTCACATGATTGAGACGACTTTAATTGATGTGACTCGTTTAAGTTGATAATATAATTAAATAACATTGTAAGTTCAATTTGTGATATCCAGTCTCAAAAACTAGGAGAAATATCTTGATATATTTTCCATCTATTAATTTTATAAGCTACTTACGTTGAAGCACGCTTATACTCACTTTCTAATAACTATCTGACCGGACTTAAACATGAAATAGTGGTCTAATACATCAAAAATAAACTAAAACACTCCTAAACGCCTAATTATTTCAAGCAAACGTCAAACAATCGTTTGTTATATCAAACAAGTGATTACGATGATCTTGAATGGTAAAAATTACCGGCTTAAGCGGTAAAATATCCGGTAAAAACGTCACTCAAACGTAAAACGCCACGTGCCTTCGAACGTACAAATCATATGTGCGCTCGTTTGAAATAAATCGTTTACGTCGTGATAGTGGGACCTTTTATTTTTGAGATCTTAACATTTTTATTTATCACTACTGCTTCTCTAGATATAATTAACCCATTACTTACCAAGCGTCGAAACATTTGAATATTTAGGTGAAATCTTTAAATTAAGTTAAAATAATATGACAAAAAAATTCTTTAACGCTGAGTCAGCCTGTCCTATAATATATGACAATGGGGATAAAAATTATATATAAATAAATTATATATATACATATATCATGCCGCGGGTACTACTCACAAAGGGACACCAAATAGTCCGCAAAACACACATAAAATTGCTGGATAAGTTTTATTTTTACTATAACGGATTTCTGGAAAGTATATTTTAAATTTAGTGCCAGTGTTGAGTTTATGACTTTGTTTATTTATTAATTTGCGAATTCAATTCGAATTCGGCTAAAAAGTATTGTGACCCGGGCGCTAGTTAAGCTTGCTACGCCACTGCTACAATCATAAACAATGTTTGACAATCACTTTGAGTATTGATCATTAATAATTTTCAGACATTTATATATTTTGTTATATTTCTTCTCATTTAAAGTGCAATAATAGTTGTTACACATCTTTAAGCAAATTAATGATTCTGGAACTCAGTCCCGCCACCACGCCGCTCACAACAAACAATACAATCATTAGTAAAATGATTTCTATTCGAGTTCATTTATATTTAGGTGTTATTCCGTATTTGTCATGTAATTATTGTGAAACCATCGTATTTGTTTATTGAAAACGTTTAAATGCTAACGAGACGGGAAGTTACCATACCTTATAAAAAAAATACAAAGTAAGTAGTAAATTAGTTTCAACTACCCCCTTGTTTATTATCATTACTATCCCATTAAGAATTGCTGCGAAACCTTTTTTAAAGTATAGGAACGCGATAGCAAAACGAAAAAATATTTAAATTTAGTTATATTTCTGTCGTATTATGTTTTGATATTAAGTCTATTTTAGATTCTATGTATATAAAAATGAATGTTTGTCTGTATGTCCTTTATAGAATGCATGAGCCCACGAAGGTTTCTGAGTTGGTACGACCAATTTTCGACTGTCATTCCAATGAATTTCATATATTGCCGTGACAGTTCATGACAGCTCACATTGAACAGACAATATTGTCGTCAAATGAAGAAAATTAATAAATTGAATTAAATATTTGCGTAATATCTTTCCTTTAAAATTTATTTTAGTTGGTGGCGTAGCAACGCGCTCAGGGTACAGCTAGTATAATATAAAAATCATATAAAAAATTATTACCGACGATTTCAGTAAACAATTCAAGTATTTTAAATCACATCAATGTACAATGGTCACGTGTCATGACATAATGCCGTGATATTAACGGGCTGTGATTATTATAAATTGTCGGGTTAGGTATTGGTTTGACGAACCCGCCCTCTTGTTTCATGATAAATATCCATCTTTTATATTATTATGCATGTATATAATTGCGCTTAATATATGTATAGTTACGTGTGGGTAGTATTAAAATTCGCTTAATGCTTTTGACACAAACAATGCATATTTGTTTCGGATTGTACTAGCCCAAATATACCTACTGCCAAAAACAAAAGAAAGTATTTAACAATCAAAACAGACTATACCATTTTGATCATCTTCTATAAGACATCTAAGACGAAAGAAAATCAAAATATACCTATATTACTTATTAACCACTAATACATTGAACTCTTACATAAGAAAACAAAAATATGTCCAAGAACTTACGGTTCAATGGATGGCGACACTCAGTATATAGACAGGAAAAGTTGACATAAAAGAGAATCGTTTAATATCGTAGGATTTAACGCAAAAACTAAGTTCAAAGCGTAAAATTAATTACGCACAACACTACCCCCTAATTCCATCAATTCATGCATAAATAATCCTTAATGCTTTCGTAACAACCTTTATAATCCCGTCGTTATAAGCCTACAAAGAAATCGTCATTTTGACGCCATTTTTGTTAGGAACATTCGTCTTCTTATATTACGGTTGTCAGCTGTTCTGTTTTCCCAGGACATGTCCTGCTTTTTGGGGTGTCCTGGGCTGTCCTGGATAGTTTTAAAGAGTCTTGCTTCAGTGTAATATAACTATAACAATTAGGTGCTGCTCCTTTACATATATAGTCCTGGTTAATATAATTAAAACAAAATAACTTTAAACTGTTTTTTTCTTAAATAATGTTCTATATTACAATTTATATTAACGGTGTTATTTACTCTCTGTTTCTCTTATAAATCCGATAATGTGTCGTCAATATTTTCGTCCAATAGTGAGGACACGGATAAGATTGTGGAGTCCATGAAGTTCGCGTCACCTGCTTCGCCTCTCTCGCTGTTGTGTGTACCTTGTGTCTAAAACAAATCCAGGTACTTAATGCATCCTTTGAAAATATTCCAATATCGCATTCCAAAAAAGAAATAAATGAAATAGTTTATTAATAGAGAATTTTAGTACATTAAAATAGCAAGGGAAACCTGTCCTACTGGGTACCTCGGTTACTGAACTAGATGTATAGTATGAAGAAAGATAATAGAAATAGAAATATAATATATAAACAAAACTGTTATAATATTATATATATACATACATACACGCACACATATATAAACATATGTATAAATACCAGAATGTATGCAATTATCAGAATAAATACACTTATTAGACAGAATGTACTAAAGAAATCACAGTGACCAATAAGCATGACTTTATCATGTCAAACTTTAAGCATTAAACATTATCTATAAAGACGTGAGCATTATGACATATTGCAAAAAAAGTAGATGCAATCCCCCTTATAATTTCACACCGCCCGCGTCACCCAGAAATCAAAACATACATTGAGATGTAGCTCGTTGATGCAGAAACCACACTCGAGCGTAGTTTGAACATTGCTTAAGTATAGAATCTAATTCCGTTTCAAGTAGAGATCATTACTTGAGCGTCGTTTCTAAATCACAGGTTAAGACAGAACAACTTACATTAAAGATAGCCATTCTTAAAACTGGAGTTTCTAATTTGTAGCCACTATGATTATTATTATCTTGAATTATATTCTGAAATTAAAAAAATATATCTACATTCTCCATAAACATAGTACAGACGGCAATCTTCAAATGGATACAGATTGGACTTTGGACTGGAAGAAATGAACATTAGAAAGGGATAACTATATTCTTATCGTGTGAAGTTGAGGCATGTGTGAAAGAGATGCAGATATCTCCTTTGCCGTTCACGACACCCCGATCGTTTCTTTATCTATCGCTTATATACCTACTGCATCCATTTGAAAACCGTCGTATGTACATACAAGTTTTTAGGCTTAACTAAAAAAGAATATATAGCTTAGCTTACATTTAAAAGTCTAAATTTCTCTAATAATGTATTTGTTTTTGTCAACAGTTCATTGGATTCGTTTAACAAATCATCAAGTAAATCTCCGTTTTCTTTTAGTTGTAGATATTTTAGTAGTTTAAATGTCTGAAAAAAGGACAGAAATGATTATGACTATGAAGACCATGAAGGTTACTATCAATCACTGTGAGACGTAAGCGAGTGAAGTATTGGATTTTTCGAACTGGTTTCTATTTACTATGAAATTATCAAAATACCGCCAAGATTTTGGAGGTACAAACGCAATCCATACATTTTAACTAAATAATCATGTTAGTTACTAGGAAGACTTGGCTTTAGTCGAGGAACCCAAGACTGTACGAATAACGAAAAGGTTAGGTTAGGTTAGATTTGACTCTGTATTAAGTACGACGACGATTTTACATTTAGTAATTCCTGAGGTCCTCAACTAAAGTGTTACCCTTAACTTGCCACAATCCTAGTAACTCTCAATATCTATGATTTAAGATACTAGACACTTATTTACGTCTTATAAATTTAAAACGACTCAAACTTTAAAACAAATCAATCAATTAGGAACCCTCTGTAACATAATTTAAACATCGAACTATACGGGTTATATATACCGGGTGATTCGGTTGAAGGTTTAGAACATTTTTAAAACTAGATTTACCAGCTTAAATATACCTATTTCTTTCAAAACCAAAAAAGTATGTTTTTGTTACAAATACATATAAAATAATATAAAATTCATAAAACTAATTCTTCTGTTATAAATTAAAGAAGATTGGAAGAATTAAAGAAAATGTTAGATGCAGTAGGAATTTTAATTTGATCTTGCAAGACCTGTCATGTTGACTGGTCTGGTAAATTTAGTTTTAAGCCAAACTTTAGTCGTTTTAAATTTATAAGACGTAAAAAAGTGTCCAGTATCTTAAATCATAGATATCGAGAATTAGTAGAAAAAAGATGGTCTTTTGACATGAGGATTTTATGTGTGATTTAAAATTTTATAATTACTTATTGGGCTGCCGCTCGAATACTCGACATTGGCAGAATTGTCTTTAATAGATATCTGAGGTCATTATTAAAGAAGAAGAAGAAGAGAATTAGTAGGATTGTGGCAAGTTAAGAAAAGAGGAACTGTGGGATTATCACGAATTTAGTCTGGCTTTCGAATCGAGCTGTCACAAGTAAAACGGATCCGTTAGCAATCGGGATCATGAATTTTTACTAACGACTAAGGAGCACCAGCAATCTATCAAATGAACGAAAGATCGAGACGTTCGAAAATTAACAAAAAGTATATAAAATATTGTAGTTCCAAATCCGCCACCGCGCGCTACTCAAATTTCCATACAAATCGCTTGAAGCGAACTCGGTTCGAAAGCTAGACTAAAATTCGTGATAAGCCCACTTTATGTTCAACACTTAATACTGTATTTTCGATTCCAAACGGTCAACTGAACCACATTATATATAGTACCTACATATATTGATCACTTACCACTGTTGTAAAAATAACAATAAGGATTTCTATCAAAAGTAATTTAATATTTGGAAATTCTTTTTGTTTATTTGAAGTTAAATGTTCAATTACAAATTTATTAACAAATTTGAAGACTAGATTTTTTAAACCATTACCTAAAATACTATCTATAATTACTAGACTAATAATTGTAACACTATAAATGACAATATTAATAATTTTCCCAGACATTTTGCTTAAAAATACAATCTTAATTTCGATATTACATTTGTCCAATTTATCTGTCAATCAAATGCATTGTTCATTTTAAAATAATAATATTTTTATTTATTTTTGTATTCAATTTTTCATCAAAAAAAGTATCTACATAAAACATGAATATATTGTGATAAATAAAGATTAATAATTAATATTGAAATTTATTTCCTAAGCAATTCCCAAGGCCTTACCTGTTACTATGGAAACGAGAGTTTGTTTTGACAACACAAAACATTTTGATAACGTCAGTTCTTCGACAAAGATTATATTTTTATTCTATTTATAAATAGTATAGCAGTTTTTAAAAAATGGTAAGTAATATCTAATTTAAAATAATGCTAATTGTTTAACCCTTAAATGCATATTGTTGCCAATTGTTTACATTCATTTTTACGTAAATTTATTTAAAAACCTGAGTGTCTGCGTATATATTCCTTATTATTACCTGTTTTTTATTATTATTTTTTACGTAATCTATGACAAATTTCGTATAATATACGATTTTTTTAAACTCCAAATAAAAAATAATGCATTTAAGGCTTTCATAAAAAAAAGGTATGATAATTAAAAATTATATAGATAATTAACTATTTTTGAGTTGAAAGTAATTTTAATACAATTTTTGCACATTTTCAGCCACCGAAAGGAAAAGGGGGAGCAAAAAAAGCTCCAGGTAATTAAATTTAATGTTTATTTAAATAAAATATTGTAAACGGATGAATTAGTTTTAAAGTAGGGACTACGATAGATAACCAATAATAACCAACAATTTATTCTAATTACAGTAATAATCGATGGAGTTGACACTTCTGACATGACCCGAGAAAGGCTGGAACAATTCACACTAAAAGTAAAAGAAGAACTAGACAAAGAAAGAGAAGAACGAAATTACTACCAGTTAGAAAGAGATAAAATACAGACTTTTTGGGAAATAACACGACAACAGCTCGATGAAGCCAGAGCAGATTTGCGTAACAGAGAAAGGGCTTCAGAAGAAGCGGAAGAGGTAAACGACGCACTCTTAGAAACAGAAAAACAAAAGATTAAACATTTGAAATATGAACAACAAGCGGCTGCAGCGGCTTTACGAGCTGAGAATCTAGTAGCACTTAAAGCAGCTAAAGAAGAACATGCAGAACAAGAATTGGAATTGCTTAATGATAAGAGAAATCTTAGAGCTGACATGAGAGAGAAAAATTTGGCAGCACAAGATGAATTGAGACGAGCTAAGTTGTTACATGCAGAGATTTTGTCTAAAACTCGAGAAGACTTTGAAGAGCAAGCGAGACAGATAGAGGATAAAGCTGAAAAAAAACTTCAAGTAACTAAGGTCGAACTTACTGTTAAACATAGAACAGAAATATCAGAAGTAGAAGAAAGAAAGAATAAACAATTAGCTGATTTGATATCCCATCATGATCGTGCGTTCGCAGATTTGAAAAATTACTATAATGATATCACTCTCAATAATTTAGGTAAGATTGTGTGTTGTTTATAAATTTTTAAAAATAACTGCCGCCAACGTCCATACCACGTTGAATACACCGGTTCTCGTCCGATCACCGAAGTTAAGCAACGTCGGGCGTGGTCAGTACTTGGATGGGTGACCGCCTGGGAACACCATGTGCCGTTGGCTTTTTTGTATTTCTTTATGTTATTTTTTTGCAAACGGATAATTAAAAATTTACTCATTATCGTTTACATATTTTATATAAGTAGTTTTAATTTAAGCCATTAAAAAAATTGCTTGCTTCCAAATAAGATTTTCTGAGATTTTGTTTATATTAAAGTAATTATTACTTCGAAGCACTTCATCTTTCAAAATTTTGCAAAAAAAGCCAACGGCACGTGGTGTTCCCAGGCGGTCACCCATCCAAGTACTGACCACGCCCGACGTTGCTTAACTTCGGTGATCGGACGAGAACCGGTGTATTCAACGTGGTATGGACGTTGGCGACAGGCTCTTCGAAATTAACTATTATAAACATTCTAGGCCTTATAAGTAGTTTAAAACATCAGATGGAAGAAATGCAGAAGGCTAAAGAACGCGCTGAAAAGATTGCAAGAGACGCTCAGAATGAGGCCAAAAAACTTCGTGAACCTTTAGAAGCAGCTATTGTAGATAACAAAGAACTAAAACGACAGATGTCCAATTACGACAGAGATAAGGCCGCTCTTGCTGTAAGTTACGCATTAACACACTTCTTTAATGTATCATAATCAAAAGAATGAAAATCGGGGCGGTGGTAGTTATTAACTAAATTGTCAACCTAGGGTTCACCACTTAAACGTAGCACAAGTGGAGTTATTAACGTTTGGGTGATTAGTTTCCTGTTCACCATATTACAAGAGAGTGGTCCATGAGCAGGAATGTTTCAATTCAGCAGTCGTATCCACTATGCCTACTAAACCGTCAGAGCATGCTTATTTTCCTAATTGCTTGTCATCTACAACATATAAATATTATTGATTATGTATTGGGCTTACATGTTCTCAGGCCAAATCGAAGCAATTGGCAAGTTTGGAGAAACAGTACGAAGTGCTTAAGTGGGAATATGAAGTCCTTCAAGTCAGGTTTGATAGAATAGTCACAGAACGGAATGAATTGCGGAACAGATTCTCAAGGGCTGTTTTAGAGGTGCAAGAGAAAGCGTCTCTCAAAACAGCACTCTTAGAAGCGAAACTGAAGAATTTAGAAGGAAGGGACTTGGCTCCAACACAATTGCATGTGAGTTTTCTTAGCACAGTTCTCTAATAAAAATTGCAAAAGACTTGCTTCATGGGTAATTTTTAAATTTTCTTATTAGGAATTACTGAAATTGAAAGATACACAAGTGGAGGATTTGCGTTATGAAGCTGCGAGACTGAGAAAAGCTCACGACGATTTACTTAGCACCTATGAGGCAAAACTTGCAAAATTAGGAGTGTCGCTCGACGAACTGGGTTTTCAGTGAGTTTAAAAAAGGAAATTTGAGAATGTAATCAGCGCCATCTGTCCGTAAATCCTGGAACTATTACAATATCTTGCAAAAGAAGCATGTATTATCTGATTTGAAGTAGTATACGTTTTAATTTTATAATATGGCGATAGATGGCGCTGTTTACATATTTTGTGAGGTTGAAATATATTGTCTGATACTGAAATTAATTTCTACTTTGTTTTTTGCAGGCCTTTAAAAGCAGTTGCAGTGGCCGGATTAGCTCCTGTTTTAGGACAAGGTCCTGCAGGACTAGTTGCTAAAGAGAATATATAATATTTTCGGCAATTTAATTATAATAGTAAAAAAAGCCAATGGTATGTTTAAAATTATATTTGATATAATTGTTTTAAAATTTGAATATCTACATTATTTTAAATTCGGCCGTCGCCAACGTCCATACCACGTTGAATACACCGGTTCTCGTCCGATCACCGAAGTTAAGCAACGTCGGGCGTGGTCAGTACTTGGATGGGTGACCGCCTGGGAACACCACGTGCCGTTGGCTTTTTTTCACTTATTTATTTTGAAATATATAAAAAATATTGAATAAATAAAACAATAAATAGTCGAAGCCAATAAGTGTATTTATTCCCTACTAACTTTTTTATGTACAAAATAGTCATAAGGCAACAGTTTTAAATTAATGAAAACGCATAATAATTGTAAATTTATTACTTGTTTTTTTTATCATTATATATCACAATATATTCTATGTCAATATATAAATATTTTATTGGGTTATTTCTTTTGTGATCAAATACATAATTGAAGTTTACTATTTTGACGTAAAATATATTGTTATTATTAATAATAAAAAGGGCGAATCCGGTAATTTTAGGTTTTTGTGTTAATAAAATTACCAAAATTGCATTAACAATTTAATATTAAAAATATTGCTTCTTAGCAGAAGAATGCGGCACACGATTATCTATTAAAAGATTTAACAAACAAACAAACAGAATGCGCAGGCATTCGTCAAAACAGTAAAAGTACATTTTTATGGTTCCACCATTTTGACGATTACAAAAACGTTTACGTCTAAATTACGTTCTTTATTAGAAATCTTATCTAATTAACTTGTATATCTAATTTATTATAATAATTTTATCTAAATAAAGCTTTTATGTAACAATATTTATGTTTTTGTATATTATTAATGTATACAGGTTGTTTTAAAAATAGTTGTCTAATGATAGACTGAAGTTGACCCGGAGATATGAGCAAAGAAAAGTAATTGATGCAATTAAGTGCGCCGTCTGTGTTATATTGGCTTTCGCACAGATCACGTTTGAATCATGTTCTCTAGTATATTGAATTAAATGTTTAAATTCGAATAAAAAAAAGGAACTTTGGATCTCTATGTGTCTTCTCCCCTTTGACTTGACCACTCTTTTTTTCGTTAACTAAAATAGAATTAAGCTATCTATGGATAGAAAACATCGAGCTATTACACTAATATAGGTATGTCAATATAATGGATATATTTTTGACGTGACAACGTCTTATAATTCGATTGAGCCGGCTGCACGCACGAAAAAACATGACTCATGCGGCGTTACCTCGCTCTGAGGCGTTCCATGTAAGGCTTGAAGTGATCTTGATCAATTTCATTGTGATTTCCAATTACCTCCTTCTCTATATACATACAAATCTATTAAACAAATGAAATTAAAATTTTCTTTTGAAAAATGCTACCATTCCATTAGTATTTTCTTAAGACGTTGTCACGTTAAACTATCGTCAGTAAACCGACTTTACGGCCAACCGATTTTTTTTTGGGTTAAAAATACATGGATTTTATGGACTCGCTATCCATTGACGGGTCTGAAAATTACTTTTGTGTAATAATAAAACTTGCGCTGTAAAAATTGCATTCAATTAACTTTATATGCATAATATATTAGTTGAATCCTTCGGGATAATAGACATGCAAATTTCAATTGTGTTTTATCTCTGAGTAATTTTGTATGGGCAAATAGGTTCTCGAGTGGAAGCCGGAAATCGCTGGATGTAAGCCGCTAAAAACAGATCACACTGGCGTTCATTGGGGGAGGCCTATGTCCAGCAATGGACGTCCTATGGCTGGTGTATGACTTTTGTGTAAATTAAAATAACAATAGATTTTCAGTGTTTTGTTAGTAAAGTGGATAGTAAGTATCATATATCTATAGGTCTATCATTAAGAATACAAGATAATAATTATGACTTCGCAGATGAGTCTGAAATATGAAATTTGATAGGATTTATTTCAGTAACAACTTATTTAAATATGTATTCAAAAGAAAAAAATGATACGATATAAGGTAAATTGCTCGATAAAATACTGCGGCTTAACAATAAAGGGGAAACTGGGGGAAGTCTACGCAAAGGCCAAATTTTTTAAAAATTGTTTCTAATATAATAATTGAGAAAGGTAACTAGGTAATTTATCGCATACTAAAATAACATTTATTTAGATCGCCTTAGAGATCTAGTGTATACTTAACTTAATAAGGCAGTGCAACACATAAAACATTATTTGCTATTAACTTATTATAAAACATACATAATTTTATATAAATTATACAATAAAATATGTTCTCGATTATTTAGTTTGGAACGTCCAGATCAGGAACATGGGTTTTAGGCAAAATAAATGTTACTTTTGCGTTGTATTTCCTTTCTTGTTTACAAGGATCTATATCCAGTAAGGACACAGAACAATTAATTATACGTCGCCATGTGCCTCGATTACGTCCCTCTTGAGAATCAATGATCTATACTTTTAGTTATTGTAAAAGTAATATAATTAAATTATTAATTATGTAACATTTAAAACATTATAAATATCTCATTGCTAATAACAAATTAATGCATTTCAACATTCAATTATGGTCCCAAAACGCAACAGAATTTCTAAATACAGTAAAATAAATAAATGATCTATTTAGAATTTATTAATAATATTTATCTAACAATTATTATTATATGCGATTTATTCACAAGCCTTTGAATTTGTAAATATATTAATTATGCATTATTTATAATATACTAATATCTATAATTTTTTAAGATAAATTAATTATTTAATACGATGGATCCTTTCCCTCATTTTACATACAAACAAAATACTTTAAATACTTTATCTCAATTTGTATGAAAAATTAAGGAAACAAATCTCTCAAATAATATAATTAAAGTCTACGTTAAAATTATTGACGTTAGCGTTAAGAGAATTTCATACCTTCTCAATCAAATTCTTTCAAAACAATTTTGGGCGCGAAAGGATTTAAAAATAAGGACTATGTCCAAATTTTAAAGAAATTTAAAGTAAGTATGTGATATTTATAAAAGTAAGTTCTTGGAACAGTCGGAAAAAGCTCAGAAGCTTTTAAATATAATAACAAACTTCTAAGGAAATGTAATAACTACATTTATCTACAGAAACACATTTGTGAATAGAATAGATACTATAAATCTATTTTCAAAAGTTTATTGTATTATTATTAATGTCTGGAAGTAGAAGGCACATGAATGCCTCGAGGTTTTTCCGACGTATTCTATAGTATTTAAAAAAATACTTTTTATTATTCGCACCTTTATTGGAAGAAAGGCGTAAGTATCAAACACAATTACAGGAATGTGACAGCTAATTTTATGACCCGTTTAATGTCATATTTTTTTATCTTAAATCTCTATATAGCTATAACTAAGCCTGCTTTTTATGTAGTAGTAATGGAATTTGTCAAACTTACATACACTGGAATGTTAAAAAAATATTTCAAATATGATTGAATCAATAATTTTTAAAGACACTTGTTCTAAAATAAGTATTGCTCTGTGTGTGCTTAAAAATGGTACAAAAACTCTTTGTCTATCTATATATATAAAACTCAAAGGTGACTGACTGACTGACTGACTTAGTGATCTATCAACGCACAGCCCAAACCACTGGACAGATCGGGCTGAAATTTGGCATGCAGGTAGATGTTATGACGTAGGCATCCGCTAAGAAAGGATTTTGATCAATTCCACCCCTAAGGGGATAAAATAGGGGATGAAAGTTTGTATAAATCTTATTAGATTTCGACTGATTGAACTGAAATTAAAGATTGGAGTTACTATGATGAAGACGTTTTTACACACGCTAAACAAAAATAAAGCCGCAAAAACTATACCTAATTAATAATAATACTTCTTAACGGGAGCGAAGCCGCGGGCGACAGCTAGTTCACTATAAAGTTTACTCACATCTTTCTTCTAAGAAGGATACGAACCGCATATTTAAAGCTCTACAAATTCTACATATAAAAAAAAACAGCAAAAAATCTAAAATTCATTCAACATGGCAGGTTATACAATTTTAATACAATACAATTTATAAAGTTAATAACTGTATAGATTCACAAACACATCATTAATAGGAATTTTATAAAATTATTACCTAATTATCTACGTTCAAATTCTAAATTACCTGTGGGTTCAACTTGCCCCTATTTCCCGTTTAGATTTATAATTCATTTTAACATTCTATTTCGGTTTGTGATGATTTGTAGTGGGCAGTTAAGAATTGATGAATTTTTAATATAGCGAGGCACGGGACGGAAGAATCGATACTAAGTGCCATGGTCGACGGTTCTATGCAAGGTTCTATACCCGTATATGTCAAGACAAAACAAATATATCGGTTACAGAATTATATTATACAATTTTTTTTTTAATTCTGAGTAAATCATTCATAACCAATATTTGAATTATAATTCGAAAAACAAAAGAACAATTAGTAATTTTTTTTTAAATAGTTTTTCTATTGTATTGTTATAATAATATAATTATATTATTTTTTAAAATCAACAACTTTAATTATACAAGGCTTTGGACAACGCTCCTGTCTAAATTTAACGCGTGTGCATGTTTACGCATTCAGCTTAGGAGCCTAAATTTATTATTTCAGGAGATAAAACTACTTTCCTTAAAACTAAATTATATTTGTGTGAAAATTATTTTGCTTTTATTATTTGTTTTAATGAAATACAAAATTCACTATATATTTTTTATAAATAAATACGCATTCATTATATCCCTACTAATATTATAAATGTGTATGTGAGTTTGTTTGTTACGTTTTCACGCAACAACTTCTTAATCGATCATCATGAAACTTTGTACACATATTTTTGGATGCACTAAAAGTAACATAGGATACTTTTTATTAAAAATAAGAGTTATTTTTTACTATAGTTTCAGCTGTTTGGAATCATATTAATTCGTTTCTATTGAAATGATCTCTTATACTTATTTAATGATTTAAATGCGAGCGAAGCCACGGGTGAAAGCTAGTTTTTATATAAAAAAAATGTTTAAAATAATAGCAAGAAAAAGTTTCAAAGAATTAATAAATAAGCAGTTTTTCATAAAAGAAAACAATTTTCACAACAAATATAATTTTAGAAATTCACAACGCATTATAAAAACTCTTTTCGTTTCATCCTTCTTCTCACTCAATGTCTTTTTGTTGCAGCATCTTCTTCTTTTTAGCAATTTATGACATTTTCACAATTACTCGAAATACACTCTGTAGCCAAAGCCGGAATTTCAGGAGTAGATTTGTCATCTGAAACACATAAGTTATTTAATTATATTTCTATAAAGAAAAATTTCCAACCATCGAGTTAAATATCTAGAGAAGAACCTAAAATATCCAATAAATAATTCGATCAATATTTAATTTAAATGCCTTTAATTACCTATTATTAATTTCGGGATATTTTATAGGATTTTCAAATTAATTAACGCAAGAACATGTCGGCTATCTAACTACAAGCACTTAGGCACTAAGTAACTATAAAGTAAATGCGAGGAAAACAACATGGACAAAGCATTGAGTTGAGTCCCAACTCTCCCAAACTGTAATATTTATGTGATATATACAGCTATAGAACAGTCCTTTATTTATATTGATGTGTTTTCATATTTTTTTTCATTCATTTGTGTAGATTAGGAACATTTTTACAATACGATAACATTGGTTTTTTTTTTAAATTTAATTGATTGCTTTTTTTTGAATTCTTTAAACAGTATTTTAAGTTAGTATTACTTTTTGACTTTTCCAGTAGATTTAACTCAACTATTGTTATAATATAGTATTTAATATAATAAGTCATAATGTAATTAGTAACAATTTTGTGTAAATCGATTATTTCAAAGCGTGAGGTATATTAGAGCGAATATTATATGTTAAAATGCGTGAAAACTTTTAATATACACAAGCTTAGCATTTAACAAACATACCTTTATTAAACAACGGCATTAGGCGTTCACGAACGAAGACTTGGTCCTGTCAAGTGATTAATTATATTTATATTTTAGGACTGCTTTTTTGACTTTTTAATTTACTTTAAACGGAAGCATAGGGAACCTACAAAATAAATGTTATAGAGCCCTCTACAGGGAAGTAATTAAATTAATAATAATATTGAGTAAGACTCCGCTAGCTGTACATAGATGGCGCTTATTACATTTATATTTTAGGACTGCTTTTTTGACTTTTTAATTTACTTTAAACGGAAGCATAGGGAACCTACAAAATAAATGTTATAGAGCCCTCTACAGGGAAGTAATTAAATTAATAATAATATTGAGTAAGACTCCGCTAGCTGTACATAGATGGCGCTTATTAAAATACAACACGCATCTTATATTTATTATTACATGTATATTGACAGACGGTTCTGTCAGAGAGATCTTTTTAACTGCTATTTTTTTACATATTATAATTTGAAAAATAACTCTGAATTTATTTGTTTATTTATATAGGTACATATACATATAGCGAAGATGGCGAACGAACTTATTTCTCGACAGTTGACAGCTTTAAAACTTGCACAAAGTTCCTGAAAAGCTTCCAGTTTACGGTTATTTTTAGAATTATACTTTGAAATCAGTTTTAAACTTTCCGAGTTTATTCGAACTATTGATTGAGTTTTTTTTAATATAAATTTTAATATTTTACACAAAATTGTTACTTCTTTAAAACCAATTAGATATAAATTCACAACAACTTCACAGGAAATTATAAAAAAAAAAAACAAAAAACAAAACACTATACGTCCAATTTTTTTAAATTACGATTTGTCTCTAGAGGATTCTAATCTATATTCAAATTCGTTCCTTAACCTATACGTGTGAGTTAATAAAATATTGTCAGTAAAGGTAGGTCTGAGAAATAAACTTTAATGCCACTTTTATAGACCAATTCCGTAAAAAGTGCCTTTGGTAAGGGTCTGTACACACTTGTCACGAATACTAAACAGTTTGTTGGAAACTATCTAATTTGTCCTGAATAATATATCTATATAATCTCTATATATGTAGATTGTATGTATATTTATTTATTTATTTACTTTTAGTAAATGGGCTCCAATAGAGCGCATTTACTCGTCAATACAAATAAAAATATAAATGAAATAAATTTATTAATTTAATAATTATCAATTTGATTTAGCTGCTTTATACTGGCATTGTCCACTTACATACTAATGTCATAATAATATATAATATATCTACTATGATGTAGAAGAATAGCTGTTGTATAGGGGCATTATCATCCTATTGTATTCCTGAGAGTAAACATAAAATGTCATTGGTTATGTCCAAGCTTTTTTATGTATAAGATATTCATCTAACGTGTAATATGATTTTGTTATAGTTAAGTAATTAAAAATAACAATTTATGTAACTTACCCAGATAACGAAGCAGAGTTAGAAATAGGTGGGCTAGCAGATTCGAAGCCTTCCTTAGATTTCTCATTAGCTAACTGCATTTTCAGCTGATGACCAAAACACGCGAGATCTTCTCTGAAGGTATCAGAGCCGGGTGTAGTCGGCTTCTCATCGTCGCCGACCGCCATACCCTCGGCATCAGCTTGCAAGGGCTCTTGTTCCGACTCTTCTTCCGTATTATATATTTTAAAATAAGCTATAGTCAAATAGATAACCGATATTATAAAAGACGGTATCGGTATTGCCATAGCATAAACTAAGTTTAACGTATTTTGCCACATGTCTAACTCTGTTATTACCATTCCGGGATCAACTTTACTATAATAACATGTGAAGTTCGTACCTATCTCTTTGTATTTGCCAAAGAAAATAGTACAATTCAACATTGGCGGGTAACCACACCCTTTGACGTTCGGGAATAGTCGTGCCCCCATGAAGTACCATTCGGAATCGTTTCCCTGCAGCCCCGTGGGAAGGACTTCGGGTAATTCCCCGACGTCCTCCGACATTTCCGAGTACGACTTATCAGCACCAGACTCGTAGATATCGTACTCGTAGTCTCTAATTGCTCGCTCCATCCTAACAATATTGTCGAATTCGGTTTCAGTTATATTTGGAGAAATACCGAGTTTATAATTGACTCTTATCTGAGTGCATTCGAACAGATCCTTCGTGCAGCCTTCTCGGCATGAAGCCCAGGTGCAGTTGCTGGCGCCGTACAACGTTTTTATCTGTGTCGTGACACATAGAGCTGCAACAGGATCGAATTGCATGAAGATTGTAGTGAAGGCCGGTTCTATGACAAAGGGCACGAGAAAAAGGAAGGCGAAAAGACTGAATATGGCAAGTAGAACGAAAGACGCTGTCGTGTAGAACAGGAGTTTCTCCAAAAACGTCGGAGGGACCTTTTCTTCATCAGCCATGTTGGCGTAGTGATGCCATTAGCGACCATAGCGCTTGTCACATCAGCTCGGTTGCATCACGCTTCTTAATTTTATTTTGTACTTTATATTTATTGCCATATGTTAGGTTTTATTTATTTTTGTTTGTTTATTAAACTCTAATTTCGTTATACAAATTTTACATTGTCACTATACATCTGGAAATCGATCAAACTTTATTAAAAGTGGTTTTCTTTGGTAATTTTTTATGTAACTAGACCAGCGGTTCTCAAACTTTTTTGGCATTTTTATGTATTTATAAATAATCATATTGTAATGTGATATTTAGTTGGAATATTTAGATGTAACCTTATAATCTCCCTTTGGTAGGTATTTTTTGCAGTATTTTAGCCCTAGGGTACCACTTTGAGAATGGCTGTACTAGACACTACACGAGTGATCGATGCCACGCGAATACCAACACTGCTCGAGTTCCTATTAGTAATTTCTAACATAATATCGATAAATAGTGTTGTATATATAATAACTAGTAACTATATTTTACCGATATATTATGAAGGTGCTCGAGTAACTCATAACGTCTCATAAATCTAAACCCCAATTGGGACTATTAAATTATCCTTTGTCATAAAATTTCATACCCTATATTATATACTATAAGTACAAATTTGTAAGTAATTTAAAAAGGTTTTTGTGGTTTATCAACGTGTTTATTTTCATTTGTTTTGTTTTACATGACTTTGTAAACATATGTATGTATTTATACTCTTTATACATGTGCTTTTTCAGAGTATAGTAAGAATTTATTATTATATATTTTTATAATTAATATAAATATGCAATGGTTATTGTCACCGCTTACTATTAACTTAATTTTTTAAGCATGCTTAATTACAGGTAAGTAAAAATGTACCTACTAACATTATATTGTACAGTGGGCTTATCACGAATTTAGTCTGGCTTTCGAATCGAGCTGTCACAAGTAAAACGGATCCGTTAGCAATCGGGATCGTGAATTTTTACTAACGACTAACGAGCACCAGCAATCTATCAAATGAACGAAAGATCGAGACGTAAAATATTGTAGTTCCAAATCCGCACACGGTGGCGCTGCTCAAATTTCCATACAAATCGCTTGAAGCGAACTCGGTTCGAAAGCCAGACTAAAATTCGTGATAAGCCCACAGGTTATTATGATTGGTGAGTTGCTTGTGATTTCTTCTTCTCGAAATCTCGCTAAAGGGCCCATGCGAAATAAATATTTTTAGTTTTGATTTTCAAATGTACCTAAATCATGTATAATATAACTTGGAAGTTCAACATATAAAAATGTATAGTATCTAGTCTAACTTATAATTAAATACGTAGAAACAATTAGTTTTAAACACTAAAATAATGACTCTAAGAATAATTGTAAATGGATTTTTAATTCAACTAACAAACTAAACTATTTAGTAATGGAAACGAAAATGGGTCAATATAAATACACCAAATGATGAATCGATTTTTTATGGAAGTTTTATTTAAAGACATTGTCTCATTGACAGCTATAAACTATTAATATATTTAAAAAATTGTTAGTATTAAAACATTTGCGGTCACATGACGGTCTAATATAAAATATTAGTATCATTAAACAAAAAAATTAGGTAGGTAGGTAGGCTGATGATGGTTAACTATAGTATACCGTCCGAGATAGTATCACCGTTTGTGAAGTGATGAATGAAATGAAAATGAAATGATAAGGAGATGATAAGGATGAGCGTTTTGTCAATCAAGGACCGCATTATAGCTTTATGTATGTATTAGATATGTGTCAGATAGTAAGCAAAATTAGCTTCATAGCTGCGAGTGAGACAATGCCTTAATATGTTACGCATTTAACATCAATCATTTTATTTCTGTAACGCTACGATCTTACTTAGTGCGATATATTTATAGACAGACTTCAATATGTCGGTATTATTATTTATTATTTAAAAATTAATTAAGCGTTTCGTGTTATTTTAGTATTGTTTGATGGAATTAGAGAGCGTTTAAATTATTTTTGGAAATAAATGAATAATATATATGCAGTACGTTTCCAACGCTATTAAGATAATTGTTTTATAATGTTTTCACGGGTTTTGTGGCAGAACGGATTACGCCAGTCCATTACGCTCCAGTTAAAATCCCTGTGGGAATAAATATATAACGCATATGAAATCAAACTCGGAAATCCCCAATTTTTTTTTATTGGAGCACAAAAAAGTATGGTAAAACTTATTTATATTATTATTAATTATACATTTTATATGATGTATACGTTTATACAGTCAATAATTACTACTACATTATATTTTTCATTTGTTTATGAATGCGTAAACATTTGTTTTGTTTTGTTTTTTCAGAAACATTATTCAGTAATTCAATTAAATTTTGTTCAGTTAGTGCTAAACCTTTTTTTATAGTTAGATAAATTTATTCGCCTTTTTATTTATAGGTATATGCCGTTGTTGATTTGAGTTGGAAATATATTCAATTGAAATTATTATTAAATCATATTTTGATATTATTATAATATTGTATTACAAAAAAAACTCATACACATCGATATTAATCCTTAATTTAAAAAAAAAAACAATCAATGAAACATCTGAATTTCATATAATTAATAAATTATTTGTTGACCGTGACCTTTTTTGTGTCCTTGATTAGTTACGTTCGTAAAAGCGTGTTTGCTAGACTTCGTGGCGCCAGCAGACGTAACGTTATGACAGATTATTTACATTGTAAGTAATAATAATAACACAACATTTAAAAAGAGTAACCCTCGAGATGCCTGCATATTATTTTGACAACAACACGTCATAAATTATACTTAGACAGAAAACTTTTTCCGCAAATTAATCTTTTTAGTAGAACAAACAAAATGTCTATGAATCTCAAGCTCCTTAACACTAGGTTTACGGACGTTTTCTATATACCTACTTCTACTAAAACGCGTCAATTTGACGCATATCGTAGAGATAGGTATACCACATAGACAAGTTCAGTAATTCAACACTTTTAAAGAAAATAGACTTCAATATATATTTACCTCGATCAATGAATAAAAGTCATACAAAGAGATAAAATAAAAATTTAAACAGTTTTTGGTAATTCTCTGATAAAAGTCAAAATGCGTCAAATTGACGCGTCCCGTAAACCTAGTGTTAATAATAATGGGAAAAAATTATTGATATTTGCGAAGCGCGATGACGTCACATTAAATAAACTCCCTTATTTGTCAAGTCTCGAATCAACCTTGTAAGGGCGACCATTCACAAAATTACGAACACAAATCAATTCTTAATGTCCTAATTTCTATTGTATTTTGTTGGGGAATAATTTCGTATCGAATTCCTATATTAATGTGCTTTTAAATATTAATATTTAAAATTCTTTAATTGATAAATATTTTATAAAACAATTTCTATTAAAAAAATACGACTATAGATTTTTTAAAGAAAACAATAACATTGTTCATTGTAATGTTAGCGCATACAGTGTTCACTGTGCATAGGGCCTACAATTAGATTATTACAATTCTTAGTGTGATATTAATTCCAAGTCTAGTTGTAGAGCCCTCTTTGTGGACTCAATAAATAATAAAAAAATGTTTAATATTCTAATTGAAAAAAATCGTTATTTTTTTCTCTAACATGTGACAGCCTTAAAAGAGGCTTTCTGCCACCAAACGCCATATTTAACACTCAAAGTTGCCACTCTGTCTGAAAACAAAAATGACTTCGTATAATCAATAGGACTTATAATTTTTAATTACTGTAACTGAAACAAATAATTTTATTGATTTAGATTCACGTGGGTGAAGATTATTTAAAAGTTATTTAGTATTAAACTTTAAACTATATTATTGTATATTATATTGTAGAGATATATGTTATAGATATGTACTTTGTTCGCTTAATATCAGGTATATTAAGCAACGACATCGGACAATCCGATGTCTAGACCTAATTTTGGCGTTCAAACGTGTTGTCAGTTTTTCAATGGTTTTTTTAAGAAATATTACGTTTTTTTAAATCCACTTTGTAATTCATATCTAATTCTAAGTAATAAAGTAATTAGAAGTAAATAAGTTTTTAATTTGTTAATACACGCACAATACCTTTCAGGGTTTCAAGCATATATCGTAGACCAAACTAATAGAATTGAGCGCCCTGTGGGCTGGGCTTATCACGAATTTTAGTCTGGCTTTCGAACCGAGTTCGCTTCAAGCGATTTGTATGGAAATTTGAGCAGCGCCACCGCGTGCTGATTTGGAACTACAATATTTTAGATACTTTTTGTTAATTTTCGAACGTCTCGATCTTTCGTTCATTTGATAGATTGCTGGTGCTCGTTAGTCGTTAGTAAAAATTCATGATCCCGATTGCTAACGGATCCGTTTTACTTGTGACAGCTCGATTCGAAAGCCAGACTAAATTCGTGATAAGCCCACTGTTCACGTGGACGGTACATCCTCAAAGGCGACATAATCGTGGCAGCATTAAAAAAGTTAACAGCTATTTAAACACGTCACTTTTGTAGTCATTAAAGTTATTAGCTAACCAGATATATTTGAGATATTTTCATTCATGTCAAATGCATTTCTATTCCGACATTTAGAATGCGGTCAAGTGCTGACATTTGAGATCTAAAACCGACGTAAAGTGGTCTCTATTTCACTCGGTTCTATTCTAGTTTTAGTTGTTGGCAGGCACTTTCTTTTGTATCACATAAATATTTGAACATTGCTATCGTTAGATAGCCATAGAAGCCATGTACGAAAATTTATAATAAAATTTTCGCTTCAATTGAAAATTAGTTCTTATGGCAGCCTGGGAAATGACCACATTCCTTGAGTTAAACTAGAGAATTGTCAAAACGACTATTTGAAAGATATTACGATTAAAGGGGTTGATACTACCTCTGGCCTGATAAAATTCAATCAAAATTCCCACTACTATTTATAATTTTGTTAGTCGTTTTAAGGGATTGTGAGTTTTATTGAAGTTTCTAACTAAATTTTGGATTCAGTAGTCATGTCTGTTAGTTTATTAGTTTTAGGGGTTGTTTCAACACTATAAAATACAAGGTCAATGTGAAAGGGGATATACAAACATGTAGAAATGCGTTAGGATCGATCTTAGTCAATAAGAAAATTCTATGAAATATTGTACGTAATATGTATTCGTATAACCTCATTCGTTTTTGTTATATAACCTATTTATAGTGAAACTATATTTGTTTCTCTTTAGAACTATTTCATATATTCACGTATTAATTGCTAAATGGGAGAAGCTGATATAGATATAAAGGATTACATGTTCAATTGTTTCTAAATTTAAAAAAATATACAAATAAATGTGTTATTGTAGTCAATTTCTTTTTTAGTTTTAGTTATTTAAATACAATTTAATGTAAGCGGTGATTTTGTTATTAAATAACCTATGGATATAGAATTTATGTTGATTATAATTTATTTAATTTGAAATTTAATATTCAACCTTGAGTTTCTGAACTATAAAAATAGCTTATATATTTTTATAATCAATAAAAGTTGATACAAATACGTTGAAAGTGGATACATTATGAAATCTAAAAGTGACTCGTTAATTTTTTTTAACGCAATAAGTAATTTGAATAAATATAGGAACAGACCTAAAATAGCAACCAAGTGTCGTGTTCAGCAAAAACCACCCTTAATAAAGGCTATGACGTAACAAACACACAAAAATTAGCTTAAAAAACGTGAAACCAAATAATCAAAACTTAACACTAACAGTCATATTTTTTATTTTTAGTATTTCTTATTGGAATTTTAGTTACAAAATCGGGAGCCTTTTTTTGTGCGTCTCAAATCGTTAGACGTCAACGCGGTCGCGCGTTTCCGAAGCGACTGGGCGCAGGCTGTGCTCGCAGTCGTAGCAAAAGCGCGTCTTCAAATACGCGTATGTGTTTTCAATCAAAACTTGACAATATTAACATAAACAACATATTTTTTATTTAAAAACAAAAACGAGTTAACATTTAAAGCTAATGTTTAATTAAAATTGCGTTTCGAAAACATGTCTTTTTGTAGTTTCAGAAGGATATACGTAGTTTTGAATTCGCGCATCGGCCGCCCCGTTCGCGGGTCGATACAGCGCAAGTGTATAGCTCTTTATACGGCGACAGACAGTCTTGGTTGTATTACAATCCGGGAGTTGGTGTTTTGTCGAAATAGTCCTCATGGCGGGTCTAACCTCAGTATTGGGACAAGCTTCGAAAGCATGCTAACATGAATAATAAATTACCTCGTTTTTTTTTTACTTATATACCACTTATACTAGCTTACTATGAATTTAAAACATGTATTTTTCGTGTGTTCAGTTATATTTTTATAAATGCCAATATTGCAACTAATTAAGTCTCTATCTAACACGTGTAAAAGCCATAAGTGCAAAGAAGACGGAATAGTGCTTTTTTTGACTTTTATGACCTTCTTCTATGATTCTAATTCTATACAAGACTATATCACATTATGACGTCAGCAAAATAATGATATATACATGTAATGTTTCTATCAAATATTAACGTTCCAGTACGACTTAGTTTTATGACTAATTAGAAATATTACAATAAAATTACGATAACATACCTCTTTTAGCATTGGCTACCAACGGGGGCGTTAACGGTCCCCTGTGCGTGCTGGAGTCTGCAAGGAGAGCGGTAGATAAAAAGTCTAGCTTTTGAGATTATTATGATACTATTTGGATTATTTTTTTTATTTTAATAAAAATTTAAATAATATTTTACTTAATCTTTTATATACCTGGAGGTGAATTAAAAAAGGTGAAAAAAATATTTTTCTCTCAAAAGGAAGGCAAGATAAAGATTGGAAACTTATGGATTATATTCACCGTAGACATTCGTTAGAAGTTTTATTTTAGGGATAGGACATATAAGTTTAAAGACATTACAAACAAAATATAATAATGAATAACTTTAATTTAAACTTAATTTACACTGAAATTAATAAATTTACAAACAAAACTGACATCAAAATTCGGCTTAATTCTTAACTATTCTATTAACGAGTTTACGAACCAAGATTTCGAAATCCCCTAGAACTAATTAAAAGCTAATGCAAAATACACCTTCACATTACGAATACATTTGTTAAAAACCTTTTTATAACGAATTTTATTTTTTGCAAAATATAAAAATAAAGGCTTATTTGGCTCTATTTAACGAAATCGTTCGCTATAACAGGGAAAGCAGATTAGTACCTACGTAAAGCTGAGATTAATAATTTTATTAAACCTTGTTATAACGAATCATAGATCAACCTAACCTCTGTATAACGAACCTCATTGTAACAAATTACTTGATATAATAGAATCAGTATCGTTATATCACGGTTGCACTGTATAAATATTTAATTTTAATTAGAAAATTGTTTTTATACTATGAAAATATCACAACACTTTTAGTTCCAACCATCTCCACGCACGTCTTTTGTAGAAACACCGACCCTCTTTGTTACGGCTTCCCCTAAAAGAATTGCCTTTTGAATTACTACTTTAAAGCCCGGTAATAAGTACACATTTTTTACTGAGCGATATCTTTTTATAATTTGCTAACTAGCTGAATAGAATTTTAGAAGTTCTTTTTAATCACAACACTTTAAATAATCTTAGAATTCATTTTTCTAATATCTAAAAGATACATAACTATTGACAGTAAATAAATCATAACAATGACATTAGCCCGTAGTTAATACCCCTACTTTCAAGCGTAACACATCCCTACTAATATTATAAATGTGAATGTGAGTTTGTTTGTTATGTTTTCACGCAACAACTACTTAACCGATCATCATGTAATTTTGTACACATATTTTTGGAGGTACTAGAAGCAACATAGGATACTTTACATTTAAAAATAATAATATTTTTTACTATAGTTTCCAACTGACTATAGTTTCAGCTGTTTGGAATCATATTCTAATGAAATGATCTCTAATACTTATTTAATGACTTAAATGTGAGCGAAGCCGCGGGTAAAAGCTAGTGTGAAATAGCTTAGTCGCGTTTCAGGATCGACTCGGAACCAGCTGGATAAAACCTCCACTCTGTCAAGTTCTCCACTCATGGGCGACATTCTACCTTAACTCAGACATGGCGGTCTATTATAAAAATTACTGCAACTGTGTCAAGGCAGAGTATGCGGTATATAGAGTAAATTGTAAACGTCAATAGGTAACGAGTCCTATGTTTAAATTTATTATAATTATATTAATATTTTATTTATATATGTCCCTATATTAAGATCACATTTAAGGTTTAAGACATTGATTTCCTCAAAAAGAACTACAGAAATTCACTTAATTGAGACAAAAATAAAAAATAATTATAAATAAACATAACGTACGTAGAATATTGACAACTTCATATCACAAGGCACTCAAACCCATTTTATGTTTCATATAACAGATACACAAAAGCTATATATGATATACTATACATAAGATCATTATATCTTAAGCAGGCATAGTGGGGGTGACTGTTGCACGCATTAATATGTCTGATGTAATAGTTGTCATCGCTCATATATCCGGTTGCAATAAAAAAGGTATATATAGGCATTTCGTTAATTCACAAAGAATTTGGAACTACGAACTGATACACAAGGCTTCGTAGATCGTTTTTTAATAATATTGTGCCAAGAGTGATAAAATTGTCAGAGCCTAATACTATTTTAAACTAAATTGAAAACATATCTGGAATTAAAATATTTTTATCCAATTGACGAGTACTTAAATGATTCGAAACAGTAAATGAAACTAAATAATTAATTGAAATTGTATAATTATATTGCTGTGCCCTGGCTGGGTGTCACATTGACACTGAATTGTTTGACATCTTAACTATTCACATGACATGCACTAAAGTCATTTACATTTGAATTTGTAGCACGATTGCTATCTTGACATAGATCCGTGTCACCTAATTACGTTTCAAAAGAAACTTCAGAGAGCCATCGTAGTCATTATGACGTGCAAAGATACTGAGATAGGTAGAAGAGGTGTTATATATAGTAAGTACATATATTCTACAAATGAATTTGAACAGTAATAAACTTTTTGTACGCATAAAAAAGCCATGAAAAATGTTACGACGTTATATACTTAAAACAACTTTGTTAACTTTTTAATAAAATACAATGTTTTCTTGACATTGAAGCTGGGAGACTTTTAGGGCCGTGATCCATTTCGCTCATTCTTATCACCTATATATAAATATAAATAATATAAATAAATTTGAAACAACTACTCAGTATGACATTTTAAAGGCGAATTTTGTAGTCATGTGTTGTATTATTAGTATACTGTAAATCAGCGGTTCTCAAACTTTTTTGGCGAAGAAAAAAGCCTTAATATAATTATAAAAAACTGATTTATATGTATTTATGAATAATCATATTGCAATGTAATATTACGTAATATTTAGATGTAACCTTATAATCTCCCTTTGGTAGGTATTTTTTGCAGTATTTTAGCCCTAGAGTTCCGCTGTATATATATATTGATAATGGCTGCTGTAAATAATAATAATATTATTTAGATAATAGCAAATCTTTTGATATGTTAAATTAAAAAAAAACAAAAAAACATTTTTATTATTATTATTTGGGGCTAGGAGTCATATAACTAATTCTACAAAATTTAAAATTAGAATTATATTATTATTATTAATAATAAACGTACTGGAAACAATAGTATAATGGAATTGAGATAAACTAAATGGACCATAAAGGGAGTCGCAGTTTTTTGGGATTTCTCTAAAATTTTTTTTTTTTTACACTGCTTTGGTAGAAACGTTTCTTTAGTTTGAAAAGTAAATTGGGACTTCTGGAAGCACTAAGAGTTAGTCCGCGGTAGATTACTTAAATATCTCAATTCGTATAGTGTTTTATAGATTAAAAATGTCGTGCTTCTAAAATTATAATTTCTAGCACAAAATTCTCGGAAGTAACTCTTTTGCGGCAATGCAGGTGAACGCAAGTTTCCGTGCATAGCAAGGTCGTTAAACTCTAATATGCTAGCCGTTTCTCATAAACTTATGTTTACATTTCATAAGCTTTTCTATTAGCGATTTAGGTCATTTAGTCACGATAGGTTAGGAAGGATAAACGCACATTGTTATTTTTATGACTTCTCCTGGTCTATATTCTTGTTTCATCATGGCGGCATAGTGGAAGCGTATGTTTCTTACATTTTCTGCGTGGTAGACTTTTAGGTTTTTGAAATGTATAAACAAAAATTTTTAGCTATAATAGTTTCTGAGTCACAAACTAGATGGCGCTTATTTTATTGAAGAACATAAACAAGATTTTAAATGTTAGTTTTAAACAAGATTTCTTCTCTATAAAATTTTGTTAGATTTTTCGCTACGCACATGTTCTGTAACAGAAACCTTATAGTTTTACGCTAATTGTCCGACTTAGCCTACCTATTGATCGATGCGGCAGTGTTCATGTTACTGATGTGGCCTTATTTTTTTAACATATGCATTTTGTTTAATGAAAATCCTGTTTTTTTTATAACTTATCTAATATTTCCAATGTAGTATATTAAATATTATATATATAATAACAATTTTTGAATTAAAAATACAAAGAAAATAACAGAAATTAGGTTAGTATAGCTACTAACTAAAAAGCGTATTAGTTCTCCTGTCTCCTACTAGATGTCGCCACTGTTGTTTAAGATCGTCGGACGGTTTGGCGACGGCCGTAGTATAAGTAGCTCGGAGCGAGCCCGTCAAAGCATACTTACCTGGCGTGGGGGATACCGTGATCAGGAAGGCGGTTCCCCCAGGGTGAGGCCTGCCATTGCACTGCGGCAAGGTTGACCCCTGTGATTACCCCTAATGCGGGTAACTCGGGCGCGTAATTTTTGGTAGTGAGGACTGCGTACGCGCTGTCCTCCTTATGAAGCTTATCAGACGCTGTTTAGAGCGATTTCGCTGAGTGTTACAAATAGTAAATCCATTCATTGCCTGTTACATATTAATTCGATGTTATATAGGTAAGAAAAAACAAAATTAAATAAAAGAAAAGCTTTATTTGTCATACGAGTACACTTTGTGAATTATACGCCAAAATGCATTATAATGTATATTACAATACATAAAAACTGCAATTTTTAGCATTTTCTGCACTCAATATTTACAATTTAAAATTTATATATTAAAAAAAAACAATAATTAATACTAATTTAATGAACTATAAAGATCATAACAAAAATTGTTGAATCGATAATTCAATGTTCACTTAAGACCAAAAAGTGATGTTAATCAGTGGTTCCCAAAGTTAACCGGGCTCTGACCCATTTAACAAAAATTTTCAAACTTGGTAATGATCAGATTCCTTAGTAGCGAGTCGTGGAATTGTTTAATGCCGTTTTATTTGTTTTAATTAGAATAAAAAGACAAGCGTTACCAATAGACCTGTTCTATTACCACATATTATATTTTTAGTCCACTAATATTCATAAATACCTTAATGAGAATATTGTGAATTTTATACAATATTATATATTATTGACAATACTCGATAATAGAAGTATTGTCAATAATATTGTGTGTATGCAGATTAGAGACAATATTTTAATTGATTCCAAATTTGAAATACAAAGATATATTGCCGTGAAACTTGATAAGTTACTTTTAATTTTTAAATACAATTAAACCAATGGTAGATCTAATTTTTTAAAAACTATTTAAGGAAATATTTTAGAAAGGAAAAAATTAATAATTGTAAATTTTTGAACAAAGAAACCCATACGTTAACATTCCAATTAGATTGTCTTATTATCAAATAATATGATTTTTTTTAGTTTGGACTAAACGTGTTTTTGTTAGTCTAAATATCGTAAATTGTGCGCCAATTTATTGTCAAATTTCGTTTACCATCTTAAATCAAAATTGAATTATCAACCCTTAAATTAATTTAAAATTATTTTAAACCTCAATATACATATAATAATAACAAAACATAATTACATAAGTAGACATTTGTGCCAAATATGTATAAAAAGCTAATAAATTAAGGCAATCCGGTATTTATTAAAATTATTCTATTAAACAGTTTCACAAAGTTAAATGTACTAGAGAAGCATCAGGAATAAAATTGTTGCGCTACACAGATAAGTCCAGTGGACCTATGTTTACAAAGATCATTCGAAACAAATATCTGTTCGTTATATATTCTACTTTTAGTTGGGAGCCGGTTAAAATATTTAATAGATAGGTACCGTTCTAGTGTAGACAGTGCACCAATTTTCGGGTAGGTATTTGAGGCAAGTTGAAACTTGTCCCATGACTCTCCTATTATACCCCAACACGGATCTGCAGACCTGGCTGGTGAGTAGCGGGGCTAAATCAACCTCTTAATTTTTAAAAATATTTTTTTTATTCCAAAAAAAATTGGTGCCAGCTCTCCGACTAATTCTGTTACAGTGTTTGAAAGTATTCATTCGAACTTCCTATGTTTTTTATTATAGTATATTTAACTTTGTTAATATTCATTAAATAATGTTCCTGACGACAATCAAAGGGAGACGTTAGGAAAGTACCTATCCCTTTTTAAAAAAATACACTCCACAAGAAAAAGCATTACAAAGCATAATATAATGTCCAAAATATTTTTATTAATACATAAAATTTTGCTTTAAAGCCTCATTTATAAGCTTAACATACCTATTTAAGTGTAAAACTATTTTATTTAAAATTTAATTTCACAGCGCCTGATTTAAAAATACGAGCTATATTTGTATCGAAATTGGATTACGAGTTTCTTGTGATATTCTTCTCGCCATACGCCTTCCCGAAGTCACGATAGAGTCTAACGATGAGCAAGTGCACGCCTTTAGTGCCTATGCTAATAAACGATTTTCATTTCATTTCATTTCATTTCATTTCATTAGATTGTTTATAAGTAGGCGCTTTCTGTTGTAGACAGACTAATGACGGTTGCTAGTTCAGCCTGTCTGTGCCTCGTTAATCTGGAGGTATTTTGTCAACTGTTAAATGTTGAGATTTGTTCTTGGACCGCATTCTAGCTTGTATAATCACAAACCTGTTTGTTATTTAAAAAAAACTATTATTTATTGAATAAAAACACAATTAGTTTGTGCTATACTATTTACAAGTCTTGTATGATATTTTTACATCGGAATTTATATTTCTTCTACAAACACTGAAATTCCGATGTAAAAACGTATTTATGTTACAATAAATTATATTTACAAATATTACAATTAATACACGTATAATATAGGCACGTACATTCGCTCTTGGTCGGAATTAAATATATTTAAAGATTTAACTTTCTATGGGTATCACAAAACTATAATCTTGACTAAAACAGTGATAAAAACATTTGCGGATATACTTAGATATAATTTCTTTGAGTCAAACAATATAGTTGCTTTTAAAGAATTGTGTTATCAGTGGGCTTGTCACGAATTTAGTCTGGCTTTCGAATCGAGCTGTCACAAGTAAAACGGATCCGTTAGCAATCGGGATCATGAATTTTTACTAACGACTAACGAGCACCAGCAATCTATCAAATGAACGAAAGATCGAGACTTTCGAAAATTAACAAAAAGTATCTAAAATATTGTAGTTCCAAATCCGCACGCGGTAGCGCTACTCAAATTCGCTTGAAGCAAACTCGGTTCGAAAGCCAGACTAAAGTTCGTGATAAGCCCACAGACCTATGACAGAAAAAGTTGTTTTATATTATTAAATAGAACCGAATGTACGAACCTTGTTTAGCTTAAGCTTAGATAAGTTAAGCATTATAATAACTAAATTCCCGGCTTAGCTCTAATTTCGATAAAGAGACGTTAATAAGCAAATAAGCCATGCTGCCCGCCATTTTTGTTTAGCATTCCGACCATTTTGGCAGATTGGGAATGATTGCTGATAAAACAATGAATTAGGGCTAACACACATAAAAATGTAATACAATAATAATATTTAATGTAAATTAGCCCTAAAAGTAGTTGGTCCATTATTAACAGGTTTAAGAAGTAACATTTATAATTGGACGTAACCGCGTTTCGGGAGTCGGGGGTAGGCACGGCGGCGGGCTGCGGGCGCCCGGCGTCAGAACACGTCGTCGCTCGGCTCGTCGTCCAATTCGCAGAGAAGTTTGCTACTGTAATATTAAAAATTATATTTATCAATATGATTCGTGTAATCTCACATACTACAACGTTGAAGAAAGGCAAACATATTACGAAAATATTCCGATATATCTATCTCATTGAATAAAAATATTCATTACATCTATACTAATATAATAAAGAGAAAATTGATTGTTTGTTTGTTTGTATATATTGAATAAGCTCTGAAACAACTGGACCGATTTGAAAAATTCTTTTGCCATTAGAATCCTACATTATCTCTCATGAACATAGGCTATAGAATATTTTTAAAAACCTTAGGGATCCGTATGAAATCTTCAATAATGTAACCCAAAGTGTGAAAAAAAATCATTATATTGCATACGCTGCGGAAATTATTGACAATAGAGCAAAGTGATGTACTACAGTTTTATAGAGGACATCAATATCTACAAAAAATCAGCAATACCATATATCTAACTATTACAGTTATGTCACAATAACTACTTTTTTTAATTTAAACCTCATACCTTCATTACTACGCGAACAAAGTCGCTGGTAACAGCTAGTATATTATATTTTTATTGGCATATAATGAAGTCCTGAATAGTTGTGTATCTACTTATAACTTCATATACATATGATGTTTGTGAATACATCAATTGTTCGATATTTGTTCAATTGTTTTTTCGTAAGACAAATGGACAATGGACATATGCTTTTTCGCTTATGAATTCATTCGATTATTGATTACATAAGAGTAGTTATCGTTATATATATACCTATATATGTATATAGAAGGCGGCAGCAATTTTTTAAAGTGCACGTATAATAGTAGAAATAGCTAAGCTTTTAAATTTAGGACAAATCTAGATAGTTTTATAGAGTTTGAAAGATAAGATATAACTTAAGCTTTAATTAGAGAAGATTGTTTTAGGATTGAAATTAAAAAAAAAATAGATTTAAAATAACGTGCTGAAATAAGTATCACTTCTACCGTTATAATTTGTTAGTGTGTTTTGTATGAAATTTTAAAATATATGAAAAATAGTACATTAGTTCCACAAGAAGTGTAAGGGTGCGCTTTAGTTGAAAGTAAATTTGCATGGATCTTACTAGTTTCGTTTCAATTATCAACTACAGTGCTATGTAGATCCATCAGCAAACTTGAACTCACTATCGGACCTGAAAGTCCATCGCAATAGTACGGTTAACAAAAAATAAATCCCAATTAACACATTCTAATTAGAATCAATCAAATAAAAAAACATACATACTAAATACTTACTCTTCTTTAGAGGAATACGATTCAACGTGCACTCTTCTGTTACAAGCTCTGTCACAGCAGCGACAATGCCAATATATAAGTACACTTAAGCTGATTATGAAGATTGCAGTTGGCAACACTAACGCCAGTATCAATCCTCTGATTGTAGAGTCCCAGGAGTATCTCGCGACAACTAATTCTGGTCTCGTCTTACTGTAGAAACACGGAAATATCTTTGGAGCCTTAGGACCAGCTATTTCCGCAGCAAACACTGAGCAATTAACTCTTGGCGGATAACCACAACCTTCAGGATTTATTAAGAATTTAAGATCAACTTTATCCCAGTCTGTTGGTATCGAAATTCCGTCAACAAATGGTGTTCTTTTTAAGTTTACCCTGATTTTGTGACATTTAGTGTGTGCGGTTGTACAACCTTCTCTGCAGGAAGCCCATGTGCAATTCGTTAATGTCTCCGCGTGTACATGCTCCGACACAGAACATATTCCCGGTTCAGGGTCAAATTCTGCCAAAATTGTTTGTATAGCGGGTTCCACAACGAATGGAATAAGGAAGAGAAATGCAAACACTGCTAATATAGCTGAAGTGCCAAGGGTAAGCGACGTGTAAAATTTGAAACGTTCATAGTAATGTGCCAGTAATTCTTCTCTAGTTGGTTCCAAAGGTATGTCTGGACTATCTGGGTCTCCAGAAGCCCCCATTGGCAACGTTGACCTTTCGGAAGCGGCTGGAGAGAGACTACCTCTGGAACGTGTCATGGTGAAGGTGTTGCAACTTGCGCTATGTTTCAGGTTGCAGGCAGCAGCATGGCAAGTGCTCAATCGTCACTGAGTGAACTAGCCGGACCCTCACAAAGGAGGGGAACGCCTGAAAAGATACAAAAGTATTGGTTTATTATAAAATATAACAAATACTTATGAGACACTGAAAAATTCAATTAAAAAAAATGTGCTCACGAGACTGATCTCAGAGTGGAGATACAGGATCAATCGGATGCGATTGCGCATGTTCAGTGGGTACGCTCGTGCATCCGCGGAATCTCATTTTTGCATCGTTACCTACTTCGATGGTCCTTTGGCATAATACCAAAGTGACACATGATACAACAATCAGGACAGATGGCAAAACAAGAGCTACTATGAATTGACGATAGGTTGATTCCAAGTCAAATCTAGCCACAACCGTATTCGGCATGTTTTCCGTGTAGAAGCAAGGGAATCTCGCTTTTGCATTGTGATCAGTTCCATCACGACCGTAATTTTTCAAAAAGTCTTTGCATTCATCGGCTAGAGTGTTCACACATCCTTCCAAGTTAATCATTAGACGGCTGTCATTAGCTAGAGTAAGATCTACTTCCAAAGGAGCTATTTTACGATTTAAGGTGGCTTTGTAATCATACAGATATTGCAGATAAGTGAAATTGGTTAAGTCGGAGAGTTCTGTGCGAGGTAACAATGCTGCATTTATACAATCGACAGCCACAACTCCAGAAGTTCCATTATGCACAGCATGACAAGACAACATCAGCACTTCCTCTCCAGAATCATTCCACACAACTTCACCTCCATCTTCTTGAGCCAATTTATCACATTTGGCTAAAAACACTCTATCGCCACTCAGTACTATAACATTCTTGTTCCTGGTTGGGATGTCAACGCATCTGCGGTCACAATTATATGGTGTTTTAATTTTTCTACAGGTGCCTCGGTTACATGAAAACAATCCGTGAACGTCTATGCAGGTTATTTTACCGCGACGACCTGAACATTTTAACGGAAGATCCGTCTCTCTAAAAGCACATTCAAATGCATCTGTTATGTTGATACATTTGCCCTCAGTACAGTTAAAAGTGCCTGTCAGATTTCTGCATTCGTCTCGGATGCAATGGTATTTCTTAGCGTTTTCTTGATCTATGCCATAACAAGTCTTGTTAGCAGCACTGCCACATTCTGAAAGGAGTAAGGAGGAACCGTTGCGTCTAACATTGACATAGATTTGAATGCACGCGCCAGATGTTTTGCTGAGGCACCATTCGCCACAAGAGCCCCAATCGCAGTTATCCTTGTTGACTGCTCTGGTCGTCGTGCACATAATCGGGGTTGGATTGATTCCTGAGGCAGTAGCGCGCGTGTAAGGCATGTAGATGGCCACTGTTAAGTAAACGATCGCAACACAGCTCAACACAGCAGTCATTTGACACACACATATAGTTCCACATATTCTTTGATCTTGAGGTGGTATTACAAGATCCTCCACAGGAGTTGGTTTAGGCATTTTAACAATGAAACCTTAAACAGTTGCTGGATTAACCACAGAAGGTTCTTGACGTAGTACTGCGGATTACGCATGCGTAGGGTAGGAATCGATGTGCCGTCGCAGTGCAGGGCGACCCGTTTCGTGTTATCGTGAAGTGAAAGTTGCTTGAAAGCGCTTCTGCGCCGTAGCTTTCGTGTCAAAGTTCGAGCTTAATACTATAACTATGTATTTACTAACTGACATTTGTTAAAGACTATTCACACCTTTGTTTATGTTACTTAAAATAATTAGGAATGCATGATAAAGCTTATGTGTTTGTACTGATTAATAATTTCGATACTAAATTCTAGCAATTATTTTTAATCTTTAGCAATTGTAACTGCCACATGCATTATTTATATAAATCACCTTGTTTACGAGTACATTCAAGTTAGTTATTTAAAGCCATTTCTTTTAGTTAGCTTACCATCAACAATTGTTTATCTTTCAATAACAACACTTTGTATATCAACTTTACTTAGAAGTTCATTTCTAATTATATTAACTTTATTAATTTTACGATATTTTAAGTTTAACACTAAAATAACAACGTTATTTACACTACGGCTTTCAGTTCTTTTTTTAGCACCTTCAGGCTATGTTGTTCTGTTAACTGAAGTGACATTGGTTGCGGATGCGGCCTGCGCAATGCGACGTTCAACCATTCTGAAGTTAGTCACGTGTTTTACTTCGTTCCCATGGAAAATTCTCTTATGTAATTTTCTTTATCAAAACCGTTTTCTTAATTGTGATAATTTTAATTATTTATGTATATTATAGTTTAATGATCATGATTTATCTAATTTAAAATACTTTATGCGGCTTAGTTTTGTATTTTTAATATTATTATTTTAATATAGCAGCTTCGAAAGCTTTGCAGCCGATGTGGTAGATGTCAAACTACCCCCACTCATCATCAATCATGATTAATGATAAGCTATGGTGTTTGGTGGGATTCGGAGTACTGTCCAGGTTTACAGAGCATCTCAACTACTTCAGCCGATTGATACATTTGAAATTGGTAGTGTAATCCTTGGATATAACAGCCAACATGTATTTGACGTTTCCATATTCGGTGATGTACGTCGACTTGAGGATACAATCCATTGAGTAAAAATTAGTAGAGAAATAGCAACTTACCAAATAATTCACATAATTAATTAGACGTTTCTTCTTACACTTGTTTATTATTACAACTGAGTGGATTTCACTTGTATGCGAAACTCTGATTTTGTTTTATGCGCATGTCTTATCGATTGCCAAAAAAGTTTGTTGTTGTTTTAAATAAATTCTAAAAGTTAATAATGGAATTTTATGTACAATACTAGCTTTTTTTGGTTCGTTAATTATAGATTTGAACCGACAAATAATCAAACTAAACAGCTACTGGAAAATTGACAAAATCCCTACTAATATTACAAATTTGAATGTGAGTTTGTTTGTTACGTTTTCACGCAACAACTACTTAACCGATCATCATGAAACTTTGTACACATATTTTTGGAGGTACTAGAAGTAACATAGATACTTTTTATTTAAAAAAAAAGTTTTTACTATAGTTTCCAACTGACTATAGTTTCAGCTGTTTGGAATCATATTGATTCATTTCTATTGAAATGATCTCTGATACTTATTTAAATGCGAGCGAAGCCGCGGGTAAAAGCTAGTAATAAATAAATTGATATATTAATATTATTTTGTCTTTAACACTAGATTTACCAAAACCAGTCATTTTGACTGGTTTTGGTAAAAATAGGTATATTTAAATAACTGGTAAATCTAGTGTTAAGGGAATGTAGAACAGTAAGTACTTTTCATGGTATTGCATTCTTTTGTTTTTTTTTTTATAGGTAACAATAGCTACAATGACCATAGAAATCTGAGTCGTTCGTTTTTTAAATAAACTTTAAAAAATAAAATACAGTCTTAGTGTATGTTTCTAAAAAAGACTAATAATAAAGGAACTATTAATGTCGTAATATTTAATTTCAGGTACATAGATGACCACGCTTAGTCTGATGATAAGCTAAGATATGCTCTTCATATAAGTAACGTGACAATACGTCCCGTTTTAAAAGGGACCGTTCCCTTTTGCGATTCTCTGTCCCGGTGTCCCCGAAAAAAGCATCGGTACTCAAAATTGTCCCGTTTTTCAACGTCTTTAACTACATCCGAATTGAATAATCTAAGCTAGATTTACTTAAAATCACCACCAGCTGTATTAAAACAAATTTGTTCCTCTGAAAAATATAAAAATAAATGAGTATTTGTAATAAGTATTATATTGATAAATGAAATAAAACTTAATAAAAAATGAGGTTTTTTTCACTATAAACCTACGTGACGTAAATAAAGCAATGTCCCGTTATTCATGAGTAGAAATGACTGCCTCTATAATCGGTTACTCAATGCGAATGTTATATTTTATAATAAAGATATTACGTTTACGAGTTTTTGCATTTAGACACAATAACAATATCTCCCCTCTTCCCAGTACATCGTCTGATCAGGTCTTTGCCCTTCCATTGTATCGCAGCAATGCGTTAATTGAATATCCTGGATGGGACACTTGGTAATATTCCATTCCGCTATTATCTAATGTACTTATGTATTTTGTATTACAATCCATAACAACATCGCATGAGGAATAAACAAATGAATATTGGGAGAAATAACATATTTAATAATAAAGGAAATTATTCAAAATTATTTTGCTTATAATTCCCGCTACAACATTCAGTAATTTGTCTCGACGCGTTTCGCCACTTCACGATACGTTTATAATTTTAAATAATTTCCTTTAATATGGATTTCCGCAAAGTAACGCCTGAAACAACTAATTATATTTAATAATAATAATAATAAATTATTTATTGCATAACAAAAGGCGAACTTAATCCCTTTAGGCATTTTCTACTACTTAATCTTTGGGAGAGGTAAATCGTGCAGAAAAATAAAATAATAAAAACAAATACATAAATAATTTCGGTTATTAATAAATATAATATAATAATATAAAAAATTAAATAAGATATATTTCAAAATGTTTTAAATAATTTGACGAGTTTCTTGTGGTCTTCTCGTCGTACGCCTTTCCGAAGTCACGGTAGAGTCTAACGATGAGTAAGTGCACGCCTTTAGTGTCTATGCTAATAAACTCATTTCATTTCATTTAAATTATATCAGAGAATCTTGTTCTTTTGTTTATACAGGAAGTGCTCGTGGAGATTGTTTTAAAACTATTTAAACTAGAGACCTATCTAATAATTAATTTAGGGTTATTTTTATTTACTTATTTAGTTCATGACATTGAATTATTTTTTGTATATTTTAAATATATTTACGGCTACAAAACGTTCGAAATTTAAAAATTTGAATTTAAAATGTAGGCCGTATAAATTTAATATAATATTATATCTGGGATTATCGAGTCAGTATAGAGGAAACGAGTATTTCCTATAGGCTTTCCCGTAAAGGATAATTGATCCAGTGGTGTAGCACATTAGGCATAGATTTCGTACTACCAAAAATAAAACATATATTATAATAATTTTAAAGGGGTCATGTCTAGAAATATTCATTATTATTATATTTATTTATTTATTTATTGGGTCCACAAACAGGGCTCTACAATTAGACTAGTAATTAAAATCGTACTAAGAATTATAATAATCAGATTGTAGGCCCTATGCACAGTGAACACAGCATGCACTAACATTACAAGACTATTTACAATTAAAACAAAAAAGAAACAAAAATACAATCATTAATTAATTAAATCAAAATAACAATCAAATCAAATAAAAAATACTACAGTCATTCAAATGTCAAAATTAAATTATAGGATTACAAATTATTCAATTCTTTTGTGATTTTTAATTGAGGTAAGCGAACAATTAAATATAGTATATATAAAACCCAAAAATCTAGATCCTTAAATATTCACGCTTTCGTTTGTTTTTTCTTATTATGCCTCCGAACAGCAGAGTCAAAGTACAAATAAATAAATAAATAAACTAGTTTATTTGCATAGTTCAACCTAAGAAACGGGTTAAAGTATAAACGTGTATTTTTAAATTTACATAAAATAACTATTAACTGGGTTTATCGACTTTATTCTGTTTAAAATATTACTTATGAAGAGAATACAAAGTTTTGAATATTCTTTTGTTTAAATTATTGATTTATTGATTACCCCATTGGCATATTACAAACACAATATTTATATACAAATTGCAATAAGCATTCGTCCTATGTGACATAGATTATATACATTCTTAAATTTACAATCTGTACTTTGGGCTTCTAACTTTAGAGCCGAGTTTCTTATTGGGCTGTTGCCTGAATATTCGGCATTGCCGGGATTATCTTTAATAGATATCTGAGGTTATTAAAAAAAAGAAGAAGAGGAAGAAAATAAAATAAATTAATAAAAAGTTTATTTTTAAATAATTTTTTACAATTAATTTGGTTGGTTGGTTGTGCCAGAGTTGGTTTCTCTTGGCGCTGCACATTCGTCTTACATTCTAAATATAACTTAAATTAATATAAAAATATGTTAATATATACAACAAAATAATATAAAATATAATAAAAAATAGAAAAATAAATAAATAATAATAATAATAGAAAAAACTTTACAGCTGTGATATCTACGATGTGTTCTAAGAAAACTGTTTATTTGAAATACTTAGGATTGTCAATTAACGAAGTAATTAGGTATGTCTGCATAAAAATATTACAACTAAATCATTGTAAGTTCTCCGAGACGTATAAAATAATGTCAAAAACAATTCAAAAATCCACGGATAAATCGGACGATAAATCTGCATGTGATTGAAAGAATTTATTATTTAGGCGCAATTATGTAATTGTGAAAATCGTTTTGTCGCAATTTATCAGTTAGTGAGCCTGAGAACATATTTTACATAGAAAATAAATCACACTGTGTATAATATTATAATTGTTATTATTGATTTATTTGTCATAAAATAACATTGACCGTATATATTAATATATACATTTATTTATTATTAGGATCTGAGCTATGTTAGGAATTATAGACGAATTGATTTTTCTCAAAAAAAAAAAACAAATAATTTTCTTTATATGTAACTTATATTCGAACTCAAATTCAATTAAATTCAAATATTTACTTCGCATAGGTTAGGTCAGAGTCTACGAGATTTCGGAAAGGCATATGGCGAGAAGAATTTATTTAAAAAAAACTGGGTTTATTATTATTATACTATATTACATTATTACTATATTATATTATATACATTATTACTATACTAGCTTTTACCCGCGGCTTCGCTCGCATTTAAGTCATTAAATAAGTATCAGATATCATTTCAATAGAACTATACTCAATATTTTACTATAGTCAATTGGAAACTATAGTAAAAAATATATATTTTTTAAATAAAAAGTATTCTATGTTACTTCTAGTACCTCCAAAAATATGTATACAAAGTTTCATGATGATCGGTTAAGTAGTTGTTGCGTGAAAACGAAACAGACAAACTCACATTCACATGTATAATATTAATAGGGATTATATTCAGGTTAATAAATAAATATATAGTATTAAAAGTTTTAAGACAGTGTGATTATGAATCTGCTCTCTGCAAATAACACATTAAGTTCAATCATTTTATCAATTGTAAATTGTTATTATACATTGCTTCTTTTATGCCTATGTATAACATAAACAAGCATTTGTAAACAGCCATGAATAAACAACAAAACACGAGGGCGGTACACTTAGATTGTTCCAGAAAATCACACACAATCAGGTGTTAAGAACATTTTTTAAAACATTTGTTCTGGCTTTCATATTTATGTATTTTGATCAAGTTATAAGTTTATAATTTAAATTATTTAAACTAATTATATCCCAAAATAAGTTTTCAAAATAACTATGTGTATGTAGGTATATCTTCTATAGACAGGTTATATAATAATTCAATAAATAATTGTGTTTAATTCATCATCGGTTACATAATAATACAATAAAAAATATCCTCTACAACTTAGGTAGTCCAATAATATAGGTACCTATTCTATACACATAACAAAAACATTTTAGCTGTCATTCAAATCTTTAATCCAAAACCGATAAAGAGCCGAGATAAAATGTCTGGAATTAAAACAAAAAAAAAGGTTGACGGCACCTCGTTAATGTAAGGATCAGCCGATGACTATCGTAATTTTAAAGATGTTCGAAATTTAAATCCTGGGAGTGGTATATAAGGAGCCCGTCGTGCCACATCCCGGCAGTCAGTTACTGACATCGCAACGTGGAACACACATCTGCATCATGAAAGTTTTAGTGTTTTTGGCTATCTGTTTTGTCGCTGCTCAGGTATAGCTAACGTTCATTTATGTTTTTGCGAATTAAAAAAGAACTATGAATTTATGTATATTAATAATTGCAGGCACTAACTGATGAGCAAAAAGAAAAACTAAAGAAGCACAGATCCGAGTGTATGACCGAGGCTAAACCTGATCAACAGCTTGTCGATAAACTTAAGACTGGGGACTTCAAGGTAAATAAACTCTCTATTACAGCCATTCTCAAAGTGTGTTCCGCGGAACCCTAGGGCTAAAATACTGCAAAAAATACCTACCAAAGGGAGATTATAAGGTTACATCTAAATATTCCAACTAAATATTACAATATGATTATTTATAAATACATATAAATCAGTTTTTTTTATAATTATATTAAGGCTTTTTCCTTCGCCAAAAAAGTTTGAGAACCGCTGCTCTATTACATGACTATACCAAGCTCGAATCGTATACTTACATATCTTCTATTATATCTAATAATATTTGTGATTTCACAGACTGAAAATGAACCCTTGAAGAAGTACGCTCTTTGCATGCTGATCAAATCCGAGCTGATGACCAAGGATGGCAAATTCAAGAAGGATGTCGCTTTAGCTAAAGTACCCAATGATGGTATGTATTTGACTTGACTTGACTTGACTTTGATACCAATCACTCTTTATTCTTTTGGAACAAAATTACTATTAATTTTAGTACAATTGGAGGATATACAATTTTATTTTTTAGATTAATGAACAAAATGTATAAAAATATTAAGAAGAAAGAAAATAAATGTGACTTTGTTTATAAAAAACAAATCCAAATTAATAAATGTACTTAAATTATGCTCCGTCTCTTTTTATTGCATTTAAAATGAGATAGAATTGAAAGAGATAAAACGCTATTAACACTAGATTTGCCACGTATTTAAATATGCCTATTTCTACCCAAAAAAAAAAAAAGATTTGTTACGAATATATAAAATAATATGAAGTTCAGAAAACTAATTCTTCTGTTATAGATTAAAGAAGATTAGATGAATTAAAGAAAATGTTTCACGCAGTAGGAATTTTAATTTGATCTTACAAGACCAGTCAATTTGACTGGCCTGATAAATCTAGTGTTAATTCATTCATTGTTAATAAAATTTCTTATAGCTGACAAACCTGCCGTTGAGAAGCTGATCGACGCTTGCCTCGCAAACAAAGGCGACACGCCACAGCAGACCGCATGGAACTACGTCAAATGCTACCACGAGAAGGACCCTAAGCATGCTATTTTCTTGTGAAGACACTTTTGTTCCATTTTCAAAAAACTGCAATAGACGGATGGTGTAATGTTTTTTGAGTAATTAAAGTTACATTATAAATTATTTTTAGTGTTTATTTTTTAAAATTTCCGAACGCATTTGTTATACATATATTTTTCCCTTCCCCTTTCGAGTAACTTTTGCATAAGTGTACCCAAACGTTGAGTATAAGCTATTTGCTATTAGTAGGCGTTTAGCTGTATGAAGAAACGCGTAAACTATAGAATTTATAGTTAAAATTACTATAGTCGAAATTAGTTCAATTATTTTGAATATCATATATGTATTTACTAATTTAAGGATTTGTGTTGGTTTTTAAATTATTTTGTTTAAAGAAAAGTCGCCAGATGGCGCTGGTTTTGATTGTATAAAATTTAAGTTCTACAATAGAGAAGCTTATCGGAAAAATAAACTTATTTAGTTCAAAAAATAACAAAAAAGCCAACGACACGTGGTGTTCCCAGGCGGTCACCCATCCAAGTACTGACCACGCCCGATGTTGCTTAACTTCGGTGATCGGACGAGAACCGGTGTATTCAACGTGGTATGGTCGTTGGCGACGGTTGAATTTGAAACAATGTATATATGTATTGAAAAAATCGAACTATATTAAACTCCTTCTCAAAACTGAACAACTCTAAATATGATAATACATTATTCTAAACAAACTATTTTTTCAAACATATTTTATACTGATATATTGATATTAAAACTAGAAACTAATATTTTGTTTCTGTCTACATAAAGCGCCATCTTGTGGAGAATGACTTAACTATTTCATCATTAGTGTATTTACGTCCTGCCATCTATCCGGATTATTTAAAACTAACTAGATATTACATTTTTATGTTAATTCCATTTTGTACCACCAGTTTTCTTCTAGTGCTAAATGTGTACCTATAGACATTATCTAGTATTTCCTATTTCAATAAATAATCATTTGTTTTTTATTACTATTCTCTTTGATCAAAAGTTTGTGATATGACGAAGTAAAATTACTTATTATAAGGCAGGCATCGTTGAAATATGAAACATAATTAAACTTCATAGTACTTTATATCTTCATTACTACGCGAACGAAGTCGGGGGCAACAGCTACTACCTATTATATAAAAAGTGGAATACATAAAACCTAAATCAATACTTAGGTATTTCCATCTAGGTATAAGTGTAAACAGGTCATGACAATTAGTTGATTTATCTACACAACCAATCAGGCGCCCGAGTTAAAATAAATGTAGCCCATTGTCGACATGTCACTCACTGTGCTAACCACGTTTTGCATTAATTATTCCGGATTAACTGGGAAGTAGCGAGCAATGCTCTTTCACTCTGAACGGTGTATATTTTGATATCGACAGTTACATACTCGGTACAATGTAATTTTCCATCTCATTAAAAAAATCTTCAATGCATAATAACAACTTTAAATCACTTGTGATTTTGTAGATACTAACGTGTTAATAGCACCTGTCGATATTATACTTGGTTCACAAATAAATAAAAACGTACTCTCTTTTTAAATTAGTAACCGTTATAATATGCTTACCACCTAACCATAAAGGCAATATTTTCATGTACAGGCTTTGATTGACGAGTTTCTTGTGCTCTCGTCATATGCCTTTCCGAAGCCATTGTAGAGTCTAACGATGAGCAAGCGCACGCCTTTAGTGCCTATGCTAATAATTTCAGTGGGCTTATCACGAATTTAGTCTGGTTTTTGAATCGAGCTGTCACAAGTAAAACGGATCCGTTAGCAATCGGGATCATGAATTTTTACTAACGACTAACGAGCACCAGCAATCTATCAAATGAACGAAAGATTGAGACGTTCGAAAATTAACAAAAAGTAGCTAAAATATTGTAGTTCCAAATCTGCACGCTGTGGCGCTGCTCAAATTTCCATACAAATCGCTGGAAGCGAACTCGGTTCGAAAGCCAGACTAAAATTCGTAATAAGCCCACAGATCAATATGAACGTCTTTAGTATCTTACTATTAATACCTTATCTTTTTTTTAATACACGATATAATCTATAATAATTTGATATAAAGAATACAATTAAAAAAGTGAAGTGAACAAACCATATTTCAATGGTAGGTATTTAATTTATTTTTTATTATAAACCTAAATTCTTGGTCACCCTACTTGTTGCATATATAGGAATAGATAAACACGCGCAATATACATATTATTGTTGATTTATTCAAAGCGATTTATCAGTTTTACTGATAATAATTGCTGGAACGCATCTGCTATTAAAAAAACCTTTTTGAAACCTAAGCTAGGAATTTATAGGACTGCTTGTATAATATCTAGGCATTGAACTATTTGCTTGAATATTATACAACATATAGATATCCTGATAGGCCATATTATTGTTAAAAATAAACTTTTATATGTATTCGTTTAACATTCGATAGGGTAGACCGAGGCGAATCGGATCGCAGGGCGAATCGGATCAAAATAAGAAATCTGTTGATATTTGAATATTGCATTGACACTGAACGCATACAACTGGAGCCTTACGTCCCCCCTTTCGTCCCGTAACTCCCGACATAGTCAGTATTTTGTTCACGCTTACACATCGGTGTCAATATTCCTCGCCAGCGAGTCGGTAATTTGCATGTATGGCAATTTTGGCGCTCATCTAAGGTAGGTACTTACGAATTCTTGGTGTCCTAGTAAGGATTTGTGGTAAAACTTCGAATTGAATGGCGTATGTTGTTTGGCAAGAGGTCTATTTTAGAAAACCTATTCATTTTTAAGCATAATCTTAGAAGTTAATTTTTAAAATAATTATTTTAAAAGTCTTCAATATGGGGCTATTCGGATCATGTTATAGGGGGCGAATGGGATCACTGTTTTAAAGTAACATATTATATGTTTAGGGTCAACTATTCTTATTTCTTTAACTGTAGATGGTTCGCACGTACAAAAGAAATACC
>JAPWLS010001937.1:0-72574 GCA_028551675.1 Tineola bisselliella
CTTCCTTAACGCTTTAAGAAGATCAAACGTAATGCGCATTTATCTTCCAAACAACATTTCACTTACTTGGTATCATTACCTTAGTTGGCGAATCTTTTTTATTCACTGGATACGTTTGGTTGCTTTCATTGTCGCTAGATTAGCTAGACGTGTTGTGTCTTGCTAGGCGTCTCGTTCGAAACTATTTATGCATTGCTTTGCCGCTACTAATGCACACTTTTGAGAAGTGGTTGTTCTTCCCGCATAACCTACAGCGTTTGCCTCTGGCTGGACATTCCTCTAAATTATCGTGATAGTCTCCAAGGGTGTTCCCAAATTCGCAATAACCAGCAAGGCTACGTAGTTGTAAAGAAAACTTGTAGATTGTTTCACCTTCTTCCCGATGTCATGTTTCTCGACACTTTTTCTGAGAGTGCGTACGTTTTCTTGCCATAATGATTGTTCAATACAATACTTGCCGATAGACATCGTTATTTGCATTATGAATAAAATATAGATGCAGTTTTAACATGAAAAGCTGTTTATTTTCAACTACAATGACATAAGTGACAATTGTATTTTAATTATGTAACAATTTTTATTCCCTTTGACGTTTTATGTCACGCCACACGGGAACGCGGTCGAACGGGATAAAAAGTATCCTATCTCCGTTTCCTGGTTCTAAGCTACCTCCTCACCAATTTTCAGCCAAATCGGTTCAGCCGTTCTTGAGTTATAAATAGTGCCACTAACACGATTTTCCTTTATATCCAACGGGATAAAAAGTATCCTAAAACCTTCCCTCACTTATAATTAGTGTAACTAACACAACTTCCTTTTATATATATAGATTAAAAACTGTACAAAGAAAACTTTACTAACTTGTAGTCATGGAAGATAATCAATCTAATGTCTAACTGATTTGCATTTGTAAATAATAAATTATATTTTATTTATTTATTTTTTTCTTTTATTTTTTTTTGTGTGTATATTTATTTGTAAAACTAGTTATTCACTGCCTGGCTTTGTACTTGTACGTAATGATCGTATTGGAAAGCGGTGCGGTGGGGTTGCTATATATGTACGTTCCAATTTCAAATACAAAATTATTTCTCAATCTCCTTCAAACTATACTAGTTCCTCTGAACATCTATTTCTGGAAATAATTTTGAAAAATACGAAGTTTTTACTTGGTGTCGTTTATGCTCCACCTACAGTGGACTACTTTGCCGCGTTGGAAATTCTCCTTGAGACTTCTTACTTCTAATCCTGAAAGGATCGCCTCTCATGGTCAACATTTAGCGCCTGGTTTCTCTCACCATGATTTAATCTTTGCTTCGTACAAAATTAAAGCACCCAAATACAAGCCTAAGGTTTTTCTTCAACGTAACTTTGCCAGGATGAATCTGGAGAAACTCTCTAGCGATGCAAGTAATACTGACTGGAATACTGTCTTCGCTGCTGATGCTGTGGATGATAAAGTCAATGTCTTTAACAAACTTTTAATAAAACTATATGACAAACATGCTCCAATACACCCAGTTCGAATGAAAAGACCTCCTGCCCCGTGGCTGAATGACGAAATTCGAAAAGCTATGAGGTGGCGTGATTCGCTGAGACGTAAACACAAGAAAACACCTAGTGAAGTAGCTTGGAATAATTTCAAGTCTGCAAGAAATCGTGTAAATCAGATGTGTAGGAACGCCAAACGCCAATATATCCACAAAGTCATTGAAACTTGTACTCAACAAAATATTTGGAAATTTTTAGGCACTCTTGGACTTGGAAAACCTAAGGCCGGATTGAATTACCCCGATCTGAACCTTAATGATCTTAATCTTCACTTCTCCTCTATTCCTATAACTATTAATTCTTCACAGAGAGATACTACTATCAAACAGATAAATTCCAAACCTCTCCCTAATATTACTAGCTTTCAATTTCATGCTGTGTCCGTTTCTGAAGTAGATAAGATAATTAAATCTGTGGTTAGCAAGGCTGTTGGCTTTGATGATGTGGGCCGTGTCCTTCTTGTTCCTATTCTTAACGTCATTCTTCCTGTTCTTACTCACATCATTAATTCTTCTCTTACCTCTGGATGTTATCCTGAAATATGGAAAAACGCCCACATAGTGCCTCTCCCAAAAAAATCTAACCCTACTGCTTTTAGTCAACTTCGTCCTATATCCATCTTACCTTATTTATCTAAAATCTTAGAGCGTGTGGTACACCAACAATTCAGTCTCTTTCTCATTAAACACAATCTGTTAAATCCTTACCAATCTGGCTTCCGACCGGCCCACAGCACCACCACAGCACTCATCAAAATCACTGATGACATCCGGTTGGCTATGAATGACAAACAACTAACACTGTTAACACTGCTGGATTTCAGCAGTGCTTTTAATTGCGTCGATCACGACATACTCATGGCGATACTGCGATCTCTTAATATTTCGGAAAACGTGACGCAGTGGTTTTGCAGCTATCTCTCTGGACGGCGCCAGCGTGTTCGCCTGGACAATGTCTACTCAGACTGGTGTCCGGTGAGTGCTGGTGTCCCGCAGGGTGGGGTACTATCCCCATTATTGTTCTCCTTATTTATTAATAGTTTAGTTCAAGTCATTACTTTTAGTTCCTACCATCTGTACGCGGATGACTTGCAACTGTCACTAAACTTCAGTCTAGAAAACCTCAATGACAGTATCAGCATGATGAATAATGATTTGGAGGCAGTACGTGTACGTTCAGGTGAGCTTGGACTCCTGGTTAACCCGGCGAAGACTCAGGTCATGTTAATGGGTACGAGATACATGCTGGACAGAATTGATCTGGGATCTATCTCTCCACTCACTTTTAACTGTACATTGCTCCCCTTTTGTCAGCATGTTAAAAACCTCGGTCTCCATATGACCTGTGATTTGTCTTGGGAATGCCACGTGTCTGAGGTCAGTAAGAAAGTGTTTGCCACTATGCATTCGTTGAGGCAGCAGCAGCATTTCATACCTTTTGAGGCGAAACGTATGTTAGTCACCTCCTTGCTACTTCCAATAATAGATTATGCTGACATCTGTTACACCGACATCAGTGAAGAATTGCTGAATAAATTGGATCGCCTTTTGAATCTGTGTATACGCTATATGTACGGCCTGAAAAAATATGATCACGTCTCGCATTATCGCAAAGAGCTTGAGTGGCTCAATATTCGTTCTCGCAGGTCTGTACATCTTTTATCTTTCCTCTATAATATTCTCTTCAATCCTCTGGCTCCCTCTTATCTTAAAACTCGCTTCCAATTTCTCTGTGACTCACACAACTGCCCCCTCCGTTCTACTCATAACAACCAACTTAAAATACCGGCACATGCTACGAGCCGGTATTCAAACTCCTACACCATATCTGCAGCCCGCCAATGGAACATGCTACCACTCAGGCTCCATCGATTCACATTTTTAAAAATCTTCTGAACAAACATTTTAGTATAAAACAAAATATCTCTTAATTCTATTATTTATTTAATTCACTTATAACCTTTCTTGATAAATATGTATGTATTTAATACTATGTAAATAATATGTATGTATATATTATTAGTTATTATGTTATGTAATGTATGTATTGTGTATATTTAGTTATTATTTTCTTTTCATTGCACCAAATATCACCGCTCACATCGACAAAGGTTAGCTGGTAGATAATGCCGATGGCATTAAGCTCGCCTATGCATAAACAAATATTACTGTTTTTTTTTTTTGCAATAAAGAATTTATTTATTTTATTTATTTATTTAATGTACATAATCTTATAGTTGACCCCAACAACATTGGAGCGGACAAAGTGGAGAGTAGGATTATGCAAAATCTGTTCTGCGAACTCTGCCGGAGCAAACTTCGTCAGTGCAAGGATATAAATGAATATATATTATATTTTGGAATATATATTAAACCTTGGTAGTTTTCATCGGATTAGTGCATGTTAAAAAACTTCATAAATCAATATAAGATCTCAAGTGTTTTATATTGTATAAAAATGGATGCCATAACAAAGATTTATCTTATATTATATCAACGAATAGGTCTATATTTATACATATTAAGACAGTAATTTACTTATACAGATCAGTTCGTGTTTAAATTTAACCCCAATCCAAACCTTCTTACTTTGTTAGAGTATGAATAATTCAGATAATGAAAGCGAAATATAAACATTTTCCTGAGTTACCCTGAATTATAACAGCAACTTTATATTGTTTACCTTATAGAGCAGCAGTGGTTCTCAAAGCTTTTGGTGGTGGAACCCTTTTGAAAAGCGAAATTTTAGTTTGAAGAAAAAGTTACGTGATTTTCTTTAATTATTATTATTAAAGTTTAATAATAGGTAATCATGTTACAGTGTATAACTATAATAGTATAATAAAAAAACTAATGGGATGTATGAAACTGTTTCTTATTTTTCATCAATCTGTTGATATTAGGTTTGATCGAAGAGAGTTGATGTCTTATATCAAGTTTGGGATAGTAGGTAATCTCGCGGATTGTATGTATTGTAACGCAGATTGGATAAGAAATGGATAGAAAACAAACAAAATGTAACTCATGCACCGTGCGTAACAATTGCATGTTGCCTCATTCCAACGCCATTACGCTTCGAGGTTATTCCTAAATTAGCATTTTAGATGCATACCTCTTTAGAGTTATAAACGACGGCTATGATGAAAATGTTTTAGTCCAATAATAGAAATTCATATAAATTCGTGCAGAGGTGCAAAACAAATGCAATTAAATTTAATATTTATTCAGATTGTATGGCATTAGGGCATTCTTTTGAGATTTCTCTTGCTGCGAATTTACTTCCGATTGAAGATTGATTCATTTCAATCTTAAATTGCATTGCTGGAAAAATTAAATATGAAAATTCTTCGATAAATTCGTCACGATTGATAACAAAGATCGAAGCTGTGTCAATGCTAAATGCGTGAAATATGTAATAATATATAAAAATTGTGTAGATTTTCGAAAACCAAAAAAATAATATTGTTAAATAAATTGAATTTGAGTAATTTATGTAATGTATCAAATCCGCAAAATTTGTCAAGCGGTAGGTGGCCTTAAATCTGTGTGTAGAATGTATAGGTGTAGACTGGGCTTTATATGGACAAATAAATTAATCCCTATGTGGGCGCGTCTATATATAACTAAGCGACCAATTTCTCTCATCTAATAAATCTCTCAAGAGACACAGTCGAGTTGCTAAAGTTTAGTTATTGCAACTTATGATCAAAAACTAAAAGACAATTTTCTATTTATTATGCAAAGCTTTTGAAAATCAACGAAATACTAAGCCACATGTTATCTAAAATTAATTACGGCTATGCTTCCACAGTATTGACAGGAGCGGTGTTTTCACTGCCAATTGACAAAGGGGTTATATTTAATGCAGTTGGTAATACATATATCCCAGTAGATTGTATATTAATCACATATAGGTGCTAGCTGGCGCAATCCAGAGTGTTATTATAAAGAAAATACTCATAATCCATATACAGTTGCAAGCATAATTAGAATAAGAAGGTCCACTTACATAAAATAAAACTTTCAGGGGACTATTTGTTACCCCTTCAAGACTAGATAGAATAAAATAAGAGCATTTTCCAAGGCAACTTTCGTCGTCCACCTCAATTAAATTACGCAAGCGTTCCCCACTACAGAAAAGCGTGCTTCGCTAACAATAAGCTGGAGTTGAAACTAACTAGCGAAACAGCGACCAACTGTGTCCGGAAACAATGCTTTGCGTACAGCTTCTGTGATAAGAGCTCTTTTGTTAACCCTTTCCTTGATTTTATGGTTTTAGAACCGTGCAATAAAAACATACGAAATTAATGAAAAACATTATAAATTTTAACTGATTTATAAGACTTTATTGTGTTTATTTTGATTAAAATTAATCTGACGTTTCGATAGTTTTACATTCATCGTGATAGCGACGAAAAAATAGTTTTTATTATAAATCAATTTGAGATGTAAAGTTGCTGTCACGTATAAATTTCTGTTCTCACTTCCACTATGCCGGTTTGATTGCTCTCATTGTATTGCGTCTCTTTAAATTTTTTCGTCCTGAATTACAAAAAGTTTTCTTAGTATTTTATTTAAGAGTGATAATACGAAATAACAATAAATTGTTTTTATTCAGAAAGACAAAAAGAAACCTTTTTCGAGACCTTTCAACAATCACTCCTTAATTAAGGTCAAACCGTCCATAGGGCTCTTAAGAAAATTGTCCTACAAAAAAGTGCTTAGAATAATAATGCAGAATCATTTTTCTTTAATTATTTGAATTTCTAGACTTTTATCATTATCAAAAGGTTTTCATAGCAATCACCATATTTATAATATAATGGAATTAATCCCTTATGAATCTACTAATACGTTAGAAATATTTTTAATGTTATAAACTAAAGATAATTTATCAGACAACCAAACGTAAGACAATTTGGCAAAATTTTAAACATCAGACAATCAGTTCCTTTTATTCAACATAAAACATGTAAACGAATATCGCATTAATAACAATATAACAAAGAACATAATTCTATATTTGACGTTGTTTTTTACGCGATTCTAAGCTATATATATAACTCAGGGGTGGCCAACCTGCGGCTCTTTGAAGAATTATTTGTTCTCGATAAATGTAACCCAGTTCCTATTTCATTTTTGTGCTACACTATTTTATTTAAAATATTATAATCGTTCCGTCCGTGTTTCAAAATGTCTTTTAAATTACTGACATTGAAATCAAATATGAAAGACAAAGTGCAACGTTTTTTTAATACCTTTTAAATACGACTCGCGAAAGTTTTTAAATTTTGAAAAATGGCTCGGAATATACAGGAGCTTGGCTGCCTCTGATATAAGCTATATATATAATGTATTTTCATCCTTTTGTGAGATCATTACGGTTTACTATTCATATGCATAATTTCAACAATAACTTAGACACAAATGTCAGAGGTCGTGGTACTGTTTACACATATATATCAATATTAACGAATTTAAAATGACTTTATGTAGGTCACTATCGTCTTTATTTTAGCTTCAGACTGCCAAGAAATTGTTAAGCTTAAAAAGTAAAAACAGGAACATATAATTTCTTTATTCTTACAGCTAAATTAAACAGCATATAATCTTTTAATTAATTCAATCATGCCCGCGAATAAACTTTTATCATTTCACTGCTTTCTACCTTCCTTCTCTTTCGATTTTTTTTTTCATTCAAACACCCGTGAAGTGACCTAGTCGTGTTTCGGGATCAGCTTGGAAGTAGCCGAGATAACGAGAGGAGTGTGCCCTGTCAATATGGACATAGTGGAGTCGACTGTTGCGCGCGAACATCTATCTGTGGTAACAGTTGTCTATGCTCATGGATCGCACTCTAGCTTAACATCAGGCGGAGTGTGGTCATGTTGGGCTATCAATAAAAAAAAAAAATCTTCTACTATTCTCAACATACAACTGTCAGCGTCTCTTACTCCTTCTATTTCCAGGATATGTTTACAATTTTTATAATTTTAATTCCGAAACGCAACTAAGCTTCATTGATATTAACTTAAAAGCCATAGGACGTCAACTATTTAGTTCATCAATTATTCCCACTCTTTGATGAATTGACTTATTTTTAATTTCTGTTACGACACACATGTTTTTTATTAAGCTACTAATTAGATATCTTATAGCCACACCCAAATCATCAAAGAATAAAACTGGCAAACCTAGTGATTTATAAATTATAAGGAGTAGGTGTCGATAACAGGGCATGCTACGATAACATGAAGCCATAGAAAGCAAGTCACGATATTTAAGTTCTGACTCGCCTGAACAGTTACCTGTTAGTCTACCTTATGCTAATCACTGTCAGTTTTATAAGTACTTAAAAAATGTAAATTGCGTAAAAACAAAAATGCACTCATTTATGTTTGATAATCCCAATATTAAGTGCAAAATTATAATCCAACAAACTATTTAGACGACTCTGCTCATTTTTGACTTCTGTGGCATAGTTGCCAGCACACCAATCTGTCACATGTCCGCGTTCAATTCGCAGTCAACAATTATTTATTTAAATAATTTTAAATACTATAAGGCCTATCGCGTTTATTTGCAATATGTTGCTGTTTATTTTTATACATTTATTACTATTTAAAATGATTGTATTGACATAATTTTGATTCGAGTATTTTTTGTATGTGAATTTATTATTATTAATTCTGGAGGATGATACAGAGTAAATATTATATACGAATAAAAATGCGAGGATAAACAGAATTATAATAAATTGCATACAACATACGTTTGAAAACGTAGTCTATTTTCTTCGTATTTCTTCTGAGGAAAATCTCAGTATCAAAGTAGTATTTTTAGTATAGAAATAAAAAAAATGTTGAATGGAGAGTAAAATGAATATGTAAAGATGAGGAGTTAGCATTATTTTTAAATGCATGGTTCGTAAATGATACGTTGTCCGAGGCAACAAATAAAAGACCACAATAAAAGTACTAATAATAAATTAAAATAATGTTAGTTTATTTTTATAATATTAGCACTAAACCATGCTAAATTTAACTGAACGAGTCGTAAAAGTGTCTAGTTTCCTGTTATTAAATTATATGTGAACAAAAAAATTATATGACTACGTTCGTGATTAATTAAAAAGACAGAAAAAACACGAATTAATTGTGAAAAATTGAATATTTTCAAAGTCCTTTAAATGTAAAGATAAATATTCAGTACTTTATTTAATTTATTAAATTAATAGTAATTTATTTTCCTTTGTTATATCTTTTTTATTTTTATCGTAACATAGTGATCAAAGAATGTAAGTACACGAACAGATTATCCGCCAAATACAGGAACTCTGTTACTTCTTGTGTGTTTTGTGGAAAAAGGATTTGTCTTTATTTATTGAAGTAAATTTCTTTGAACTAGGCTTCTTTATACATATACAGTTATTATTGAAAAATAAAAGACTGTTTTTAGCTATTATTATACAGATTAATGTAACATCATGCGAATAGTATAGGCTTTTGGCAGAATCACCAAATTTAACATATTCGCTTTTACCATCTATATTGTTTAGTGCTGACCTTAATGCAGTGATCAGTAGGATGAACTTCCCTTCCACACGCCGCGCAACTTCACTTCACTTTATGTTAGTTAATCCTCTAATTGGATTGAGGCCCTTCGCTTTAGGGCCGTCCAGTGACGAGCCAGGTAATGGAAAACTACACAATTATCGTGAATTTAGTAATTGAGTAATTCACGAGGCCAGATCTTTTTTTGTTTGTTCGCAATAAACATTATTTTTATGGGAGTTTGTTCTTTAAATCGTTAAAAAAAGAACAAAAGATTATATGACAATTTTTATTGCGTGAATTAAAATACTAAATAGGAATGAAATGCCAAAAAATTAAATTAAATATTGCAGATGTAACGATTAAAAAGCGGAAATTATTTAAAATAGTTTTAAGATAATAATTATTTTGGATATCAAAGAGGTTGTATTTCAAGTGGTATTACTACGACATAGTATTATAAGTAGATTTAAAAAAAATGTACATTGTTCTAGAATAGACCAAACTTTAATTAGCACTAATTTTGAAATTAAATAGAAAAATCTACGAATAAAAAATAAAAATAAAAGCAATCGTGAGATAAGGTGAGGAGATTAAAAGATACGAGAGGCTAGTCAAGAAATATATGGGCTATGTATACTAATAAGTATATTTACAAAATGATATCATACCAACTTCACAATGACCATTGAACACGTTGTTGACGGATGATGTCCAGTTTTACTAATCTTTTGTTTTTAATTAGGAATTGTTAGAATAGAGACATATTAGGCAGATTACCCCCGAATATGAGAAACATTGCTCTTAGAATAATATGCGCATAGTAATAAATGGGATATAGGTTTCAGTTTCTGATTAATGTGAGATTGTTGCGTGTAGATTTACATAAGTCCTATGGGTCTGTGACCTATGTTTTTATAATTAGGTAGGTACTTAGACAGCAATGTACATACAAAATACATTAGTTTGGTGAGAGTATTGGGAAGGTATTATTTTAAAAAGTAAAATTTTGTTTCTGTGGGTAATATTATGTTTGTGTAGTTTTGGTCCTCGTAGCTTGGTCTGGGTATTATACGTCTGCAATAATAGAACCACTGTCCATAAAAACAGAGATAAATGATAAATGGTCTAAAATAAAATGGAAAAGTCGAATTTGCAAACGCGAGTGTTACGACCTGTTGAATAGTACACCAGATATGACCGCGATAGATCGAGAACATGGCGCTTTGCCAACTGTGCAATAAGAACAGAATTTAGTGAAATATTCCCCTAAAGAACTGGGATTCTGAATGAAACAGAAATCGGGACTTTTACTTTAAAAATTTATGCAACTCACTAACGCTTCGACCACGATAATAACCAATAAAGTAAAGTTAATGATGATCTATACCTAATATGTAGGTATATATGTGTTTTACATAAATGATAAAAATTTGAATTTAGAAAAATAATTCTAGAAAAATCTTGACTTTAATGACCGGAAATGGTCATTACAATTGATATGTATGAACACAATTGAATAACACGAAATGATTATAATCACAATTGTTACAAATATACCGAGATGTTTCTTCATTATTTTTGTTTATTCGAATTTGTTCTGTCATTTAATTCTTAAAAGACCGTTTTAATTTAAATACGAATACATAAAGGCCAGTCCAACGACTGTTAGTCAGGAGGTGTGAATGTCTAAGGTTATTGACAAACATGTTATGACTAAATTAAAATGCCTTATTCGGCTTGGTACTGTTATACTACGAAAATGTTGCAGCCATCGAGATTAAAAATAAACAAAATAAACTTGATAGCAATAGTCCTGTTTTATAATTGACTCTTTCATAGTGTTTCATATATTTTTACAAAGCATACGTCACGCATGATATACGTACATGTGTACCTTCGATAACGAAAAGGGCTAAATTTTAACTATCCTAGTTGAACATACCATCTCTATAATGTTTTGCATTTAATTTTTTTATTATGGAGTTTATAATATACTAGCTTTTACCCGTGGCTTCGCCCGCATTTAAGTCATTAAAAAAGTATCAGATATCATTTCAATAGAACTATACTCAATATTTTACTATAGTCAATTGGAAACTATAGTAAAAAATAATTATTTTATAAATAAAAAGTATCCCATGTTATTTCTAGTACCTCCAAAAATATGTGTACAAAGTTTCATGATGATCGGTTAAATAATTGTTGCCTGAAAACGTAACAAAGAAACTCACATTCACATTTATAATATTAGTAGGGATATACTTAAATTATATAAACTATCTAGTAGTCAAATTTGAATGCCACCTGTTTTTGGCTTGTAATAAACTTCATTTCGTATTAGTTTAAATTTAAAATTCAATCGAATTGTGCACTGATGAAAGACATCCTTCAAACTGTAAACATTTATGTTAAATTCATTTATTTTAATTTGTTTTAAAAAAATCATCTTTCATTGAAGTTATCGCGGTTAGAAAAAGATAAATACTTCAATCAAAATCTTGCTGTTAGTCCTTGATATTGAATTTGTATATTTCGAATTTGCATGAGTGATTTAAATAGGTATAACCACATACATAAATTAATAAATATCACTCTAAGAATATTCGAGAAAATATGGAGTTATTTGTAGATGTTTATTTTGAGTAGAAATTGAATACACTTATGGACGTCACTCAAGTAGAATGTTGACATGGAGTAGACTCTTTTAAAGCAGTCTACTCTGATGACTCTCGTTCGGTCTATTAGCGAAGACAGAGCCGGTCTATGAGACCATCCCTCCAAATAGACAAAACCGTTACAAATATGGGAATTATTTTAATGATAAAAATCTAGAAAAATCGAAAATATATTCTTGTAGGTTAGTCTGGAAGAATTTTAGTAGCAGGTTTGAAAACAAAGAGATAGTCCCCTACTTTATAAACAGTTGGTAGTGCATCAACGTTTATACAAACAATCGTTGAAAGCCATAGAAAGACCCCTTTAGAGAGGGGTCTCGCAAAGTCATTGTGCTTGTTAATTTATCACGAATTGGGGTGCGATTCTGGAGTTACGAACTGATTCGCATTTTCTAATAAATGATTTTTTATATTTATTGAGAGAATCGGTTTACATTGTTTGGTTTTTAAATGTTATTGCATTAAAACATATAATAATAATCGATCCAATGTATATAGTAAATAGTTTGCTATATAAACTTCAAAATTTTAAAAATATTAATTTAAAAATTGTAAACAATATGTAAAGTTCTAAACGACACGCCACATTTAAAATAAAACAAAAGAAAACAAGAATACCTCACAGACGTCATTGTCGATGCAATTACATCGAGCACAAAGAGATCTTCTATTTGTTCGTGCTCTTTTAAGAACGGTTAGAAACACTTCAATGTTTTTAAAAATTTCAATTAACATCAAATACGAATGGAAATCACAACCCACTTGATATTAAGCTACTACCCTTGAGTTTTTTTAGTCATTATTAATTTCATGTAAAGCATTAAGTTAAATATCTTAGAAAAAAAATATCAAGGACATCGTCTTTACGCTCGTATGTATAGGTCCGGCGGACTAAAGCAGTTTAGTCAGTCACTAGCACTCTTCGGGATATGGCGTATCGCTGGTTTTAATTAAATTGTTTGATTTTATTAAAACGCACGGATTCGGATTCAATCTATAGATATATTATTTTATTAATACAATAATGTATGATGTGGAATTGTAAATATATACAAACATATAGATTTTAAAATTATTCACAGAACAAACTAAAAAAGAATACAAATAAATTCTGCTAAAAGCTAACTTTAAGGATCATCACTCAGATTTCTTATCTCACTTAAGCCCTTTGCGACTTGTGAGGTCAGTAAGCGACGGTATTTTTATAGAGTAGTGGGGCCAACTTGCGGCTTGCGAACCACATGTGGCTCTGTGATGGGTTATTTGTGACTCAGTATTAACTAACATCTCAAAGAACTGCTGTCACCAATTTTAAAGAATAGAGAAGTAAAATAAATATGTTTAATTTTTAATATTTAAATTCAATTTTCAATTTTGTGCTTTTATTTATATGATTTCAATAATTATAATATATGTAAAAAAAATATTTTAATACCTTTTAAATACGCATTTAATTCTGGCCTCGTGTAAAATTTAAAATTTTGAAAAATGGCTCGGCCTTTTAAGAAGCTTGGTCACCCCTGTTATAGAGCTTTTGTTAATATTTGCTAGGTGTTTTAAGACCTCTGCTTATATATTTATAATATAATAAAACTAGTTTGAGTTGATTTTATAAACTAAACAAGACAGAACTAAAGAAGCGATGAATATACCTACATACTCGTATATTCATCCATCCATGGCAACCATCTGTGGCTCGGACAAACAACTGGTTTTTATGAAATTGTATTTTGATTTATTGCGAATTTATGATTTATGTTTTCTATTTCTTTATGTCCTATATATAGCAAGTTTTTGGTATTTGAAATTATTATTAAGATTATTATTTTTTTAAGATAAAAAATATATTGAAATGGAAATAAATAATATAAGAGTCAGCCGCGTGAAGTCTTATTAATAAGTAAAACAATTACATTATCACTTAATAGATAAATATAATTAACGTAGATTTGTTAATATATCGAAAAATGTAGTAATAATATAATATAATAAATACGGGTAATAGGTAATTATAATTATCAAAAAAAAAAATTAATGAAAGAAAAAAAAACGAAATTGAGTATCTAGGTAAGGAAATTATGTGAGGAAAGACTTGATCGCAGAGGAATAAGGTTTTAAAAAAACTGTAACTAACTAGATTTATGATGTCCCAGATCTCTCGAGAGCAGAATCTCATTTATTAAACATTTACTATTCAGACTACTTTTAAAATATAATATCTATAGAAGATACCTAAATTCGATAAGGAAGAGAAAAAAATATCGATTGAAGATTACTTATGAACCGAGTTGTTCCGTTGTCCTAGTGTGGAACAAAGTTATATTTAACGTATCTTAGGTTAGGACTAAGTAGCCCGGTATAGCAAAGGAAGTCAGTTAACCGAAACGACACACATGTCGGTCTATTATAAAAAAAATCATAAACACATTAATTAGTGGAAAATATAAATATATATTAAAATATAACAAAATTCGAAATGAAATATGTTAATTACCCTGACCATTGAAGCATGAAATCGATTTATTAGTGTAGCGCATGTATTACTATTGAAAATCAGCTGTTTAAATAATTGCATTAATAGTGTCATGTGCATTTCCATTACAAAAACAATAATGTCTGGATATAGACTCGATAACTCCGCGTTAGAATTTTATTATGTACTTTGGTATGTATGCGATTTAGGACAGAGGGAATTCTACATAAGCGAATTGCCACTACAGAAAATTGTCGCCTTTATAGTTGATTTTAGATTTATTTCCATGGTTGAATGTATAGGTGAGAATTCATATATATATATATCGCATATACTTCGAGGAATTTACAACTAATGAAATACGCTCTAGAAGTCTAGAAATTTCTACAGGATATTAATAACTAAATATGTGCTATCACTTATCGAACACAACATCAAAGGTGTAGAATTGAGGTCAGGTAATTGTTTATCAATTCTCTTACGAGTAGCTCGTGTTATGCGTATCTTTCATGGAGTTTTTAACGTCATAAGTATTAATAGTTTAACTTTTTGAAATTATGTAGTCCTGGTACATTACGCATAATAGAGAAATTGGTAAATCAAAGAAGACTTACGGAATTGTAGAATATTTTATTTGATTAGATTAGTGAACTGCTCGGATAGGTTTAGGATTAGGTGAAAGGAATGTGTCTAAGACAAAAATCAATGACGCTTTATTAGCTGTGTCAGAAGGAGTAAGGACGCAGGCGAAAGCACGTGTGATGCGCTCATGGGCGTAGCCACGGTGGGGCAGGGTGGGGCGCTTACCCCACCCTGGCTCTGACCTGTATGGTACCTAATCAAACCTAAAAAAACTTAATTATCTAGGTACTAACTACAATACTTAATATCCGTAAGAAAGTTCACACTCGACAGTCGTCAGTCGATACAAAAATAATTAACCCGGGTAAATAGTTTGATAGTTACATATTATTTTAGACTGCTGCCCCACCCTGAGCCCATGGCTGGCTACGCCCATGGATGCGCTTGACTTCGTAATATAGATATTTAAAAATAAGTAGTAAAGAATGAAAGTAAATATTAACCCCTGAGTAAATCGTAAGAGTGAAATAAAGTCACATATACATACGTGCATACTATATTTATCGGGTCTGAATGTCATAAAATAGGTCTTTCGTTAAAAACTACAACTTAATACAATACAGAAAATATTTTGACGGTAAAATAAATTATAATGTTCACCGAGTTTTATTTTTTGCAAATCGCAAAATGGTCGTCGTTCACGGAAGAATAGAGGGTTAAATTGGGGACAAGTTGAGGGCTGTTTCGTAGTGAAATTATGCAGTGACACGAAACCTAGTACATAGGTCATTTAGCACAGAAAATTGTACAATCTTGATGACTGCATGCAGACTTTACCAGATTAATTTACTAGATAATATTGTTGTATATTCAGTCTTCCCCTGTCTAAACTATAGACGTTGGTATTCCAAAATTATAATATAAAGATAGACAATTATTAAAATACCATCTGCCAATACTTCGTCTTCATATCAATGCAGAATGTACGGTCTATAATTTTTCTTACTAAACTATTCGCATCTATGGCGAAATGTCACGGTGACACGAGTCTAATTGGTCTATCAGCGTGTCTTATTCGCTTTTGAAATATGAAACAATACTAACGTGCAATATTAGTGCGTAGTACTAACTTGTGAACGACCATTGGATGTTTTTAATGACAGCATGAATAATGCATTTCGAATAATTTCCGAATGTTCAAAGAGGACCGTCTGAGACAATCCTTTAGGTTAGTTACAATTTAAATAACATAAAGTTGAATATAATCTAGTGGTTAACATAAACGAATTACCTATTTCGAAACGTGACAAAATTCGTTTGTATTCAACACGTTGTTTGTAGGAAATGTTTCATTAGTCTACTAAAGTCCAATTAAGAATATTTATTAGAATATTATACAACGTATATATGTTTGTATATTCAAGTGTATAATTGATCTCGAAAATTTCATACTTCATTTATAGAAAATTAGGTGTTTACTAAAATCAACATACCTTTTTTGACTAATTTACCTAATACTTGGTATATATTTTATACACATCTATATATATAAAACTCAAAGGTGACTGACTTAGTGATCTATCAACGCACAGCCCAAATCACTGGACGGATCGGGCTGAAATTTGGCATGCAGGTAGATGTTATGACGTAGGCATCCGCTAAGAAAGGATTTTGATCAATTCTACCCCCAAGGGGATAAAATAGGGGATAAAAGTTTGTATAAATCTTATTAGATTTTCGACTGATTGAACTGAAATTAAAAATTGACAGATATGTGGTTAATAACTGGAGCAAGTTTTCAATTATGACCCACGACAGGAATGTTGATAACTACTTAACACACGTTAAACAAAAGTAAAGCCACACAAACTAAACCTAATTAATAATAATACTTCTTAACGCGAGCGAAGCCGCTGGCAAAAGCTAGTATATTATAAAGATAATACAACTAAACACAATTATATTAACACTCCATCCTCAGTACACTTATCACCTGCCATAACCAGTGCTAAAATGAATTTGTGATCTATACTCCCCATAATAATTCCTCTTAGATCGAAGCAAAATACTTATACGAGGCACAGGTGTGAGAAAATATTATTTTCTACTACCGCTCTTATTGTGTAGGGAAAGAAAAATATGCCTCTTTACAAAAATAGCTTTACCATATTTATAGTAAGTACCGAATAAAAATAATAATAGCATATCTCGTAACACATATGGTTGGTGGTATTATTATTAATTAATAGTTTGTTCTGTTTTTCTTATATTAAATATTGTAATTTACATTATATATTAAATGTAGCTCTCTGTTAAAATATATTAATTAATTTTATTTTTGACGGACAACAATGATATTGAAGTCTTATTTTTTATCATTTGAAATCATCAGATTGTCAAGAAATATGACTGATTACTATTACTATTGGCTATAGTAAGCCGCATAAAGTCTTTTAATCAATTTAAGATCGTCATTATTTTATACATAATACGCTTTTTATATGATATGCTAATTATACTGACATAATATAAGTTGTAATCTCATCTAACTGGAAGATTATCTCATTAATGGATTACATTGTAACTCAAATATCTCAGGTGTTTGAACGATCTTTGACGTCATTGTAATGTGGCTGAAGTGTTTGGAATGCCGATTTAAGTAGGTATATTTAATGACATTTTAAATTAAGTATTAAATATAATGTGTTCTGATACCACTGCTCAAGCCGACAAAGTTTGGCATATTTACATGTATGTATTTAAAATGACTTTAAAAAAACATGTGCCCCGAACTTAATCACAATCATTATTACAAACATATGACTAATATAAATATGGGAATAAAGCGTGTTTTGTGTAGGCATCGTACATAAAGTTATCACGTGATGACTAAGAGGTTTATCGCGCTATGATAGTACACAATTTGAATGTATTCAATAACGCATTGATTGTGAAGATCTTCATTCATACATAGGCGTACTTTTTATATAACATAATCGCGTTTTAATTTTCTAGTAATGCTTAAGTTAGTGCCTCTGTGCCGTGTTGTTTAGCGAGCAGAGTTCGCTTAACAATGACGGACTTAACAAAGATTTCTTTGTATATTACAATTTAAAATAATTTTGTTTCGGGAATGGGTGTTATTTGTTTTGATAAAATGTTTATTATTATTATTATCTGTAATAATAGCTGTATGTGTTTTTAATTTTAGTATTATTGTGATTGAAGGTCACTTTTATTTTACCTCTCCTCAGTATTGTTTTTAAGACACTAAATATTGTTACCTACATCCATTTGCTCATTGTTAGTGTATCAAATCAATAATATAAAGAAGGAAGCAGTTATTTTTGATAGAGTAATTTATTAATTTAAAAGTACCTACATTAAGCGTTTAATCGCTGCAGGTAGACGAGTTTATACGTGGTGTGAAATTTTAACAAGAGAGCCCCGTTCGTTTGTAAACTTGCTGCTGCATGTTCACAGTGGACAGGCTTATCTCTTAGATGTAAGACAAGATATTAAAAACAATGTAAACGCTCCGTATTTTTAACTTGGTGTTATATTTTTAAGACTTAAACATGTTGACAGTTGACATTTTGTATTGTGTATAAATCCATTACCAACAAAAAGGACAGACGCGACGGTGGCATTAGATAAATTTTAAATATTTTCGAATATTTCGCGGAAATGTTTTCTTTAAAATATAATATTTTATGTAGCTTATTGACATTGGTTATGTATATACATATATATTATAATACTGATACATATAGCACAAGGTATCCAGGAAGTTTGGAATCAGGACATTGTATGTACTAAAATTATTACTTTTAAATTACATACATACAAAGTTTTGAAGTCTCGTAGGCATGAGTATGTAAATTTAGTGAAGTAACTCCATTAAAAAAATATTACAAAAATATGATTGCAATACAAGAAATTTCCAAAAAGGATTCGAAAGAAATATTTTCTTTAAAAAATAATATATATTTAATAAATTTGTTTCGACCTGAATTAGAACAATAGCGAGCTTAATTCGTTCGGGAGTCTTGATCGTAATGCGAAACACTCGTTAAACGAAACAATCTAGTTAAGCACAGCACTAAACACACACTTAGAGACTGATGTAGCAATAGCACTGAAAGTTCTATCACACAATTCTGGGATTCCCCTATCCACATCGCTCGTTAAGTGAGCTAATATTTTACGATTTATTTTGCTCGTTATGCGAGGTTCCACTGTATTTATCATTGCACCACATAGTCCATCAATTTATTATTGAATGCCGATGTTTCTCTTGTATAGCAGTGCTATTACATATCTTAAGGAAATCAACGCTCTATCATTAAATAAATGACCTATAATTAAAGTTAACAGTAGCAGTTGACCTACCTGAATTCTGTAGCAATTTGCCGGTAGCCTCTGCGTCGCTCTCAGCTGATGTCGCACCATAATTCTTATAGTTTTTTCCACTAGGCTCATCAAATTTGGTCACTTTAAAACGCTCAGACATCTTGATATGTACACGATATGTTTGTTTTAAGATAAATATGTATTTTGATATGTTTAAACACTAATTAACACTTTCACAGACTCGCAAATTCTTTGGTGTTCCAAAAAGTCACTGTTTATTTATTGGTCATTATCGCAAAGTCCAACTTTCGGCTGGGGACAGTTAAAATGATAAATGTTTTCGTATTTCCTATTTAATTTATGTTCGTACATTTAATATTTCTTAATGTAAGAAACTTTTACGCCTTAATATTGCTTTAAAATATACCTACGCAATTATTGTAAGGCGCAAAAAGCATTATTAATTTATATGTACGTATATTGGTATTTTTTTAAATTTCTTTGCAATGCAATAAATACACTCATATTTACGATTGCATATGATACAAAATAGTAACCATCAAAATTAATGTAACTAATAATTACAATTTTTTTTTTGAAAATTAATTTGTTAGTTCTATGTAAAAATAATATTTAAATTTAAATCTGAACTTGAAAAAAAATTAATTTATTGAGAAAAGTAGCACAATACCGTAATTAAGTTACATATAAAAATCCATATTTATTTTATTATATGATTCACCACCATCTTAAAAAATATATTTTAAATATACCTAATAAAAATCATTATTTCTTTACATTGTTTGACGGACATCATAAAAGTATTATCAGATAACGTCTCGTAAAATGTCTCAAACTCTATAGTTTAATCACGAATTGCCCCTTCGCTCTTCATTTATTATGATAATTACAATTATTTCCGAGCATTTTATAAAAAAATCTCAAGTGATCGTTTTAAATATTTTTATACTAATATCATTTTCTACTGCCTACCCTGATACTTGGAATGAGTGTAATTATTACCAAATAGGGTCATAATACTACAATATTATTTAATATTGTGAAAATAAAATCAATATCAAGTACCAAACATTCGATATTAATGTAATATTTGCCATTTTTTTCGCATTATCAAATAAATTCATTTTCGCTGAACAATGTTATATTCAAGCCGAAGCAATATAGTATGATAAAAATGTCTATTAATATCACCCCACATTACACAGTAATTGTTATTTGAAATATCCAAGTACTCGTATTAGGTACAGTCAGATACAAAATACGTACATTCAAAAAAACAACTCAAAAATATAATTACTTATTATAAAATCGGAAAAATAATTGTTTGTTATAAATTAATAATTAATTATATAATTCATAACAGTGATTCTCAACACCAAACAATTTTATATATATAATAATGTTAATATTATTAAATTATATGATTTAAAAAAAATTAAACTTATCTTTTTCTTTATGCGCCTTCAAATTATGAAATCGTTAAAAAGAGTGCCGCAACAAAATAAAGGTTGAGAATTACTGATTTATAAATTAATAAAACAATTTTAGTTGATACCACTAATTGTAAAAACTTTAGTTTTCGAGCGTACGTCGGACTTGTAACTTATGGCCGGGTGCAAGGCACGACGTTAAATTGGTGACAATCAATAATATTGAAGGGGCACAAATGAATACAATGGAGTCAAAGATCAAACTGATCAATAGTTTTAACAATCCGATGTGAATTTATTTCAAATATACATACAAGGAATCTCAATGTCGCTTTTTCCATATATAGGTATATTAACGCATTTAGTTACTTCTTTAAAGAACAAAATACAAATAACTTAAATTGAAAAAAATATGCTAAGTTATTATTGTATTATCAAGGTTAAGATGAGGCATTGAAGAAATAAATTAGAAAAGGAAACTTGACAAGAACTCAAGATATAGGGAATTGCAAACGGAACATTTTGTGTCAAAATAAATTAAAAAGTCGCGATTAATTAGACTAAACATTGTTAGAGCAGCACATAAAAAATTACGATAACAGTAAAAAATAATAATACGCTCTTATTAATTAATTAAAAAATGTTATTACAAAAATAATCATAAAACTAATAACTTTATTGTACGATAAAATAATTCTGTCCTACAGTAGGTACATGTTCCCCAGTTGAAGGTTAGTCCCAAGACACGCAAATTCCAATATGATAATAATTTCTACCAAAATTCTCATTTGCATTACAATTGCCTTGACCGTGAACGTATCTTACCTTTTGTAACGTTTTAAAACAACCAATACTCTAATCTATCACAACATGACGCCCGCCAACAAAAAAAGTTCAACAAACTTAACCTCAATGCCGGTTGCAATCATAATACAAACAATACTAATAATAACGTCATCTAAACGTGTAAAGTTAAGTTACGGCGAACGCAAACGTAACAGTCTCGATGTTTCTGAAACTTTTTATACCGGTAATGAGGTATAATGCGACTCGGAAATATGAGTGTATAGAACGTATTCTTTAACATTTATTGTTACTGCGTATGTATTGTTTTACTTTACATTTCAGTGATGTTTTCACAAGTGGATGAGAGTTTTAAGATCGGCGTCGGGGATCGGCTCGCACACGCGGGTGGCAGCCGCGGCGGTTCACAGACGTCTGCCGAGCGGTCGAGTGGATCCTCGCGCGCTCTACGCTCGGGGTTCCGACCGTGCTCTCCGTCGCTGCGCAATATGAGTGACTGCAATATAATGAACTATATGCGCCTGTACTAGGGCATACACTAGTGCACGCTACCCTCTAATTGTAGGTTCATTTCTCTGAACTGGTTTATTCTGAATGCGTCAACACTTATATTGCATGCACTTGCTTTTTGATATACGTCATATAATAATACAATTCTCTATTCAGTAACTGTAGAAAATATTTGTAAAAACATTAAAACATATGATTTGTTATTAATAAACACTTTCATTTTAACCTATGGACATAGGTCAGGTCTGATATTTTTAGATAATTAATTTAAATGTTTAAAGCAAATGGTAGGTATATGTTTAATATTTATAATTTGCACACATATAGTTTAATATATAATTGTATAAATAAAAAATATATAATAAATTACAAATATTTAGCCTTCGCAAAAATAACTATTAAAATCTCCTTGAAAATCACTGAACCGATAATTATTAAGTAAAAATTATAACCCTAATCTAGTTATTTTATACTTCCTTTGAGATATTATCTAAGACATTTATATATTTAATTATCAAAATTTTGCATTGAAACTCTATTAAAAATATTCTAAAATTAAATTTTATAACTAAATAAAACAAACTTTTATGTCCGCTTATTAAAAAATCAAATTGAATTGCCTGTAAGTACAATTTCCGCGTTCCATATTTTAACTTGATGAATATAATATTACATCAGATTAATTTGATATAAAGACGTGATTCCTGCCGTGTCACGTCAACTTAATGTGTTCCACAAAGCCTTCATATAGCTATAGTTCGTAACCTTATAGTTGTCATTCTTTGTCGAATAATAGCAACCTTTTAAATGAAATAAAAAGTACATTTCATATAAAAGACTATGACATTTACTATGACCTTAAATCACTTAAATCAGAGGTTCCCAACCTACCCACTTCGGAAATAAAAAAAACACTAAAGATATATTATAATTATCATTTCATAGGAAATTATGGACACATATTGCATATTATGATTCCGCTATTGCGTCCTTGGCAAGTTCCAGCACCTCTCTTAGGATTCAATGTACTGTTGCATATCGAATTTGTATCAAAATGAGTTTCACTGAGTCTTGTACATTTGTGTATCCTAGTTTGAATTGTATATATTTATTTATTGTCGTTATTTCAAGTTAATACCTAAACGCGAATAGAACATTTAAAGTGGTATATACGACGTATACATAACATAATATAATATATGTACTAACGTAGGGAAGATAGAAAAAAGGGGTATTGTACGATATCAAAGGATAATAGCATGCCATTGTCTCTAATGAGTAAAAACGAGCTGGTAGCGCGTCTATGAGACACGTTTACAGGTATTTCTATATAAATATACTAACACTTAACAGCAAAAACAAGCTTCCGACACACCGACTCAACTAGGTTTTTGTTTTGTGCTCTATTATTATTCTTTAATTATTTATTGATTTAATTTGACTTACTGATTTGTGTCGTTTTGTTCTGATATATCATTTATTGTAAATCACATACAGTACATATATTTGTAATACTATTCTGATTATAAATTATAAAATATAATTTATTTTTCTGCTTTGTGTGCCATAATATTTTAAAAACAAATCAAATTGTCAAACAAGCCTGTCATTTCGATTTCTTAGATATTTAATTTCACAAATTTTTATTTATTTAATTTAATAAAAAAATTGGGTAAATATTAAATAAAATGTCCAGTTCAAGATCTTCGAGTGCTTCCGAAGCGATATCAGATGTTGATTGTACGTTAATGACGCTAAGGAAACCGACTGAATTGAGGAAAGTTATTAATTCAATACCAAAACCTGGACGCTCGGTGCCTAAAAATGGCCTCCCATTGTGGTATAAACTCGGGCTGGAATGCAAACTGCCAGTGCCGAAAATACCTATTGGGAAAATCATATTTTCACGCGGGAAAATTGGTGAAGATGTGAGTAAAATTTATGTTTATTTATGTTATCTTATTATCCATCTTCTACTTCTTCTTTTATTAAATGGCTTCAGAAGCCTAATGAAGACAATGTCGAGTATAAGAGCTACGTGTGATGTACACAAGAAATTACCATTATTCATCTTAGATAAGGTTGGTATTATGGATATACTCCAAAGAATTCAAAACCTCAGAAATTTCAATACCATAAATCATTTATTTCGTTATTTTTGGTCAACTATATTTTTAGCTACGTATTTTTGATAAAATAATTAACTTACAGGAAACATATACAACTATATGACGCTTTTATGAGCTAATTTAATAATTAAAAAGCTATAATTATTCATTTAAAATATTAAAGTAAAAAATCTTACTACACATAAAGTAGTTACGTAAAAACTGGGTAATAAAGTGGTAGAATTATTTACTTTTAACCACACGTAAAGCATTAAGTAGAAGTTATATCGTGCGTCGTGGAAAGCTCGAGGTGTAACTGTAGAGGGTGAAGATTTATCGTAAATAAAGCCTACCATTCGCACACCGGGAGTGTGAATATCCAACATTAACATAATGAACACGATTCAGTTAAAACGGTATTATTAGCTATTACTGTCTACAATTTCTATGGATTTATTTATTTATTTATAAAGCCAACCTACGAAATTACATTATGACTAAATATTATAAAAAGGAGTGCTATTATACAAACTAAATAAAATTTTAATTATAGGATAGGACGGCATGCTCTAAGTGATAAAGGGATAGATACTCCGCTTCTAATAGAATTACAAAAATACATAATTTAGATGTTACACAATAAGGAAAATAAAATTTAAAAAAAAATTTTGAAAAATATTTTGTTTTCGAAACTAGTCATGTGGACATGATTGTGATTGGTTATATTAGCCCGTGCGATTACTATAATAACTAGTTTTCTTTGAGTTTAAGATCTCATCAACGAGCGAAAGTGTAGGCGAATCGGTTTGCTAAACGGAGATAAATTAATGTTTGCTTCTTTGATCAAAAACTTTGAGTGGAAATTTTATAATATTTTCAAAGAAATTCAATTCACCACTTTTAAGTACTCGTATTAAAACATAAATTATTGTATTTAACGCTTCACAGAACAAACAAAAGTGGTGGTTTTGTTATGGCGAAGGAAATTTAAATTGTTTTAAATGTGAGAGAAATTGCGGTTTAAGCAATTATTTAATATTATGCAAAAGCGTACTTCAACTCATTTTTATCTATGAAATTATAATTATGTTGTGTCATTAAAGTGATTATATTGTTCTAATGAACTCTGTATTATTATTTATTCTGTACACTGCTGGCTTTCTATCCGTCTTTGTGTATGGCGCAGTTATATATAGGTCGGACCAACATCAATTGATACTTTTCGTCTGCTATTTCAGTATTAATTACGATAGAAATGGACCATGTAGAAATTTTAACTAAAAACTAGGGAATAGATAATAAAATATTAACATCATTGATCATAGGACATCCAAAATAATACCAAGACGTTTATTTTATAAATTATTTAATGGAAAATTATTACATAAAAAAAACACTCAAACACACGTAAAAGGAGACTTCCTTTTAAAATAAATATTGGAATATTTAATGCGTTTGTATTGTCATTATTTTGTCGCGTTTCTGTATAAATTTGCATATACAATACAAATCTTAGTATATAATTTTTGAACCATATTTCGTTCTGTATAAAAGTGGTTTTCGTATATTGTATAAATTCATTTGTGTTTAGCGCTTGTTTTTTGTTATGATCTAATATAGAAATATTGTCGAAGGTGTAGTATGGGTATGTTAATGTCCCTTTCAAGATTCCTTCACCTTGGAGTTTAACTTTTGTCAAGTTCCGCTTGTATCCGGTATTTATTGGGACGAACGAGATATTTTTACTACGCCTTAATAATATTGTTTATAATGCAAATATACACCGTAGCGTCTAGACATAATATAGTAGGTATTCTTATTTCAAAAATTTCAACAAATTCAAGATCAGAACTAAATTTGCATATACCTACATAATTATGAGTATTGGGTATATCCGGTTGGCATTTGTGATTGGCGGGTAATCTGCCTTTCGACTTCTAACAATAGCAAATACCAAACCGTATTCGACATTCCCTCTGAATTTATTTCATTAACAAAAACTACATCCGACAATCGACGAAATAGAGATTATCTGTGCACGATATAAAACAACACAGTAAAAATAAAAATTTCCTATGGTTTATTTTAGAATTATTACAATAAAGAAAAGGTAATGATAAACGTAAGTGTATGATGTATTTTTTAAATGAAATTTGCCACAAATATTAATGTGGTTGTGATATCGATTTTAAGAAAAACGAATATAGACTAGACCAGGAAAGCTTTTAGGTAATGAAAAACCATGAGAACTCCCGGAGGTCTATTATTTTAATTAGGACAGTATTTGCTTATGAATTCGTATGTTACTGATTTATCGTAGTACACTATACTTTCTGTAAATGGCAGGTATATTCCCTTTAATTGATTGATATTGCCAATGAATTATTTTAAATCAAAATTTCCTAAGTTATAGATTCCACCACTTCATTTGGCTAAAACGCTTTCGAATCGCGCGCCGTTACATCCTAGTATTTGCACGCAGCTGGCCATATAACGCGTGTTAACGCAAAAATGGAAAAGTACCTTAGACACGGCCACTATCGCTTATCATTTAAAATTTTAAAGCCTTTGAATTTCTATTAAGAGTTATATACATTTCTCTTGCATATAACGAATCACATTTATATTTCATGTTTAATACATTAAATGTAAAATAAATATTATATAAGCACAAAGCTTTAGAACACTATTTAATTCGCTAATACTACGGAGTTTAAATTGACTTGACTAGGATTTCGATTGACTTTTGTGTGTTTTTCATTAGTAAATTGCTTAAATACCATATGAATACACTCTATGAATACAGATATTTCGATTCACTATAAAGCAGAATAAATACATCATTTTAACGTGTAAAAATATAAATAAAACAAAAGCTGCTGTAATATATATTTCACACATTCGATTGTCGTTTTTTTCTCCAAATAAGGATCAGTAAGAATTATAGTCAACTTATTTAACACGTTTATGCTAATTTATTTTTTGTGTTATTAATAAAAATGTACTGTCTATTTTTGTATTTAACACGTTTTTTATTTAGTGTTATGTACCTTATAATTAGTGGGTCTTATATTATAAAGGCTAGAGTCAGCGGTTAGGGGTAAGCAGTTTTCAGTTACAATAGCCAATTGTAATGATTAAGATGAATTCATTTTTTTAATTTTCATTTTTCAATTCATTTTTGTAATTTATTATTGTGTATGTTTTATTATTTTTGATTTAACATTTCGAAAGCTTTGCATCTTTGTGCGCGTGTTGTTCGTTTCAATTGTGATTCGAATAATCTCAGAGATATAGTTCATTTGTTTGAAGTAACACAGTGAATTTGTTAAAAAAAACTTAAATGAAATTTGTATTCCGGATATATTTTATGAAACAGCATTTAGCCTGTAAAAGTTTATTCATCCGGAAGATTGACACGACTGAAAGCGTCAATTTTCAGTACATTTTCAGCAACACACCGGATATTTGAAGTTTAAAACTTCGGGGCGGAACATTTCGCAGTCTTTTAGCCTGTTTCCGTTCTTTTGACATCAATAAAACTTTCGTAAATATTCCCCGATATATAGGTATTTTTACACATTTATCAAATTTATAATCGTTATGGACTTTTTTAAATACATATAATCATTTCTTCCACGTGTATATCAGATTAATTTCATTGATTCAGGTTAATGACCAGTGTCACGGGTTTCTCTAATACGACCTTTTACGATCAAATTTTTAAGCAATAATATTTAGTTTTTTAAACAATACTCTTAAAATACTAAGGAATTAGGATTAAAAGAGTAAGGCATTTGAATACAATAAATATTATATTACGAGATGAATCTAATACATACATATGTTGTATGGAGTACTTTATAAATATCCAAAAACAAATGAAATGAATTACGTTAAATCAATAAATTTATGTTTAATTTGTATACATGTCTTATTGGTGGTAGCTGATTTATATTGAAAATAAATATTTACGTAATATATGTATATTACGTTGATTGACATTAAATAATAAATGTTTTATTTATTGTATCTGAAGGTCGTTTGTGTCTATATTGACTTTGGAGCTTGTAACTTGTAACTACAGTGAACTATTAATAGCGTATAATTAAAATATAAAACTATTGTGAAGAAAAAACATGTCCTGCGAACTTAGAACGAAGACAGCAATGCTGTTAAAAGGGTTGCCAGATGGGACAAATATAACTGTATAAAAAAAGCGCGAACAGCAGTCTATTTATAAATTCTGAGTAGCTGATATAAATTTATTTTGTAATTTTAATAATGTATTTAAAAAGTAATGAACACATTTTGATTACTTTTAATCAAAGAGCCTGCATCGTATTACATTTTAAACCCTCATTAAGATTTCAAATAAACTTTGTGAGCTTTAAAATCGTGCAGATTTATTCGACATAACGTTCGACCTCTAACAGTCCCGTGTGACGTAATTTAAATAGGTCAATAACCTCGACAATATTTCTTTACTTTTTGCTGACGGAATTATTAATCAGGTTTTACTTTTAAGATTATCTTTTATTCTTATTATCTAGTATATATACGTATTTATCCTTGCGTCTGTTAGCTTAAGTTAATTGTCTAGTGTGGTAACACCGAACAAGTAAAAGAGATTAGTCTAAATTAAATTTGTATATTTTCATATTATTATAACTTACAAATAAATAGTACGCATGAATAAATAATTGCACATATATGTAAGATCAATTACTCGACTGACTGGGAATTGTAAGCGGATATAAGGGCATTGGAACTTTATAAATAAAAATATATATATCTCATGTTAATTGGGTATATTAGACAAATGAAGATTCATATTCGTAATAAAGAAATGAAATTAAAATAACTTTTTGTCACGAACCCAGCGCCGGATTATTTAGTAAATTTCGATATCGCCTGCACGTAGACCTCCATTACTTCGTACGTGATCGCTCTACTTCGCATAATATGAGTATGTACTCTGACATGCAGGAAAATCGGCCGCCTAAATAAATCTCAAGTTACAAATGTTTTTTGTTTTATTTAGAAAATATTTGCGTAAATAACGTTTTAATATATTGAAAATTTTAAACTAAAATCTAAGGAACACACACGTGTTTTGAAACTTTTGCACACGAGTGTATTTAGTTAAGTAAACATTGAAAAAGCGTCATTAATATTCCTCATGCTTCTGCTGCTATTGCTGCTATCGGCTAATGCTAGTTATTTAACGAAGCGTCTCGTCACAGACCTGTGGGCTTATCACGAATTTAGTCTGGCTTTCGAATCGAGCTGTCACAAGTAAAACGGATCCGTTAGCAATCGGGATCATGAATTTTTACTAACGACTAACGAGCACCAGCAATCTATCAAATTAACGAAATATCGAGAAGTTCGAAAATTAACGAAAAGTATCTAAAATATTGTAGTTCCAAATCCGCACGCGGTGGCGCTGCTCAAATTTCCATACAAATCGCTTGAAGCGAACTCGGTTCGAAAGCCAGACTAAAATTCGTGATAAGCCCACTGTACGTTTAGTAGAAGTAAATAGGCAATAAATTTCTTAACAAATTTCAAACATATCGTATAATCTGTATACGTAGTTTTAAATATTATCAATTATAACACGTCTATGTCTATACGTTTCGGTAGATAAATCTTTATGTCAAAATCTTCCAGGTAAGAAGACTAGGTCTAGAAGGAGAAGGGCCACAACCAAGCTTCGACTTAACAGATCCTTACTGCAGAAATGTTTCCTACGAGTATATACCAGAACATGATCCGCATCTCGCGAACTACTTTGCACAGAAAGCTGCAAGGACTCGCATGAAGGACTTGGGCTTCGTCACTAAAGACGGAAGAGCCGTGTGTTCGCTAAAAGACTTCAATCAATATAGGAAGTATTTGTATAATCAGTTTATGGATAGGATACATGTTGAAATTAAGAAATTGGTGAGTTTTATTAACGAAAATGAATAAGGTCAAGGCTTGCAATCATAGCTAGGGTAATTTATCATTAGTTTGAGAGATATTTTTTAATAAGTTTTAAAGTAGCGAAATATAACGAAAAAAACTGGACTTGTCTAATTAAGTCAACATGGCAAAGACAATTGTGGTTTCTCACTACCACAGATTGCCTCACTACCACATTTTATATTGCATCCCCCAACTGTGGAATCTCCCAAAAATATCTTATGTTTCAAGGACGAACGTGCTCGTGATGATTTGACATTAAAAATGGTTGATCGTGACGTCGAAAGGAGACATTTAAGATTCATAAAATCTGAACGAGCTAGGGAGCATCTTGAACGAGCTGCTCAGGAACATGCCGATGAATTTGCTGAACGGAAAAGGATGTGAGTTAATAGCTTTTTTTACAATTTAACACTCTATAATGATGTAATAAACTCGTGCGTTTGCTGAATAAATCTGAAGGAAATAATTTAAGTGACCTTTTTTCGAGAGTTCTCCAAATTTCGTTCGAGTTCTAACAGAACAAACGAACTAAGTTCTTTTCCAAAGATTAATGGCAATTGAGCGAAATATTGAATGGGTAACCTGAAATCGGGACGGGTGAGACGTGAACCGACTACCCACCCATTGATTAATGGACGCTATTTTACTTGCAGTTAGTTTATTTTATATTTGACCAGAAAATATTATTTAATATAAAAAATTAAAATGTCGATTTTATTTTGAATTGTGACCAATAGCAGGATCATAAACATGTATTGAACACAAACAAATAAAAATGCAGACTTGAAGTCACAACGAAATAAAATGACGTAAAAAACAAATGCCTATGAACTAAGAGACAATATATGTTTTACCAATTGTTTTACAACCACCATATATAGAAAATAGACATATTTGAAATCACTTATATTATTTCTAAATTTGATTATAACATATTCGCATAAACCCTAATGTAAACACTTTATTAATTTATTTTGCTTATTAATTGAATTAAATATGACATAATGACAATTGATCGTGTGGTTAATAAAAACCTTTGACGCACTTAACACTAGATTTACCAGACCAGTCAAAATGACTGGTCTTGCAAGATCAAATTAAAATTCCTACTGCGTGTAACATTTTCTTTAATTCCTCTAATCTTCTTTAATTTATAACAGAAGAATTAGTTTTATGAATTTGATATTATTTTATATATAACATATTTGTAACAAATATATACTTTTTTGGTTTTGGTAGAAATAGGTTAAATGCTGGTAAATCTAGTGTTAATTAGCGACAATGGCTCCATCTAGTTGTGCATCTGAAAACTATTATACATTTATCGATACAATTATGAGTCTTAAATTAGTGTATCTAAAATCACAAAACATCCAAATATAAGACAGTATTCATTGTTAGTATTTTTGCAAAAAATAAATAAATAAAGGGTTTGTGTAATATTATTATCTATTAAGATTTCTTGATGCTGCCTAGTTTGAAAGTTAAATATATTAAATTGTTACATGGAATATTGCATTTCTGCAAATACTAAAAGATACATGCATAAACATTTGAGTCGCTGCTAAAATTTGATATGCAAAATCCACTTTTAAAACCTTAGAATAAAGTGTATAAACGATGGAGAGTACGCAGGTCTCCGAAGTCCACATTAAAACTTTGCGACGAGTTAATAAGAACGTCTAAACTTGTTTGTTGAGGATTTGAGAGTATGTCTCGTTTGACTTCAATACAGTTTGAGAATTAACATTAATGCAAAAGGATTTGTATTCGTAACTTTTTACGTTATGAACAATTTTGAAACTTATGCGTTTACGTTTACTGATATAGTAATTTTATTTTGTTTATTTTAAGGTTTTTAAAGTTAGTCTTTATAAACGTTTTCAAAGACTTTTTAACTGGTTAGAAAATAACAGCTCTCTCTGCAGTGTCTAAAAATTGAAAATAAAAGCTTTCGTCGGCAAAGCGTTTCAGCTGCCACGCGATGTTGATGTAAAAGAATTTTTACGGGATTTAATTTTTCTTTCCACGACTACATGCTTTTCTAGTTTATTTTGTTTGGCCAAAGGGAGATTTTTTAAATGAAGTATCTACGTTTTAATTATTTTTGACTTCAGTTTTGAAGTATAGATACAAAAATCACTATAGCATATTGCGATATTTTATGTTGAAATAATTAAATCAAGTTTTGGGTTTCTATACATTTTTAAAACAATATATAATAACACAACTTTTTTAAAATTACTTTAATGTATCCGAACTTATTGTTAGCAATTATTATTCCGTTTAATTAAAACATAGAACTGTATACTATTTATATTTACAAAGCTGACTTTGACATGGAACAAAGGCTCAAGGAAATTTCACATTCGCTCTTTTAAGCTAACGAACATAAACCCTTGACTACATTTTCTTTTGACATTATTACAATTTACTAAATGTAATATGATCACTATTTACTCTTTAATTAGTTGAGAAGATATATTTAAAATTTTAGGGCAAAAGAAAGGGATAAGATCATACAACAACGCATGAAATATTTATCCGAATTTAAAGAACAACAGCGTCTCCATCATGCTGCGAAAGGTCGGGAGAAGGAGACGCGGATAAAGCAGCGAGTTCAAGCTGCAGCAGAACTGGAACTAAGGAGAAAGATCATGTTGGTGAGATCTTGGAAGGTGAACGAGAGGAAGAGATTAAATAGACTGAAACACGAGAAGGCGCAGAAGCAAGCGGCTTTGGAGAAGCAGGTGAAATGTTTATATCTGAATTAGAGCTCAGTTTATTAAAATTATTATTGGATATTTTTTATTATAACAAAGATTAGCTTATGATTGCGTACCCAATTGTAGAATTATACAATCTTCACAATATCCTGAGTCTGAAATATAGTTTTCTATATTACAAATTAAAGTTGACCTTGAAATAATATCTAAGCATTAGATTTACCTTTTAAAATGCAATAACGTTGGTAAAACAATTTTTATATGTTTTTTGAGAAGATAGTCGTTCCGATACTTTTTGAACATACTGTACATAAATGTAAACGAGCATTTTAGCACGTGGCAACTAAAATAGCTTCAATAGAAAATGTACCGTTTGCAAGTGTTACCATTATTTTGCATAACTACATAAACTGTTAAGCGGTAAATCCGAAAAGTCAGTGACCATAAAAGATAAACGCTCTCTTGCTCTGTACAGTCTAAGAATGTTTGCAAAGGTTTAATGTCATAAATTTAATCGGTTACTACTGACATAATTAGGTTATTAACTAACTTATTCCTCTTTTAATACCTTGGTAGTATATGATGATTTTACACAATACACATATATATATACACATTACACATTTTTCTTAATTTTTTTTTACATTTAAGATTCACATATAACATCCAAACAAATACCTACTTTTTTAACTAAACATATAATAATATTAATAAATATATAATATGTATATTTATTCCTTTTCGATCGGGAATCAAATCCAGAACCTGAGCATAATAAACAGACGCGCTTACCACAGAACCTATTATTATTTTTCTAATTTTAATGTACCTATGCATTGAAAATGTAGAGATTAGCAATTGAACTCCCAATGAACATAAAAAACGGTCTAATATTTGTTCATCAGGCTAATGACAAATGGATACAACGTATTGACTCCCAAAATCAAAAGATTCTGAAGGAGGAGATGCTATTGAAACTGTATTCAGAGGACATGGCGGCCGCAGCGATGAGAAGAGCCAAGTACGTGTCAATTGCTTATTGATTGTCTTTATTGATTCAATTTCATTTGCCTCTATCATTAACGCCTGTGAACTTCAATACATATTAAATGTTTTCATTATATTGTGTTCTATTTTTAAATTTATTATAGCATTTGTTTATTCTATTTTCAATGTCAATTTAAAATCTTAAAGAATGACTTATTATTTTTCGTTTGTTTCTAGGAAATCGGAAATACAAGCTTACAATCAATATATGGAAGTGCATCGTTTAAGATTAGCTAACTGGAAACTGGGGCACGGCGGTAAAGCCAAAGAAAGGAACCTTGTTAAGAAAATGGGTGTGGAATTTGAAAAGGTGCTCTTTAAGTTTATTTCGAAGAGGTAGATGACGTCACACGATACATCAAACAAATATAATCATATAAGAATTAATTAATTTTTAAAACTATACGGCATACTATCGCGTTTATTTTGATTGTAAACATTATATTAAATTTAAAAAAAAAAACAAATTATCACATATAGTATTTTACACACATTTATTATTTTACACTTATTATTCATATGATTTCACAATATTATATTTTCTATTCAATATATGTTAAAATAAAATAACAATGTTGTAGTGAAATCATATGAAAGTTCATATTTTATATGACATGTGGATTTTGACGTGTGGGTGTGATCTCATCGTATTGTACGTCGTTTTGCCTAGTAACATGGTCAATGCCTCTTGCCTGGACTGATATTTACACATATGCGGGCCTTCATATAAAAATCCATTACTAAAATTAATACATCTTCAAGCTATTAATAGAAATTAATTAATTTAAAAAGCGATAATGGTTGAATGTGCGAATAAACGCAAGAGCCATGACTTTTGCCCTATTTTTCTGTAAAATTGAATTTAAAATACAAAGACGCCTGTGACAATTTGCTTTGGCGGAAATCTTGCGTTCAGTGGCATGAAAATATATGGCACGAATTACAAATATATAAAACATGAATTATGTAAAAGGGAAAAATGTGTTCGCGTGTTGTATTATAATACTTTGCATAAAGTATTTCTATATTTAGCATTGTTTTGTTGGGAAAACAATTGTTGATATCCCTTAACAAGGCATAATTTGTCAGTTTTAGTGGTTTATAATCCAAACTCACCAATCATCTTTAGCAATAAATAATTGAAAACCGTTTTAATAATTGATATACAATTTGTCAAATCTGAAATGCTTTTGTCTGAATCACATCAAGTCACCTCCATTCTAGTAAACTTCTTACACGCAACACTCTTTCCACTTTCCCAATTCATACCTCATTCTGAACCTTCTATATAATAACAAAAATTATACACATTAATAAATGGAGAAAAAACCCAAATTGAATAATTTTATAAATTTTCATTCAGTCAAAGCGTGGAGCCAAAGGAATGTCGCCAGAACTTGCGCAAGCGCTTGCCGAAGAAGCGATGTCACAAGCTTTGTCAACTGAAGGTGATGCGCTTATGATTCTCGGACAGGCCCGAGCGAAAATGGATCAGGAAACAATACTGCCTTCCCCTGTCTTAAGAATGATTGATGAGGTTTGTAAATGCTCGTACTAAGTGTGTATTCCTAAAAGAACGCTACATTTTAATTTCGTTTTACATTGGTAAGAATGTGGTCAAGGTAAGGGTAAGAATATTTGGTCGGGATTTACTTAAAAACGGTTTGAAACGCAAAGTAAAATCATTAAATTATCTTAAAGTGATAATGTTATACTGTTAAAGTTGCCTAATCTTGCAGATGCTGGAGGCGACCATCAATGAATTCGCACGTCGCCGTGTTACAATCCTACTGCGTCACATTGAAAGGGTAATACGGCATAGAGCCGCGGAAGTGTTCTTCGCAAATATACGACAACTTACTAAGAAACGGTTTGTTAGACATATTAGTTTCTTCTTCAGTATTCCATGTCTAAGATAATGCTAAAGCTTTATTTTAATAATATTTTGGACGGCATTATTTTATTAATACACGCTTATTTATGAATATCAGGATCACATTTATTAAAAATAGTTTATTCTCTTTCATACGTTTGCAGAGCACCAAAAGAACGCCGTTGGAAAGGACAAGCCGCGTGTGAGTTGGAAAAGCAACATGATGAACGACAAACTGTTGTGGCTTTTGGTAGTGTAAGAAATATTCAACCTGAAGACTCAACTGAAATTGACATGAAAAGTATCAAGGCAAGAACACCAACCCCTATGGTAAGAGAATAATACTATATTGCAGAATTTTATTTTACTTTATAAATTGTAAATAATACAAAAATGTCTTGAAGGAAATCAAGTTACTAAAATGCTAACAAAACCTATGATTTTACCCCTTTTCTGTTTTATCCAATTTGTGGTAGAATAATTTTTCACGTACTCAACAGTCAGTACGTGTCGGGCTTAGCAATACTTGTAGACAAATCCAGTTTATTGTTTCTGAAATATTCATAGACGTTTACGATTGATATATCATATAGATTTTATGTAACAATTACCAAAAGCTATAAGTGTCCTGCTCGTTCAGTCATCTCTATCTGTGGCTGGGTTTTATAAAATGTGGACATGAGGCAGTCCCACTTCAAGCAAAAAAGTAAATGTAAATTCCGTAGCCATCAAAAATGCTACTAGCAGAAGTAACATTCTGTGATCGTGTAGAAGATTTACCGGATCCCGTGCCGCGACCCGGTGATCTCATCGAGAGAAAGAAATTGCTAGAGGTATGTGTTTAAAAGCATATGCAATTGATTTTATTTCAGTAATAAACCACATTTGAATGACAGATTCAAAAACCAATAATAAATTGTCATTTTTCGTTCACCAGAATTCTGTGTGACGTATCCTCTTAATTACCTTTTAGAACGATGCAGCGTTTGATATATCTAATGTCAAATATTTAAATTGTTCTTCCATTTTATCCGACAGATGATAAATAGAGCGGCAAAAATATTATTCCGCTCGGTCAGTGAGAAAGTGCATTTGGGCATGGACGTTATAATTGGAAATGTCACCTTACCACGAATCCGTCATGCAAGTAAGTTAACTAGAAACTATATATGTTTACTACGATGTTATGTGTGTATTTATTTGCGACTATAACTTCAATTAAGGGAAAGCAGCGGAGGCGACTATTGTTAACATCAAGTGGAATGTCATATGACTTTTTTGAAACGCAATGTTCAAGCTAAAAGTATTTTGAATCTTTATCAAAGTAAATTGTTTTATTATTTAGATATTTTGTTCTCACATATTAACTTTGTGTAGGCATTAAACGTATATTATATGCTGTTTTAGTGGAATGGGGAGAAGCTGTCGAGGGTTTGGCGAATGCTGCGGTGGAGTCTCGCGTCAGCAATGAGTGCTCTGATGTTAGACGCGCGAGTGTATTTTTAGCGCATCGCATACTTAGATCGCTGTTAGCTGAAATGAAAGAGGAGAAGAAAAGACTGGTAATTATGTTCGGCATTTAAATAATCAATACAAATTCAGAAGAAATTCATCAAAATTATTTAGACTTAGTATTTAGTTATGTAATTTCAATATAAAGATTAATGTAGTTAAAAAACATTTGCAGAAATGTATGCAGCCACCTTCAGACGATGAAGTGAAAGATTTTTACGATCCTAATGCTGTGGCTATCAGCGAGGTATCTGATCAGGGAGACGGCGATTCAACTCGAAATGATGCGAAGTAAATCTCAACAAAGCTACGTTTACATGAAGGCGGTTAATGTGCGCCGTGGACACAATTTGAGTTATTGCAACATGCGTCTTAAAACTAAATACTTTTTGTGAACTTAGCCTTGATAGAGTTGATAATTATTTACAAAACATTGTCTTTAATTATGTTTTGCTATTATTTGTTTTGAGTTTTTGATTGTAATTTGAAACACAATGTTTTTTTTATATAATAAATCTTGTATTGGAACTGCATATATTATTTATTTCACCAGTTCTTTTTGTAATGTCACGAAATTTTTGAAAAGCGGTGATTACTACTCTTATAGTAATTGCGTAAATCACAATGGTACTAATTAGGTATTTCGAAATAATCAGATTAAATAATTCAAATATAAACGATTTATATTTGTAAAATAAATTACATATTAAACTGTAAACGTTGTATTTATTTTTTTAAATGACATTATATTGAACAAATTAAAATGCCCTAATAGAATATCCCCCCAATTTAGAATAATTCAAATGTAAAACATGAGAACAATAAAGAATTAACTTAATAAATAGACTCATAAACATCGGTGAATCTTAGTAACGAATAACAATAACAAACAATGGCAGTAAATAGTTTATTAAAAAACAAAACAGCACAATTTTCACATTCACCTATGATTTTCTAATAAATCATAATAATAACAATAAATGCAGAAATACGCGTATCCATACAATATAGTATAACTTAAATAATACGGCACGTTCCTAAAGCCTTCATGTTCGAACGAACCGAAATGTATAACAATTGTAATCAGAAAGTATATGCTCCCATAGGTCAGGTATAGCTTCACATAGTGCTGGTTCCTTTTGTGAACACCGAAAAGCAGGATGGCGGTGAAAACTAAGCTAAGTACAGTAAAAAATATCGTCGTAGCTTGTAACGCTTTATTGTATCTGTTGATAGCTTCGCTCGAGAAGTTGTATGCGGATATTATAGTGGCTGTGCAGACGACAATGTGCACTATCTGTATTAACATGAGGATGTAAACGATTATTAAAGTTCCAGTTCTTAAAGAGTATCCGAAGAAAGGATTGCACATGATTCTAATTTATCTTGATGTAACATTTACTTCTATATAGATCTTTTATATTTATTATTATATATTAGGTTTCATTTGTACGAATAAATAATTTTAATAAATAAATAAATAATATGTTCTCTTCCTTCTTTTGTTAAATAATCTAATACATGAATATAAGGCCAATTCTGCCAATGTAGATTATTTCCAAGCTTCGGTAAAGTGGTGGAACCTTTACCAAAACATCTGACGGAGTTTTGAAGAAATTCTAAAACTCACGTTCTTCTGTTTCAAATCATTTGCCCACACTTACGCACGTCCGCGAACACCTAATGGACAATAATCCACCATTATTACCCATTAATACTCGATCCAACACAAGTTTAGGTAAATAATTTAAAACCGACAACATGCCATCCCAAGATATCTGTCAAAATAGATCGTTGTTGTGCCTGAAGTCTGGCAATTTTTTTTTAATCATTCCATAAAGCATACGTTTTATAAATATTCATTTTTAAAATATAAATTCTTAATTCCAAAAAAAAATTTCTAACAATGAAGACTTGACTTGACTTGAATGCTAGACTAAAACACATATTCGTTAAAATCAAGACGTACAACTTCATTTATTTTAAATAATATAAAATAGGCCACACAAACCTTATCACAGTCATACGTCATTTAATATTAAAAACATTATTGTCGACTCCAAAATTGTATCTGTCAAAACACCAGTTTATTGTTCAGTCAAAAAAAAATGTAAAAAAAACACCATAAAACAAAAAATAGAGTTCAAAATAAATAACGTAAATATGAGTGAAATAACTGAAACACTTTCTTCAGACGCGTCGATAATATTAATGTCTGTTGCAAGTGGAGATAATATGGCCCTCAAAGCTGTTCTCAATTCCGGACACAAACTTAAAGACGCTCCTACTCTTGTACCTTATTCTGAAGGCAGAGAATTGCAGGTAAATTGACACTTGCAAATGAGGACTCAATCTTGCTCAAGGATTCGTATTTACACAAGTCTAATATCTACATATATAATAATGAATTTACAACAGTAGTTTATGATAGGCGCCTACACATATCACTATGAGCATGCGAATTGCATTTAACAGTGTTGCTGGCAGAGTGCCACTTTCCCATGTGCTAAGAGTGCTATTGCTCGCGTGCTTTTGTAGGAGTTTCAGGCAGCGGTCATGACAGTAAACACAACATTGCTAGGGATTTACGCAATTCATTAACTGCTACTGCTGGACATTCAAAATCAGTTCAATTAATTCCTAGCGGCCTAAAGGTCCCCTCCAACCTTTAGCAGGTCACCAGCCTATCTTATTAGTGAATGCCTTAAGCTACGCTTGCTCGATACCATCATGTGCCTATAAAAAGTATATAATATATGAATATATAATATATGGGGTGTCAAATTTTAAATATTTCTCTACAGATAGAGGAAGAGCTGATAAGTAGCGGATTATCAGCTATATCAGTACGACATGACGAATTAACGCAGTCCATTAGTTTACCACGAGCATGTGAACGTCTGCAAATACCACCGGGTTCTATGAAAGTTAGTATTGCTGTTATGTATTTAAACAATTTGCTTATGTGTACTCATAGTAGTCGAAAACATATCTTTATTGTTAATTAATTAATTGTTTTTGTAAATCTAGACAAATCCTCCATAGTTTTTTAAACTAGTTTTCAATTGTTTTTATCTACTAACACAATTATAAATAAATTTGGCAACCCTTACATGTAAATTATTATCATTATACATACGTCAAAATTTTCCAAAACCAGATGAAAAAGTCTGATAGCTGATAGGGTTAAGGTATTAATTAACCATTGCTTTCTAGCTCCGAAATTCGTTCCGTTGCCTTCATCGGCCAGATTTGAAGCGAGTACCACATCTACGTCGTATGGCACCTAACGAGTTGCGTAGCTTATTTCAGGGTTATGCTGATCTGCCAACTACAACCGCCTTTTCGCATTTTGGTTAGTTTAAAAGTCTGGAATTATATTTAGTCGTCTGTAAGTAATCATACTCTATGAGGAGTCATCCCCTTGAAGCCTAATGCACTACTTTAAAAATATCTCGCACCAAACCCGACTAATTCCTGCAATTTTGTTTTATAACAAATTTTAATACAAAAATGATATTTTAGATAAATGTGAATCAATAAATAAAGAACTTAAAGATGATTCAAGAGACAAAAGATCAACTAGTCCAAGCAAACGTGGTAATTCACATCCTTCATTTTATTTCTTATCCGATTTAAAATTCAATAGTTCGGTTTTAAGTAAAGGGGTGAAAATAAAAAAGTGATACATAAAATTTTCAGTAAAAGGAATGTCACCTTTAAAGCAAACACAAGAAGAAATTCCAGCTAGTATGCGCTTGCGCAGCACTCGCGCAAGGATCTACACTTCCGTGTTGAATAGAGAACGTATTGATTTTAAGTTAGTATTTAAATTTAATTATTTTCGCGTTATCATGTATTTATTTACCGCGATGCATTTATTAATAAAAAACAAAACAAATTAAAATTATTGATTGCAATTTTGTTAGTATCGTTTACTAGTAAAAGGTAATAGGATATACCTAATTTAGATCGGTATGTAGTCTAATATTTCATTTTAGTCACTTTCATGTAAAAAAAATCATATAAATTACAGAGACGAAACAGCAAAGAATGATTTAACAGAACACAATAACAATGAAGCGATGGAAATAGACGACGATATTACGCAACATGAAGAATTACAAGTAATAATGCCACCAAGATATGACGAGATACAACCAGGATATTCAGCCAGTACGTGCTCATCATTTTGCTAAATAAAACACTTTTAAAAATCTCAATTTGGTTTTATATTTTCATAATAACTTCTTCACTATAAATATCGTCTTCTTAAATTTTTCCAAGTATTTTTCAGATTGCTTAAGAGAAGACGAACTAATGGCATATTATACGCCCTATAGTTCAAATAACCAATACATTTTATAGCTCCATCTAGTGGAATTTAACAAAACTTCAATCTGAAACCTAAACTTCCCGCTAGATGGCGCTAATTAAGGTTTCATATATTTTTGCGCGAAATCACAACAACCGATATATGTTTTGATATATTTGGCTAGAAATTTTGCAGAAACAATACATTTTAATTACTAGGATAATATGGTTTCAATGTCGATCGATTTCGTCATTTAATTTATTCTACAAGCGTCAGCACAAAAACTTATCGTTACAAAAAGTACCGTATATTTTTACTAGATGGCGTACAAAATTGTAAACAAAAAAATCCATGGTTATTTTTAATTATTATATTCATTAGATTTTTAAATAAATTTTGATTTTTACACGAACACTTTTTAATCAAACATTGAGTAAACATAAACTGTCAGATAAATCAAAATATTTCTTCATTTTTTCTATCAATCTTGTTTTTCCAGAGATCACTTATTCTGTTTCTTATGGCAGCTAAAATTACTGCTAATAAATGCATTGAAAGAAGTAACATCATTGTCAATGTTACAACGAATCCAGTTTTTAGAGGTTTTCGCCAATCAACCATTGGATAGATGTACGGATGTCCTGAACTGTGAAAATAATAAAATAATATTAAGATACAAGAACACTATTTCTTATTTTAATTTAAACTGAAATCAGATTGTAGACTTTTATTTTATTGCTTTTTAAATAAATTTAATTATATTTGTTATTTGTGACTATAAAAATCAAAATCGCTGAAGGTTCAAATTTGTACTTACGGATCTGTTCCTCCAGCGAGATAATAGAAGAATCCGAAGGAAATGTATGTAAGACCAAACATGAATGGATATACAATGTGAAGTAATCTGCTAGGTTGGGCTGATGACATCAACTCCAAAAACATTATCACAGAATTCATGAGATGAATTAAAATATTCATCACTTCATTTGGGGCGTATTTTCCTTCTGTAAAAACAAAACAAAAAATAAACTGAATAATAAATACTATCTAAGATTTTAAATATAAATTATATTAATTTTAAAGAATATAGAATGTTTGTGACAATTCAACTACAAAATCTTTACTTTAACAACACTTTTACTCAAATCGATGTGTAAAATGTTACGCGTTTAATCATTGTCAATAAAATAACAATTAACTCCTTATAATTATTTATTTTATAATATATAAACAAACTTACCTTTAGCGAGAAAAGTATAAAAAAATATTGTAATCATGAATGCAGTCGGTATTGTAATGTTATAAAGAAACCAGTAAACTTTCACATACCACGGCAGCCCATACTTCGAATCTGTAAAATGTATAAAGATTTAACAAAACCATTAACGTCTGTATTAAAAATAATTACTAAAATTGCAATATACGAACCTATCGGTGAATAAAAATGGCATCGCGCTGAAATAGCAAATGAAAATGCAGTTGTTAACAGCACTGCCAACAATCCCCAATGTGTTAGATAAATAAATCTAAGGTTTATGTTACCACGTACAGCCGTGTGAGAGATTACTATTGCGAGAGATGAGAGAAAGAGGAAACTTCTAAATAAAAGAAGAGGGAAGCATGATGATGTCTTCTGCCAACAACTGATGTAGAAATGGCACGGATGGTAATGTTCCAAAGGGATCATGCTCCAATTCAATTGTTTCTTAAAATAGTGCTGGCAAGATACCATATTGGAAGTAAGCGCGTTCAAAACTAACTGTTGACTGTAAGAGAATTAAAAAAAGCAGACAATATTTTATGTTATCAGACGTCGTTTTTGCGATTTTATTATTAAAGATATATCGACAAGAACTATTATTATTTCAAAAGAGGGTTCCGTAGTAGTTTTAAGTAAAATACACGGGAAGAGACCTAGTCGCGTTTCGGGATCAGCTTGGAAGTAGCCGGGATAACGAGAGGAGTGTGCCCTGTTAATTTGGATGGAGTACATTCGTCTCCTCCAAACTCCACTGTTGTACTCGGACACCTGTCTGTGGTAACAGTTGTCTCCACTCATAGACCACGCTCTAGCTTAACATACTGTAGTCATATGCTAATATAAAAAGACTCGGTTAGGTGATATATTCGTGAAGTTAAAATGGTATTATAAATTTAAATCTTTTAAAAATGAGAAAATCGAAATATAAGACGTTCTGTTCCCCAAATGGTTAGGCCTTAGTATCTTAAAACTTAGGTAAACTGTCTGTGATACCCTAAATCTTTATTTTAGAAGTGGATTTGATATGATTGATTTGATTTTAGGTTACCTACAACTTATCTTTTTATAACTGTTTGATTATACACATAGGAATTTCTTCAACCGATGAGTTCTAAGTTCGAATCAGTGCTAATTTAAATTAATATTATTTGTTTATCCCTAAAATATTTTAAAATTATATTTAATAAATTTTATTCGTATAATTAAAATTAATGTTATAATAATTAATTATGCACAAATCGTATAACAAAAAATGTACAAAGACATCTTTATTTTATTAATTAAGTATTTATCAATATTAATCACCCATTGAATCGTTCAGAAATAAAATGATTAATAAAATAAATTTAAAATCGACGAAATCAGTTCAAATGTCAGATTTTTTATATTTTACAGAAATATTCCACTTAGAATTAAAACTAAATAATAAATATATCTATCACCTATTGCAAGGATATTGATGACAATATTGAATATCCATTGTCAGTAAATAATTAATAATTTAAAAATATTTACAGCTAATTAAAATTACAACTACTATCACAATACAATGTTTATAAATTATTAAATATTTAAATTGGCTTAATTTAAAAAAAAAAAACTTTCATTTTTAATTCGGTATGACAATTCTTTACCCAAAGATAATTTTATGTGAATTAACACAAACCAAAAAGTGCTACAATAAACCAAAAACGATATTCATCTCAGCCATAGGACGTCCACTGCTGGCCATAGGCCTCCCCCATTGAAAAATATATATTTTTTTAATTGTTAAATTAGACATGGCATTGATTACTATTAGTATTGTATTGTACCAAAGGGGTGTCAGCGCAATACTTATTCACTATTTTATCACGTATTGTGGCAATAATAACAACCAAAACATGAATTATAAATAAATAGACAGCGCAAAGGAATACAACTAACAGCGCTGAATTTGGTTTTGACCAATCTATCATTGGATATATCCATGGGTTTCCCGCTCTGAAACAAATGAAAATATTATTAAGGGCCGGTAATTCAAACCATTCTTAATTATAAGGTGACTTAAGTCTGTAACTCCTGATTTTAAAAGTTAATCAAGTCGCTTTTTAGTATATTTTAGGGCGTATATGAGTTTTTTTAAAGGTCTAATATCGTCTTAGATTACTTTTATTATTTTGTGTTATTCTGTATTTATGTGTATTCTGTACCTTAGGTTACAGTTAAAAGTGAAAAATAATTACAAGACAAATATGACAAAAACAAAACAAAAATAGAGTTTTTTATTTGTTTCATTTTTCTTAATTAAATTATATATTACTGTTACACCTTTAGTCACTTGGCTCTGTATAGGTTTAATTACATTGTATGACATTATGCATCCGTTGGTATGCGGTATGCCAATTAGTAAACAATGTACAGTCCGTCGGTTAGCATACTACATTAATAATATTTATTTAAGGGTTTTTTAACGCAGTAAGCAGTCCGCGTTCGATTTCCGGTTGAAACAATTTATAAATATTTGTCTTTTAAAAAAATATATATTTGTTTGGAGGCTGGATTTTATGTATATTTTTTTTTTGCTGAACTAAACATTGCTGATGATTTTTCTTGCTAAGTTGTCGAAATGTTTTGATGCTAAATGACTAAAACACGACATTAGCATAATGAGTAAAAAGACACAGTGATTTTGTCTAATATCTTTTTAATTCCTTTTTTTTATAAATAAAACGTGATGTTCACATTTATATAAGTACTTGAATTTGTTAATCTCGCAATGGTTTCATCAAGGTTACGAGTACATCACAGTTATTATAATAAAATGACACAGTCAACTAGTAAGGGTCAAGTATTTAAGCATTGAAGATTTTCGATTTAACGTCTATAGCACAAAATCTATCTATAAAAAATTATAATGCAATAAATAATTTGTTAAGAAATAAAATTGTCGATTACGCAGAATTTACTATAAAATATTGGTTAATAAAATAATTAGATACTATTGTCTTTTATTGACGTTTTTAATTGCATTCGAAGCAAATTAATGATTTGTACTAATAATCAAATTATAGATAAAATTTAATACAAACAATAAGTTTTTTCTTAATCAAATAATTTAAGTAATTATTAGAGATGTTTCGACTAGTCGGCCACTAGTCGGTAAAAAGCGCCGACTATCCGGCTTGTTACTTTGGGTCTATTTCTGAATAAAATGTATGTGTTACTTCCTTGTAAAGAAAACATATTGATGATATTTATCAAACAAAATTAGCATCTTAATTAAAAAACAAATCAACATAATATTTAATATCATAAATTGCAATACTGCGTGATGATATTTGAAACTATCGTCAAACTAGTGAGCTGTAAAACTCAAAAAACTTTCTTTGTTATTTATATTTGTCCACGTGTCAGTAGTGACTGAAATTGCAGCGAATCAGCTGTAAACGAAGCGTCACGGGAATCCCCTAAACCGTAGTCGGCTTGGCCAACTAGTCGGCCAAAGTCATAATCGGCACATCTCTAGTAATTATGTCTGTGTGCGTGTTAATATATTATAATAATTTAAATTCCAATTGAAAACTAATTATAAGCCGATATGATACTTGATATGTTGAAATTGCAAATTTTCATGAATTTTAATATACATATACTACAAAATGAGCACACGGCGAATTATATATATATGTATACCTTAGGTAGGTAAATAACATAGGCTTTATAGAATTGTGAACGGAAAACTATGAATTACAGTAATGTTATTATTTTGAGTTGCTATTTTTACACAGGATTTTCATGCGTATACCTCCAATACAGTAAGGCACAGAATTCCCTGCTAGTTTATGTTGTAACTGTCTTGCCAACTATAGTAACAACTAGTCAGACGAGGTTAATTATAAGTCACAGGTGTCTCTAACATTGTAAGCAACAATAACTTTGAGAACTTCGGTTCATTGAACTTTCAATAATTTGTTTCTATTTGTTTATTACAAAATATTCTTTAGTTATAATATAGTACCAACTATAATACTTGTCTCAAATCCATATATCTTGTTTTTTTTTACATCATACTAATACAGACTACAGATTTTGACTATAATACATAATATACTAGCTTTTACCCGCGGCTTTGCTCGCATTTAAGTCATAAGTATCAAATATCATTTCAATAGAACTATACTCAATATTTTATTACTATAGTCAATTGGAAACTATAGTAAAAAATTTCCTATGTATAGAAGTAGTATGTATACTACTACTTCCTATGTATACCAGTACCTCCAAAAATATGTCTACAAAATTTCATGATGATCGGTTAAGTAGTTGTTGCGTGAAAACGTAACAAACAAACTCACATTCACATTTATAATATTATTAGGGTTTATATAATATATTTTTACAACAAATAAAAAGTTTAGGGCATTCAATTATTCAATTATAAGGAGTGCGAAAGATTATTTGTTTTAGCGGACAGCGGATATTATCTTGTATTATTTGTTACTTTATTTAAATTAAAGCTTTAACCTTTCAATAAGTTTTATTATCGAATAAAATACTAACACCATTTAATATAAACGGTAGACAGATTAAAAATAATTAAAGACTAAGGCTGCATAGAAAATACAAGGCAAAAGTTAGATTCACTCCTCGAATTATTATGATTACAAAATTATGCATAAAAGGTCACCTAAACTAATTTATTTAATCGATATGTAAAAATAGTATCCACATAATATTCACTAAACTTGACCTAGTGCAGAGACCTTGACTCGCGAACGCGTCATTAGGCCCCTATGTATAGACCTGACTTAGTATTATATTAATGCAAAATAAGATTGATGAAAATTTATGCGATTAAGTCTATCATTATATTGGTGTTTTGTTCGTTTATACCAGCCATTCTCAAAGTGGTGTTCCGCGGAACCCTAGGGCTAAAATACTGCAAAAAATACCTACCAAAGGGAGATTATAAGGTTACATTCCAACTAAATATTACGTAATATTACATTGCAATATGATTATTCATAAATACATATAAATCAGGTTTTTTATAATTATATTAAGGCTTTTTTCTTCGCCAAAAAATTTAGAGAACCGCTGGTTTATACAATATCAACTAGTTCAAAGTCTCTATACATCTTATTATAGCATTTATTTTAATTATTTTTAATTCGACTTTTCACTGCATCGCAAGAAAACTTTTAATTTTGATAATTAGTATTCACGAATACATTAATAAAGCATTATAACAAACACTTATTAATTAGTTTACATTGTCAAAATAACAACAGTTATGTTTACTGTTGATGATTAAGAGCAGTGTATAAATACGAGTTTTAAATAAATCATCATTAGCATCAGTCGTATGCAATTTTCGTAACATGTGCCAAATACCGCCATAAACCATGAATAGAAGTACATACCTACTTCGACCATGAACGGTTAATATTTATCAATTGTTAGTTGATTTTATGAGCAACGATGCTTTATCTTTTACAATACAATAGATTTTCTGCTTAGAGAATAAATATCAAGGAAAATCTCAGTAAAAGGTCAGTAAAAAAACAAAGGCATTGAAATTGGATTGCTCCATTAAATTTCATACTATTGAAGATCTGTTTAAATTAATATGCATGGACGTGATAGCTATTTGTTATTTGATAAAATATGTTTATTTACAAGCAAAGAGTACCTACACACACACGTATGCCCTTCATGTAACTCTAGGGCAACATAACGGCCGTGTCACCTTATTGTTTATCCTTATAAGATTTTTAAAATGCACTTAATGCATAATAAATTAACAGCATTGTTTTAAATTTAGTACACACTTTAGTAAATGCAATGGGTAGGTTTCAGTAATTTCCCGACCCAGCATGCGTATAACGACCAATTTAAAAGCACTCTAATCTTTCGAGTATTCATTTTAAGCATATTAAGAAAACATTACGTGAATTATTTATTACAGTTTTTTTAAATAAAATAAGTGATAACTTACGGGTCTTTTCCACCAGCAGCAAAATAAGCGATTCCCATTAACATATAAACAACAGCAACTAGTAATGGTTGCCAAACGTGTTTTAGCCGACTTGGATGTCTAGCAGCTAATAACTCGAATGACATCACTACAGAGTTTACTGCGTGAATGAAATAGTCTAATGTAGGGTTGGGACTATACATTAGGTTCTTAGCAGATTTTGTTACGGCTTCTGAAAGGATATAACATTTTTTTAAACTTGATCTATTAAATTGTCTATTCTATCCAAGTCACAGATAGGAGACATTTGCTTATGGCTCAATAGTATAATATAAAAAATCCTTACTTCTTTTAAGAAGAACCCAATAGAAGAATGTAACAAGAAACGCAATTGGAATCGCCATATTATAAAAAGCCCAGTAAAATTTCACATAAGTTGGAATTTTATTTACTGTATCTGTAAAAATAAATAAAATAGTTTTTTTTACACAATAATTGTTGTTAGAAAACCCATTACGGATTCAAATTAGTTTGTAAACTATAATCGACCTAAATATAACTAAGGACTAATGAATTTTATATTTCCTAAAGTGATACGTTCACACTAAGAGTCAAATTAACAATGATCAAATTGACCCGTGCTAATATAAGATATTCAACAGAACCTTGTTAAGTGCTAAGAGCCACTACACTTATGCAAACTAATCATATTTGCTTACGTATCTAGGTAATATTGTTAACAATAATGACCAAACTAGCACCAATGTGATAGCGATTTACATTTGAGAATTTCGAAGATTCTGATTCTATAATGAAAACCTTTATTAGACAAAATAATAATTAAGCTTGCGAAATTACATTAAATAATTACGTATTAAATAATATAATAACGAAGATTGGCTATTAATTTTTTTGAAATTTATAATTGCGATACCTATTCATACATCGCTTAATAAAATTGAAGATACTCAAAAGTAGTGTTACCTTAACCTTGTAACAAAACCACATAATTAGTAAACGCTCTTTCGTGTTTTGATGACCTTAAAAACTTTAAGTGTTTTAAAGGGATATGTACAAGTAAATGTTTAATCTTAGAATTATCTGTGGATTTTACGATACAGGAGTTTTTCTATGTAACTCAGGATTTCCCATCGTTACTTCATTCAATATTTGATTTACGAATTGTAAACAAAACATCGTAGTTTTAAACGTATTTATACTACGATATTTTCGCTTTATTTTTGTTCTAAAATTGAACTAATTATCTATACAGTGAGCAATAACCGCAAGTCGTTCTTATATTACGATTTTAAATCATAGTCGAACTCGTATCACAGTACAGTCGCATTTCGGGAGAAGATCGAACGAAGTTGTAGGTATAACAAGAAGAGCGTAGAGTAGAGTAAATATAGTGAACTTGGTTGTTAGACATTGACCTTGTTCTATTGGTCGGAAGAGGTTGCTATCTTTGTAGAGTCTTCGTCTCCACTCACAGACCATGTACCAAGCTTTGCAGGCTTAAGTCTTGGGTTATGTAATCTCGTCAATACTAAAGGAACAGTTACTAAATTTCTTGTCATTGTCTCATAATTTTTTACCATTGCACAAGTCCTAAAGATAGAGCACGTAGCAGTTGGGTGTGTTCACACAATCAGTGTTTACGACATTGCGAATCTCACGCGCGACAAGCTCTCGCTCCTAATTTATGTGGGAGCCGAACTTCGACTTAAACCTTGTGCTTTATTAGTTTTATTGCCATGTGCTGTATGATCGTAAGTGAATCCATGTTTGTGTTGCGAAATTATCTTACATATACACACTATATATACCTTGCGGGCTACTCAGGCATATCCGAAATTTCGTGATATGGCCGTCACCTCCGTAGCTTATGTGAATTTTGACAAAAGTCCTGTCAAATATCCGTAAAATAAGGATTGAGTGGCCTATCCGTCGTGACGTCGCTGTCAAATTTCTAATTTCGTGAATGATTACGAGTCCGTAAGTGTTTCTGAGTAGGAAACGTCCGTATTTTCGTCCGAAGTAGCCCCCCTAGTCCCAAAACTAGAATGCCCTATAGTCTGTAAGTGCCGGGACAATAGTGAGTGACAGCTCCGAAATAAAATTCAACTGTTTTATAACATCATATTTTATTACAATCTATTAATGAATATTTATAAATAAATATAAGGAGTAATTATATTAATGATAATATTTATTTTCCTTAAAGGTTTTTCCTATGACTTTGCTAGCGAGGACCACTGGACCAGACACAATGAGAGGATGATACTTGTTCGTAACAATGAAAAGTGGCAAAAAGACAAAAAAACAATGATATTCATTGTCTCTGTCTATCCCGAAAGAGACATGAGCTTGAATATATTAATACTGGTACTAGATTAAATACAAAAATCATATATTATTTTTAAAAAAAATAAGTTCATAAACCGCACTCTAGCTTAAACTAAGACAGATTGCGGTCACTTTTAAGCATTTTCCAATAATAAACAAAACAAATCCTTACTTACTATCATTTAATTTCCCACGACATCCATTAACAGCAACAATGACACCCAAAAATGATTGCATTAGAATAATTATTAATCCCCAATGTGTCATGTAGATGAACCACATCGGAATTGGTCCCCAAAAGTCCAGCATAGACCAGAATATCGTTGCTGTTATCCATATTAATATTGGAATTCTCCATAACAAAGGCCAATAGTAACCTAAAATATTATAGACACAGTTTTATAAGTTGCATTTATGAAATAGTAGAACTCTTAATAGATAGATAACATTTGTTCCAAACTATTAATTAAGAAAATACCTAACTAATAAGAAATTAACATGATAGTAAGCCGTAAACAGTCTTTTAAATTAAATAATTGTTGTCAATCACTTATAGGTGCTCAATTAAAGTTATATTAGGACGTATATATAATTAGGACTATAGTAAAATAAGACAACTTTGTTTTATATTTATCTACATAGGTGATAATTTATTTTTAGACCGTTTATTTTTGCTTTTTAAATACGCACCTAAACAACATTTAGCGAACATCGAAGCTGTCTCCGGCGATCGCACCCACATCGCACAATTGAGCCGCTCTCTCCAAATCCATTTTTCTGTGATTTTAGTAGAATTTTTCATTACAAAAATATGTTAATTTATGCTACTATGAATACTAGAGTGCATTGCATAATAACATAATAAGTTGAGTTTTAGTTGGCAATTGTTTGGGGCGGTCAATCCTGGAATATAAAAAAACATAAAATCAATATGGTTATAATTGTTCTGAGATATCCTGCTGTTATTTAAACGACCTATGGTGCAGTGACTATCGCCCCAGGCGCAGAGATGTCAGTTTCGAATACAAAACACATATTTAATAGAAATATTCTTCAAAAGTATATATTATGTCGGATCTAGGTATTAAGTTTGGGTAGTTTTTGTAATAGTATGTATATATAGCATAGTGTCTCCTAGGATGGATTCAGGGCATTTTATATGTATGTAAATATATTTATCTTACTCTGCAAAAATACTGTTGTATTATCAACCAAATAAAGTTAACGTTTAAACATATTGATTTTCGATTCAACACGGAGGTACGTATTTAATCAAACGTGTGTATTTTAACACCATAAGTGCTTGAAATTATTTAAATATTTGTTTTGTTTATAAAATAAATCAAAATTCTGTTCGCTATTTACGCGACTTTAATTTATTTAAACGCAACACTAAATTGTAAAATGGCGAAGCTACAATTTAGGTTGATTAATTAAACAAATGAAATCAGTTATAAGAAAAGAAAATTAGTTTCAATTGTTTTAAAATTATACTATGATAGATTTATTATACTTTTTATTATTTTAGATTTATTCTTGGAAGAAACTTCGCGAGGTTTATTCGCTTAGAGCCTGACACTAGTAAAAGAAATTATAATTTTAATTTATTAATTAACCACACTTAGTATAGTTTCAAAATGTATCTAAATCTGTTAATATCAATCATAGTGGGTTTAAATTGTAATTTTCCTCTATTCTAGTAGTAGGTCAGGCTTCGAGTAGATTCAACACACAATCATACCTTATTTGATAAGCGCTTCGCCTTCGATCAAGGCGTAGGGCCTTGTATAAATAATTCTATTAATTTCTGTATAATTATCCTTCTCGTGAATGTCTTAGGAGTCGTTAACATTAAAACTGTGCTACTGTCCTTTAACCAAATCACTAAACTTTTCAATTTCAGAACGGTTCTAAAATACATTAAATTTTGTACTATATAGTTATTTGACTCTTTGCCACTTTCATAAGTCAGTATTCCGTCTTCCTAGTAATAACAAACGTGATACCAAATCTTTATATATTGTAATCATCATTACATCAGTAATCATTGATGAATTTTAGGCCCAATAATATAAAATTTGGTTTTTAATTTATAAGCATGTCAATTATTTTAAAATTATTTCTTTTTAAGTAAACTTTAATGTAATTTCAATAATATATAATAAAATTGTCATACACTTCGCCTGATGTTAAGTTACTTGTATTCAACTACGCTATAACGTTTTGAGAAACCATCTATTCTTAAGTAAATAAGTCATTTTATTTTGTTTTAATCGTTTACAAACATTAATTACCATAATTGTAAAATAGGAAGAAATAGTTTAAGCAATCAAAAGGAACGGATGTCAATTGTTCGTATTTTGTGAAATCTTCGAGAAGAATAGCAATTACATCATTATTATCCAAGCCAATTAGACTCGCTTACAATTTATTTATAAATAATGTTACTACTTTATTTGTATATATTTAAAACTAAATTTCAACCTTCAATCGATAAAAACACTCTTCACCTTCGTTATTTCGCATTTAAGCCGCTCTTGACTATTTATTATGTGCGCATGTCCTAGGGAAGTTTTATAGCTTGGCTACAGCAATTGGAATTTAAACGGGTTTTCATAGACATTCGTATAAGAATCTTGAATTTATTAAATATAAGTACTATATGTGTGCCAAAGCATATCTTTAAGCAGCAACCACTCAGTCAGTGAATCTCAACCTTTTTTGTTGTGGCACACTTTTAGAATTCCGTTGCAAATAAAAGTGCCGCGTCACACTGGTTGAGAATTAACGGTCTACATTATACTATTAATTAAATTAAAAATATAAAAATTAAATTAAATTTTTGAGAGCTTTGGACACGGGCATCTCGACCGTGAGTTCACTCCCTCAACCATTAGGCCACGGCCGCTCTGCTCAAACAATATTAACGCATAAATTATACATCTTTACTATTGTATTTATTACACATAAAAGTAAGTAAAAGGAACACGACTCCAAAATCGTACCAAGGTTGTAGAAACCAATATCTAAATGTATTATCTTATATTAAACAACGTTAGAGGAAACATTGCGCGTGAAAAGGTCGTACGAGGATTGAAGGAAGCTGCTGTAGTTTCACAATATCCGCTACTTGTTATTGTTATTATAACAATTATATCATTTATATGTTAATCAGACATCAATAGCGAATTATAATTTAATGACAATGCTTGTAGGTATATTTTTCTTAAATAGATTAATCAGAAAATATTGCAATATATTTATTATTATTCCTATTGTCTATTTAACACTAGAACTACTAACCGGCCAATATGACCGGTTTCTAAAATTCTTCACAAGACTTTTATGTAATACTTATCTCATTATTTTTTATAAATGATTATATTTTTTACAATTCTACAATAAATTTATTGAATTGTATTTAATACTTTGCAAGCACAAGTCATCCGGTCATTTTGACTGGTTGGTAAAAAGAGGTCATATTGACCGGCTGGTAGTTCTAGTGTTAAAGTGTTCTAATACTTTTACATTGATACTCTCCAAATATTTCTGATTACGAGTGTTGCGGCGGTTTATGCGGTAAGGAGGTGTGAGGAAAATCAGTCAAACCTGATTGTGATGTAGCTCGCTGATCTCCTCGGATTTTGATGTGGACTTTATATTTCGATGGTTTACACTATCTTCAAATCCTTCCCACACGACAGATTACGAGGTTTTGACTTCTTCGAGGGTGGTGGCGTGTATCGCCATGCGGTATCCGTTTTCAACTGACTCTTCAGCTGACTGATAGGCTTCAGGAAAGGGTGCGGAAAGTAGGGGTGATAGAGGGTAGTTTATGCGTACGTGCGAGTTTGTGAGTGGTGCAGGTGGGTATGTGTATGTGTGTGTTATTTGAATTCAAACCCGCAAACGGCGCGACCAACGAGTGTAATCGATTATGTAGGACTTTTAACCCTACTTTATAAATGTCAAAATTTATTTTTGTATAGATTGTGTCAATGCGAACCTATCGGTGATGTGCAGAACTAAAAACAAAACAATATTTACCAAATAGTTGTACTATAGTAAATACGACAGCGAAGCTTTCGTGACACTAGAATATTTTTTTCAAAAAAAAACGCATGAAGTCTTTTAAATTAGTTGTTATCAAATTTGAAAGCCTTATAAATCGATAGTTATATTTTACATATATACACTGAACTTTGCGTTTATTTAAACACTAATGTTAAGTTAATGTATGAGTGTATTCGAATGCTATTTCGAAGTTAAAGAGCGACAAAAAGCATGGTATAAATTAAATTCATAAATACGTATCAGTTATCGTATTATCTATTAAATTTCTATGTAAATGCAAAATATCTAAGTGAACGGTTCTAGTAAATTTATTATGCGACACGCATCGGTTCCGACATTGCACTTGGAACTGAAGATTTTTTACAATTCACATTCATAATCATGCAAACAGACATGTTCTAGCTTCCTTAATAGAAATAACATCGTATAATATTTCCCGTTTTAAAATAACTAATATTTATTTTATTTATTGCAGCTAGAGTCAACTACAGTAAAGTTTATATTTGATTTCTAAACCAAAAATAAAAACGTACAAATGCTATTTTTATATGATATACCATATAATAGAACGGGACGAATCACTAAAATGAATCAAAACAATGCTTTTTTTAAAGTATTTATAATTACGATTACATTTTGTTATGATGTATCGTCCATTTAATATAATAAAATAGTTATTTTCTTTATATATAATATGAACAATATATATTACAATTCGTGGTAGGCCATATAAATTGGAAATAAATTCAGACAAAAATGCGTTTAATTACAAAAAAAGTTTTACAGACATTTTTTTGTGTATAAAAAATGTACATACTTTTTGAAAAAAAAAATTAAATACATAATTATTTATAAATAAGACATACCAAATTAATAAAGTTGAATAATGAACACAAAAAAAAACTATAGTTTTTCAATAGTACGAAAAACTATGTTGACTTTCGACCGATCGTTTTCCCGCCAGAACGAGCGGCTTGCGCATCAGTTAGCACCGCACTGTCTGTTAACTCGTCTACGCATATTTGATCGGCTCGTGTTGAGGTCGTCGTCAGAAGACTCCGCGATCAAAGAGTATCTTAACATTTGACATTCGTCCTTACGTTACCTTGATTTAAGCGCTTCTCCGTTTTTGTGTTTTTTCCTCTGAAGTAGTCTTCTAGCTGGTATACATTATTGAAACCAATATTTTTCATTTATATTATTATCAGAATATAAAGGAATTAAATTGAAATAAAACAAAATTGTTAAAATATAATAATTTACTTAATTAATCATAAGGCGAGGTTTATTAAATACTAATTATGATTTTATCAGTTGAACTAACTTTATGCTCTCACTAATTACACAGCTTCAATATATAAAAAAACAGCCAAAATTTACTAAATAGTACTAATGTAATAATATAAATAATATACAATAATAATAAGGAATGTATTGCGCATTAAATTTTGAGTAATAAATACTATATATAATAATTAATGTATCACCAATGTATTTTATATATAAATATTTAATAGATTTTTTTAAATATTATTGTACAAAATGCTTATTGTCAGTCTAAAATTGCTTTTACATAAGAGCTTGATATATGTTTAAAATTATTCTTTAATTTAAGCCGTCCTGGCATAGAGACATCTCGTGAAAAACGCAAACTGCGGGGTTATCACGAATTTAGTCTGGCTTTCAAATCGAGCTGCCACAAGTAAAACGGATCCGTGAGCAATCGGGATCATGAATTTTTACTAACGACTAACGAGCACCAGCAATCTATCAAATGAACGAAAGATCGAGACGTTCGAAAATTAACAAAAAGTATCTAAAATACTGTAGTTCCAAATCCGCACGCGGTGGCGCTGCTCAAATTTCCATATAAATCGCTTGAAGCGAACTCGGTTCGAAAGCCAGACTAAAATTCGTGATAAGCCCACTGTACAACGATTGTTAATACCACACGCATACCCGAAGATTGGCAATAACTGCAGACATTTGTCATTTGTTAAAATGAATTACAAAACTGATTTACCTTTCTGCATTATACATATTGTAGTCCGACACAAATGCCCAATCAAAATAAACCATTATGGCGTTCCAATGTTAAGAAGCTAATGACAATGTCCAATGAGTTTTATTAAAGAGCCAATTTTAGTATTTGCCATCAAACAAGATGCCTCGGCGAATAGTTACGATTATCTTAATTAATATACAATAGAATTAAGTTTAAAATAATTGATAAATACAATTATAATTATTATTGCTTTCACATTACAAAAATCACGATATAAGTTTTTCTAAAACAAGCTAACAACTACGTAATTTAAGCCGACTTGCACGGACACCAGCTTTCTTTTACTATTTCAAAAATATAGTAGTTTAGGCGTGAGTACTGCGTATTATAGTAGTATCGTGCAAGAAGGCCTTAGAGAGCAAAAAAATGTAATAATTTATACAAATAAATAAATAAATAAGTTTGGTTGCTTAACTACTATACAATATGTTTGTTTTGTCTATTTTATAGTGTAGTATTATCTACCTAATACCGGGAATTTTAGCCTCATGTACATTAAAAAAATGATTGCCTATCAGTGAGTAAATTTGTGAAATTGAGTTAAATATATTTATTATAATAAAAAAAAGAAATTTGTATGAAAGCCAATATTGCAACAGCGGGGGCGTATTATCTTTTAATCATGGCTGGTATATATATTTTTAAAAATAATGGCTCACTGAACCATTATTGGTAATTTAACATTTTATTCTTCCTGACATTTTTTCTAATATAATTGTTCCAGGTATTCGGGATTTAAAAATAAGTGTATACATAATCGGAACATATATGACTTCATAAATTTTATAAATAGTTTCAAATGCTATTTCGACTAAAAAAAACGAAATAAATAGTTTATAACATTTTAAAATACATAACCTAGATTAATGTTTTTGTGTAATTTATATTAAACTTAAATATAACTTAAGAGTGTTCAAAATGCATTGTCTGACAGTGTCTGTTCGCTTATAGCTAATTACTAAGGTGCTCTACGCTTGCACACATAAAACATCGATATCTAAATATTACTTATAATTCACAATAAAATACATTTAAAATAAACACACAATATTTTCAAGTAAATATAAGTAGTTGGATCTTGCCAGCAATAAATATTTAATATGTAGCTATTTTTTATACCTAACTTAATTCTAGAACTGGGTTACTTATAAATTCCCACTAAGACACACAATTTAACATAAAAATGCTGCCATGAGCAGATTTAATATTATAGAACATAGGATATTAGAGGACAATATGATTTAACGGCATGCACAACAAATAAAACAAGACACGCCGACTCGCGGCCGCTTGCTTGGATTGGAACCCGTTAAACAAAAATTCCGGAACGGCTAATTTTCTCAGAACGGAGACCAGACATAATAAAATGACCTCTGCAAAAGTTGTTTTGATTTCTCCCGAGACAAAAATATGAATTCACATTTGAAAATTTAAAATTGGAATAACCTTCAAGATGTCTTTGACAAATCCATAGAACGAAGCTATTTTAATCTTTTTCCCCCCAATATGCGTAAAATTAATAGTGTAATATACCCATCCTTATTTAATAACTTTACAGGTTTAGAACCAATTTATTGTATGATGGTAACCGGTGTAAGTGGCGCAGGTTTCGAAGGTTTATGAATCCGCTTTGAGATGCGGATGCGCAGATACGATATAGCCGTTGCGATCGCATGAGAAAAACACAACACACATGCGCACATTGCCACGAATCCCAGAGCTGAACCTGTAATTAAAATATATATAAAAATATAGAAATAAGACGATTTGTTATAAAATAACAATGTGTGTATAGCGATTCTGATACACACTTATAGATGGCGCTGTCTAAAATATATCACACAAATATATTTTAGATATTTTAGACCTATGTAATTAGTTTTAAAAATTACTCCTGAATTACTAATAAATCTACATTACATACCTGGTTTATTCCAATTGAGGGCAGGATAAACGGCACTATTTCCTACTTTGTCTGTACCTCCAGCAGCCCAGTATACAGCGCTGAAGACACCGTAAACTAATCCGACACCGGCCCCGTATATTGCGTGCCCAGCGTTTATTGGGTGAGACGTGATTGAAATTTCAATCGTCATAATGATTGAGTTGACCGCATGGACTAGAATATTTAAGGCGTTTACTTCATGGATCTCTGTTGATAAAAAAAACATAAGTTAGGTTTGTTTAAAATACTAAATTTTATTTAGCAAAAGAATAATATTACGACTAGAATTCACTAGATCATAGATTCTAAAATGGATGAATTAATCCCAATAAAATTCTATTAAGAGCAATAGCCCTAGTTTAGTAAATAAGTCGAATTCAAAATGTTTAACTCTCAACTTCTTTAACCTATACACATTCCTGCATATAACTTTTAAGGAATAAAACTAAACGACGTTTCAAATTCACACTAAATCGACCCTTACGACGCAAAGTATAGAATACATATTAGCTTAAAGTATAAAGTTTTAGTATCTAACCGTAAACCTTATTGTTGAACGAGAAAATTGTCGCGGTCAATTCAATAGTTGCACATCCACTTCAATCTTGTTAAATTTAAACAACAATCTGTATAATCTGAGATTTGAATTAATAAAAATTATCAATGTAATATTCCGATGCTAAGTATAATTGGTACTGGATTAAAGACGGGAATCAAACTCAATTACCAGGGTTATGCACTAGATTCCAATAAATAAATGTGATAACAAAAGCAAGGTCAGCAGCTACCGATTGTGCAAGCCAGTACAGTCTGCAGAGTAGAGGGCTTCTTGAACGACGGATATTCGTGCCATCTTCATCAGTGTATGCTGGAAATATATAAAAACATTGATATAATTAAAAGACTTTAAAGGCTCTGGAAACCTTCCATTGCAATTGTCAATTGGTATACGATTAATAGCTTCCATTGAACTGCGATTGACCGAGCTTCAATTGAGACATCTCAATTCTAATGCAATGCTTTATTAGGAGGACTTAATTTTCTATGTCTTTCACTTCCTATATCCTATATAAAAACAACGCGAAATAATTGACAATCGACTTAATTGTGTAACAAAACAATTAATTATCTTCTCGTCAATGGGTAACAATCTAATTTTGCATCAATTGCCATCAGCTGCGTGGTAACGATTGACAATTGGGGTTTGAAACAGTCAGTTGCTATTGGCATATAAACTAACGTAAAGCTGACAAAAGTTTTATAAAAGACAAGCGAACAATAAACTCCGTGGACTGTAGACCTAACAGAAAACAATCGAATAATCATTCGAGACTTTAATTGACACCAAATTTATAGCAATCGAAGGCGATAGCAGCCGATGGTTTCAATTACAAACTCGAGGAACATTTTAATGGGTGTTTAAATTGGATGCAAGGATTTTTAAATTTATGTGAAATGAATTTGTTTTAAATATTAATTATATGAAAATAAGGAATTAACAAAGTATTAATTATAGTATGGTAATGAATATTCGCGAACATGGTTTAACTATTATAAAATGGTTTATTAAAATTATTTTTTAAATTGATATAATCGAAAGGTTCATAGCCATCGTAGACGATATCTATAAACGTCGCCAGATTAAAAAAATAGCAAGTCGCAAAAGTCGCTAAAATGAAATTAATAACAAGCGTATCTAGACAGACTAATTAAAAATGATAAAAACCTCAAATCTTTATTTGAATTATTTTTTTAATTTAACTGATAAAAAACAATTGCGTATTTTAAAATATCATAACAAAGTTCGTAGAATCGAGACTTCAGCATCTAGATATTTAATTTAATAGTTTTTTTTTCTTTAAGGCCAATTTAAAATACTCAGAAACATTTAAGAGGAATTAAGAGTCACGATATCTACTATTAGGATACGTGGGTTGTCGGTTGTAATGACGTATAAAGTTTCAACCCATTATAATTAGGTAGCCATTTTTAATTGGGCCTTTTGGATCTTGTAAAAGGGGTTTTGGCCACATTTTTTAATTTCAAACACATAAATTCTGTGAAATTATTAAGTCAACTAAAATACTGTATAATTCTAAACTAAATTGAATATCACTTTACTGAATTTATAATATATCGTCTCATTAAAAAAGCATAAGGGAGGTCACTCTTGTTTATAGACATTTTTCTATAGTAAAAATTGTCTCATACTAACGATTGCATTTTAACTAAATAACAAAAGAAATGCACGGAATTAATAAACAAATGAAGATTGAATAGATCCGAGCCACGTGACGTCACTTAATAACATCAATACGATATGATTAATAATGAGCATTTGGCCGACCACATAATGAATTAGTCCACGCAAGATCAATTAATCCCGCTAAAGAACACCTTAACCGGGTTCCTGTTATTAATTCTATGGTCCTTGAGGACTATTTGAGTAAAGGTCACTGATCAAAGTTTATTTACTAATCTAAAAACAGATTGTTTTAAAGGGCAGAGCTGAATGAATGACCACAAACAATATGCCTATAGATATACCTATATTGTATAGACAAAATATATCTGACGTAAGTTTTATGACAAGACTTATACGAACATAACAAGCCTTCAGTAACTTATTTTGCCTTTTAAAAAATAATATCATATTTATATCGTATAAATAAATATAATATTTGTTACAAATAAATTGCTTTATACAAAAAATTTAAACGATTCTTAGAAACAGAGGTTTGTTGTTTTGTTTGGATTGTGTTAATTGTTTTAATTGTAGTTTAATTAGTTGTTTCAGGCGTTACTTTGCGGAAATCCATATTACTATGTCGTTGAAGCGAAGCCGAAGCGACCGCACATATCCTGATGATGCCACGTGAAGTGGCGAAACGCGTCGAGACAAATTACTAAATGTTGTAGCGGGAATTATAAGCAAAATAATTTTGAATAATTTCCTTTAATTTTAATTATCAGAATAAACATTTTCAAAGTCAATAGTTCACCGCATCCTCAAAATAGAAGTAGTCATAGATTATTAATAATTTAAATTACTCATAGAAAAATTTAAAATAACACAATAACCATACAAGAATTACCAACAGTAAAACTATTAAAAATACTCACGTAAAGAAAGATTCCTTTCAGCTCTAAACCGATGCACAACAGCGAGAGCCAGTCCAGATTGTATCATAAGCATTAAGAAGCCCCAATTGGTAAAATAGACGAACCATTTAAAATAATTGATTTGTATCGGTGGACCTTTGTAGTTTTTTGGTAAACTTTGACACGAAAAACTTGCTACACCGATTGATGTTATCGTCAGAAATAATATCCATCTGAAAGTATTATAAAACGCTTTATAAGTAAAGTATCTTAAATAAATAAATAAATTATTTATTGCAATTTTTTTTTCTTTTGCATTATCTACCAGCTAACCTTTATAAGTGTGAGCGGTGATATTCAGTGCAATGATAAAATAATATTAATATATACTTAAATACATACATATTTATGAAGAAAAGTTATAAGTGAATTAAATAAATAGTAGAATTAAGAGATATTTTGTTTTGAGATAAAATGTTTGGCCAGAAGATTTTTAAAAATGTGACTCGATGGAGCCTGCCTGATGTTGAGTGGTAGCATATTCCATTGGCGGGCTGCAGATATGGTGTAGGAGTCTCTTCACTAGTATAGAAAACATATACACAAATATAATCGTACCTATAAATAACATAAGCTGTCGTCGGTCGTGGTGACGTCTGCCATTGGCATAACGCGAATTGGTGGGCCGGAGAATAGTGTAGTGAGATGGCACGACGCGTGGCTTCCCATACCCGCGTTAGTGTCGCTGGCTTGCATGCCTTCTTCTGTGCTGCTGAAAAATATACTGCTTAGACTTCAAAACAAAACACAAATCATTTTTTTTTCAAACTGTACATGTATCAGTTAATTTAAAAGTTAAGTCCAGATGGTTGGTTATGAAACTATATCTCGCTGCGATCATGACTGAAATAATAACAACAACTGCGATAGGAAATCGGAGAAAGTCTTTAAGACGGTTATGATAGTGAAAATATTTTTTTTTAAATCCATTTAATCGCTTAAAGTTTTCTAAGAAAATATATATTTGATAACGATTTATACAGATTGTATCATAGATATAATTATTTATTATTATTTTCCTTGTTATTTGTTATAAATTTATATTTATTGAAATTTAAATAGAAAGTTCATATTTTATAATCAATATTCTTATAGGCGAAATTTACTTTTCACAACATTTATCAAAATTCAAATATTTGCAGAAAAGTTTATTTACGTTTCCCTTTAATTACTACATAATCATTAAAAACGCATGAGGAATCCACGGTCATGAGGGAATGACGGTGAATTGTCGAATCACCTTCTATTGTGCTATAGTGTGGTACTACCTAGACGTACTTTTACTGGTTGCCATCTGGCATACGACGAAGTATACAAATGGAACCATTAAATAGATGAGGTAGATATATGGGAATATAAGCATATGTATGCAGCCATACTTATCGATTAATAATTTTATTGATCGCATAAAGTTAGGAGTTTTATTAAGAAGAAATTTACTACTGAAAGTAAATTAAATATACTAAAGAAGCAACAGGAACAATGTTATTACGCTACGATGATCAGACCAGTGGACCAATAGTAATAAAAGAATGGAAACTATTTATAATAAACTATTTATAAATAGTACAGTTTTGAAGTAGACGAGTATAACAAGAATAGTCCTTACGCCGAGAAGGTGACTTGCCAGCAAACATTTGTATGTGGTAGTTACCTCAGCTTATGATCCCATGTATACTAGGCTAGTTTTTTAAAACAAATTGTTTCAAAGTAATATCTTCGTATAGATATTGCATTTAGCGCATATTTCGTTCAATATATTTTCTCTAGTATATTTAAATCAAATTAAAACTTTTTTTGAACTGAAATAAAATATTTTCAAGGAGTCATTATTATACTATGTCATGGTCAACTATATGGTGTTTTTTATTCTAGTTTATTTTAGTTTATACACCACAGTCTTTAACCAGGGAATTCAAATAGAGTAAGTCTCGTTAAAAAGGAAATAATTTATTGACATGTATTGCTTAAACGATATCATGTACACGCTGTTTATTGTATAATATTTTATTAAAGTATATAATGTAGTTTGGTATGAATTAGGTTGGTTGTTCACAGAGGCATTATTATGTCTATGCGGTGCCGGTACTTTGTGTGCAATATATCCAGGCCTAATTAAGCGATAAACACCAAATATCTCCATGGACAGTGACCCTTTCTATTGGAATTTATTACATTCAAATACTAACGGTATCGAACTTATTTAGATTAGATGATGTTTATTGTTTATTTGTAAAATAAAAACGCTAGTCCTAAAAAACTCGTTTGGCTATTTTCGGTTCAGTTCTAAAAACATTCCATTATTAACAAACTTGATGTAACCACGTTTAAGTAATGTTTTTACTCTGTTTAACATGTGGTAACTGCCTAAAATTGCGTATAGTCAATATATATATTTATGTAATTAATTCAATTAATATAACTAGTTCATTAATAACAATCACTAACAGACTTGCAGTATTTCCTTCAGTAATTAACACACTCTAAACAAAACACTAAATTCAGGGAAAAATGATATTCAATTTTTAATGAAATGATTATAAAATTTTAATCAGTATAATCAAAATGTGCGATTAAATTAATGAAAATAAACGCAGTACTAAGTCGCATATTTTTTAATTATACACGTATATAATGTACGAACATATTTCAGAGCTACCACTTAGTACCATTATATAACACCAATGTTCAGGACAAATATATAACGTATATGACCACTATCATTCGTTCGCCAGACAACCGCGGTCACTCTATATAGGTACATACTACCAATATCGATACTAATAAATACCTACGCAAGTGCATACAGTAAACAATTAAAAGCTGATGAAGCATTGACCTGTCCATTTGAACCATCGTTGACTGACTATTATAAGGGTTACATCGGTCAAATGTTACTTTAAAGGGACCAATACTCCAATTATATTATTGTCATTCCACTAATATGTAAACAAAAATCTAATGTTTCTTTCTTAACAAGTTTAAATGTGGACAGTTTTCCAACAATACAAATTATACTATCGTTACGCTTGACACTCGCATATGTGGCCTAACCTTAATATCAAGAAAATGTCAAATTTTGACCGTCAGTAAAATCATAAACGAATGCTCGTAAAATCATGTAAGTATTTTAGTCATATCTCTAATATCTCCTACAAATCTGTTTCGGAATTGTTAAATTCGTTTCATTTCGTTAGCAATTTCGAATTTATATAATTGTCATGGATAAATATGACAATGAGTTAGCGTCGTCATATTGTCTAGTCTAGACAATTTTATTTATATTTTTGTTCGATTCCTCAGCGTGTTTTTTTATGTTTTTTGTTTTCGTTTGAAAACAAAGTATAAAAATCATAAATATGTAGTGCGCAGTTTTTTTGGGAAAAATAGAATTTTGTAAACAAGGCCATGAGAATACGAAGAAAACTCAATTATCATTCTGTTTTATTTTGTGTCTTTTAATTTATGTGAATCAATTAATGAAATAAAAAATATTATATACTATTAAGTAAATTTAAAACAAAAGACTTAATTTCGTATAATATCATCTATTAAATGTATTATTCGAAATTAATATCTGCAAAAGTTTCAATTATTACGAGTGATATCTATTGACAGACTAATAAAGATACATTCCAGTCAGTTATGTAATTTTATATGATTTCTTCTGTCTTTATTAATCATAGTTAATTCTATTGACATTGATATACCGGGAGAACTAAATTTGACACTGCATCATCTAGAAACATCGTGGACAAAATGTACCTATTATAATAAGGAATAATAATTAATGTCAAATTCATCAATCACATATCAATTCGGTGTGTTTACTGCGTGAATCCGCAATGCAAAGGTTCTGTGGGCTTATCACGAATTTTAGTCTGGCTTTGGAACCGAGTTCGCTTCAAGCGATTTGTATGGAAATTTGAGCAGCACCACCGCGTGCGGATTTGGAACTACAATATTTTAGATACTTTTTGTTAATTTTCGAACGTCTCGATCTTTCGTTCATTTGATAGATTGCTGGTGCTCGTTAGTCGTTAGTAAAAATTCGTTTTACTTGTGACTGCTCCATTCGAAAGCCAGACTAAATTCGTGATAAGCCCACTGGTTACTATACTAAACTAATTGATTTTATTAGATTTTTTATTTATGTATATCTTTTTTTATAGGAAATTAGTATCGCGCCCGTCATCCTCTTTGGTGTATTAACTTACTCTTAAATAATAGCTTAAATATTAGAGGAATTACTTGTAAGTACGACCGTTCCTTTAACATAGCTAATAAAGTAAAGACTCTTTAAATATAAAGACCAGTAGAAAGAGTCTATATATTGAAAAACAGAAAAGAGATAGTTTTACTACCTATCAATATATTTAAAAGACAAGTTCCAAGACATCGCAATTTAGCAACGAGAAGTTTTATTTTTTCTTGAAGCTTTTTGTACTAAGAATTGTACGTTGTAACGAGTTCCCGGGTAAGTATATATAATGACACACGTACTAATGGTTTACCATTCAAAGGGACCGGTATATTCAAGTGAAATAAATATATAATTTTAACAATTATTTTAACCCACATCCTATGATTTGCGATAATAACAAACTGTGGATTATCCTTGAAGTATTTTCAAGGTCTATGTCATCTCTTTTTATATTGATTTATATTATCTTTTAAGTCCTACAACCACAAATATGTGGTCTATATTCTTCTTCATTTATTAAATGACCTCAGATGTCTAATGAAGACAATTCTGCCGCTGTCGAGTATTCGAGCAACAGCCCAGCAAGAAATTATAAAATTCTAATTAAAGGAAATTATTTAAAATTATTTTGCTTATAATTCCCGCTACAACAGTCAATAATTTGTCTCGACGCGTTTCGCCACTTCACGTATCCTGATGATGCCACGTGAAGTGGCGAAAAGCGTCGAGACAAATTACTGAATGTTGTAGCGGGAATTATAAGCAAAATAATTTTAAATAATTTCCTTTAATATGGATTTCCGCAAAGTAACGCCTGAAACAACCAATTATATTAAAATTCTAATTTACACGGAAACCTTTATGTCAAAAGAATACCATACTTCAATATTATAAAATCATGAATGAAAGATAGCTTGGATGTTGTTGATTGTAACGTTTTGGTCTGCCGGCCACCATTCAGTAATTTGTTTCGACGCGTTTCGCCACTTCACGTGGCATCATCAGGATACGTGCGGTCGCTTCGGCTTCGCTTCAACGACTGATTTTTCGCTGTGTTTGTTGTCGGTTTATATACCCTCTGTCATTCCGCCATTACGTCATTGGTTAGTAAAAATGCTTAGTAATGGTGAAGAGTCATATAAAACTTGTTCGTTCAACAATGTAAGTGAGTTGTCCTTATTATGTTTTACTATTTCTAATTGTTCTAACACCGATAACTTCAAACCCTTTTTACATGTGTGTAGAATGGAAGGTGACAGGTTATCTGGAACACTATGCCCAGTTTCTAAAAGATGTTTCGCGAAGTGAGATTTTTCTGGGTGATTATTATGATATGCGGATATATGCTCTTTATAGCGTGTGTTGAAACTGCGACCAGTCTGTCCAATATAGATAGCACTACATTCACTGCATTCAAGCTTGTAAACACCGGATTTCTGTTTGGTGTCTAAACTGTCTTTTCCTTTACAAAGCCTTCTTAGTGAATTATTGGTTTTGAGTGCCACGTGTATGTCTTGTTGTTTTAAAGTTTTAGAAATGTTCTCCGTCAATTTACCAGTATAGGTCAGGCTGGATTTATATTTGGTTACTCTATCGTCAGTGACCGCATATAATAACCTCGTCATGATTTGTTTAGTTTTGTTGTTAATTATATTGTCAATGATGCATCTCTTGTATCCGTTGTTGACCGCAATCTGATATAAAATATTAATTTCTTTTTTGTAATTAGCTTCGCTAAGAGGTATTGTTAAAAGACGATGAATGTATGAGTTAAACGCAGCCATCTTATGTTGCCATGGATGGCAAGACGATGCATGAATAACAGTGTCCGTATGTGTTGGTTTTCGATAAATTTGAAAGTCGTGTTTATCTTCTATCCTTGTTATTGTTAAATCTAGAAAATTAATAGTATTATATTGTTCTATTTCTAGTTTAAATTTAATTTTCGGATGAATTTTATTAATTTTATTAAGAAAAGTGTCTAGTTGACGATTAGTTCCGGTCCAACAAATCAATATGTCATCTACGTATCTATAATAATAGAGGATCTGTCTATTATGTACTATGTTTGTGTTTTCAAAGTTGTCCATGAAAATGTCTGCCATTAATGGGCTTAAAGGGGAACCCATTGCTAATCCTTCTCTTTGTTTGTAATATTGATTATTGAACCGGAAATAATTTTGTCTCATGCATAGTGTTGTCAGTGAAATTAAGTCATCTATCTCCCCCGGGTGTAATCGTTGTTTTTCTAGAAGTGATTTTAAAATATTCAAACTTTCTTCGTACGGTACGTTTGTAAATAAATTTTCCACATCTAGTGATATTAGCTTGGTATTCGGAGTGAGAGAGACCGGTTGTATTTTCTTAATTAAGTCCAAACTATTTATTAGTGAGTATTTAGGATTAAATGACGATTTCGTTTTTAATAGTGTATTTAACTTTTTTGACAATTTATATGCTGGTGCACCTATATAAGAGACTACAGGGCGTATCGGTATATTTTCCTTATGTATTTTAGGTAAGCCATATAAACATGGGGCTTGTGGGTTCATTTCTAAGATATGTTGGAAAGAGTCGTTCGGAAATATGAATTGAGATGAGTTTAGTGCTTCTCTAATCTCTGTTGCATATCTTTTTGTAGGGTCCGAATTTAAAAGAACGAAATCGTCGCTCTGAATCACTTCCTCCACTTTTTGGACATAACTAGTACGTTCCATTACGACTACTGTGTTGCCCTTATCTGCCTTTGAGACAATCAATTCATTGTCGTTGATTTTTTGTCTTAGTGATTTATAAATTCGACACTCTTGATTTCTTACACTATGATTTGATTGTCTCAGGGACTTTCTAATTTGGTTAGCTGTCAAATTAGTTGTTAATTTTTTTAGTAAAATGTTCTTTTTTGCTGAGTGCAACGGCGACCTCCACGTCAACTGCTACTTTTTCTAGAGTTTTCTGATGAATTGGCGGTTGTAAATTGTATTTTAGACCTTTATTTAATAATGCGACTTCGTTATTTGATAATTGTATATTAGACATATTTTTGATACGAGGGTAGAACTGATTATCGTGGAATTCTCGCTGCACTCTATTGTCGTTGTTCGTTAACTGTTCGCGTTTCAACACACGTAATTTATTACTCTGTACAATATACTTTTTGTGAGCTTCTTGGGAAGCAAGAAGTCTAGCCTTCTGATCTAATAAATCGAATTCAATATTGTGAAGATTGAAGCTTAATTGAGAATACAGCAATTTAAGATGTAGTTTTAGATTATCTCTGACTGAGAACCAATACCGGGATTCTTCGTTAAGCCAAATGAGATAATTAGTTGTCTCAGGCGTTACTTTGCGGAAATCCATATTAAAGGAATTTTCAAAATTATTTTGCTTATAATTCCCGCTACAACATTCAGTAATTTGTTTCGACGCGTTTCGCCACTTCACGTGGCATCATCAGGATACGTGCTGTCGCTTCGGCTTCGCTTCAACGACTGATTTTTCGCTGTGTTTTTGCTGTCGGTTTATATACCCTCTGTCATTCCGCCATTACGTCATTGGTTAGTAAAAATGCTTAGTAATGGTGAAGAGTCATATAAAACTTGTTCGTTCAACAGTGTAAGTGAGTTGTCCTTATTATGTTTTATTATTTCTAATTGTTCCAACACCGATAACTTCAAACCCTTTTTACATGTGTGTAGAATGGAAGGTGACAGGTTATCTGGAACACTATGCCCAGTTTCTAAAAGATGTTTCGCGAAGTGAGATTTTTCTGGGTGATTATTATGATATGCGGATATATGCTCTTTATAGCGTGTGTTGAAACTGCGACCAGTCTGTCCAATATAGATAGCACTACATTCACTGCATTCAAGCTTGTAAACACCGGATTTCTGTTTGGTGTCTAAACTGTCTTTTCCTTTACAAAGCCTTCTTAGTGAATTATTGGTTTTGAGTGCCACGTGTATGTCTTGTTGTTTTAAAGTTTTAGAAATGTTCTCCGTCAATTTACCAGTATAGGTCAGGCTGGATTTATATTTGGTTACTCTATCGTCAGTGACCGCATATAATAACCTCGTCATGATTTGTTTAGTTTTGTTGTTAATTATATTGTCAATGATGCATCTCTTGTATCCGTTGTTGACCGCAATCTGATATAAAATATTAATTTCTTTTTTGTAATTAGCTTCGCTAAGAGGTATTGTTAAAAGACGATGAATGTATGAGTTAAACGCGGCCATCTTATGTTGCCATGGATGGCAAGACGATGCATGACTAACAGTGTCCGTATGTGTTGGTTTTCGATAAATTTGAAAGTCGTGTTTATCTTCTATCCTTGTTATTGTTAAATCTAGAAAATTAATAGTATTATTTTGTTCTATTTCTAGTTTAAATTTAATTTTCGGATGAATTTTATTAATTTTATTAAGAAAAGTGTCTAGTTGACGATTAGTTCCGGTCCAACAAATCATATCATAATAATCACCCAGAAAAATCTCACTTCGCGAAACATCTTTTAGAAACTGGACATAGTGTTCCAGATAACCTGTCACCTTCCAGAAAACACGTGTAAAAAGGGTTTGAAGTTATCGGTGTTAGAACAATTAGAAATAATAAAACATAATAAGGACAACTCACTTACATTGTTGAACGAACAAGTTTTATATGACTCTTCACCATTACTAAGCATTTTTACTAACCAATGACGTAATGGCGGAATGACAGAGGGTATATAAACCGACAACAAACACAGCGAAATCCCCTCCCGCCTGTGTCCTTTGTGGAAACGAAGGCCATCCCGCCAACTATCGCGGCTGTCCCAGAGCCCCTAAACCTGCTCTGAAACCCCACCATCCAGTCAGCCATCAGCTGCCAGCCGCGTTCATCCCCGCCCCCCTCCCTCCTGTCAATCCCTGGTTCCGGAAACCCCCTATGCCCCCGCCAACCCCTATCCCCGCCCCCACCAAAACCGCCCCCAGACCAGCCCCCCGTCCTACACCCCCCGCCGCCCCTCGTGCTACCGTCCCTGCCCCAACCCGATCCAAGGTCCCCTCCCTGCCTACCCCCGCCGCTGCCCCTAAATCCTCCTCCTTCACCGATGACCTCGAGCTCATCAAAAAGGTGATGCAGCTCATCGATATCGATGAAATCACAACCTTAGCGTCGAAGCTGCGCAACTACGCCCGCGCAAACGACTGGGGAAGCATGGCTATGGCCATGTGTGACCATTCAGCCATGCTGAACAACCTCAAAAAAATTTCATGGCTGTAGACGCTAAGGGTCCCGCTACCCCCTCCCCCGCAGCCCGGGTTAAACCCCGAGGTGCGGTTTTCGCTTCCTTCAACGCCCGTGGCCTGCTCAAGCAAATCGACGAAGTAAGATCTTTCGTCAAAACCCACAACCTAGACTTCCTCCTAGTCCAAGAATCTTTCCTTAAAGTGCATTCTAAAAGTGGCAAAAATTGCCAACTATCACATGATTAGAAACGACCGCCTGACCAACAGAGGCGGTGGCACTGTCCTCTTTTACAAACGTTCCCTTCATTGCATCCCACTCCAAACTCCGACCCTCATCAATATGGAAGCCTCCGTTTGCAAGCTAGCCTTGAGCAGCCACAAATCCATCACTATCGCCTCCATCTACAATCCTCCAACGAAACCCATCCTAGCCCAGGACCTCACCTCTCTGTTTGCTCTTGGCGACGCCGTCGTCCTAGCCGGCGACTTCAATAGCAAACACAGAGACTGGAACTGCCTCACGACCAACACCAACGGCGGCACCCTCCTCAAACTGTCTGAACAACTAGACTTCGACATCATCTCTCCCACCCAACCCACCCGCTTCCCCGACAGCGCCAACCAGAGACCCGACATCCTCGACATAGTCCTCCTAAAGGGCGTCCCCCTTCGCCTGGAATCCAGAACTCCGTCACCACCACCGACTGGACCAAGGTCTCCGAAATACTCAAAAGTACTGTAACACCTAAGTACATGGACACCAAAATCGAGACTCCCACAGACGCTGACCACACCATCGACAACCTCACCACC